>OU898276.1:181649793-182045293 GCA_918026665.1 Diabrotica balteata
TTCTCCTAAGTGAAACAAAAAATGTTTATATTTCCACCACTACTCAATATTCCTACTATTTCTACGTCCGTATGTAGTTTTAGATGTGTCTGTATTCCAGCCTCACCTAACCTAACCTAACCTAACCGAAAGTAGTATTGTTTTGTCCCATCAAATATCTTACTAATCGTTTTTCAAATGTTGGCTATATGTTCAAAATTATTGAAAACTAAAAAATTTCCTTTATTCAGAATAATATGTTTAAACTGTCATTTAGTTAAAATTTCAGTAACCAATCACCAACTTCAAAGGCGGTTCTTATACAATTTCGACATGCCTCATAATATGCATATTAGATGCCTTCCTAAACGACGAAACCTATACAATATAGTGAAAGCCCATTAATCATTCAGTTTCCCTGATTTATTATTTTATGGTTAATTATTCTATAAGTTTATTTTAGTCTCCTTTTTGTCGTTTTTTTTATCGCATTTGACGCATTATCGGTAAAATACCCTAAGTAATATATTTGTTCTTGTGTTTGTTCTTTTTGGAACCGGTCCTGTTGCAAGTATCTACAAAATTAATTTCCATAATTAAGGATCTGGCTGCTTTTCTCACTTAAGATCATTGCTGGTAATTCGCCAATTACGCCTCCAACACAAAATGTCCTCACCTTTACAGTTGATACTATTAATGCAAAGATTTTCTCAAAAAGAGATTTATAATTTTCGGTAAGGCTAACGTTACATTGTTCACAGTAAATTTTTGATTACAGTCTATCGCCGCAATGTTGATGCTTGTGTTGCAAATTACTCTAAAGGGCAGTATATCTGATACGTATAAAAAGTTATCAGAGCCACGGGCTACTGGAAGGGTTGGGAACAGAGCATTTATAATTATAGAGCCGAACATATAAGTAAAAATAAGCAGTGAGCTTTGTTTGTTTTTTTGCGTTTTTGATTTTGTTTTCTTTTATAAGGACATGAAATAATCATGTACGATAAATACATAAAAACAAATACAGAAGGTATTTTCATGATATATCACGATATTTTCAACAAAACTTAAAAAAAATATATCAACTGCTATTTTAAGAATCTTTTGAATTCAAATCATTCCCTCTGTTATAAAAAAAAACCCTGTTTTTTAACCAGGAGGAGTAAACCAAAAAGACAGATTCACACCCAAGAAAGTTACTAGAAAAGTCACCAAATACATCTTCTTTTTTTGTTGTATATCTCTTCTTTGCGGTAATCGAGTAATCAATATCGGACAACCTTACACGTCAATTCTAACCTAACTTTATGTTTTAATAATATTTTTTTTAATTCACTTCCAATATATATTACAATTATTACAATAAAAAAGGACGTTTTTCACATTTGGTCCCATGTTATATATATTTAAATATCGGGTGATCCAGTTTTATAGATCTTTTGAGTCGATGGTACTTAATTTAGAGAATGTTTTTGATCCAGAGAGTCAATAATGTTACAGATCTAAGTATGGTTTTTCACAGAAAGTTGTCTTTTAATTTGCAAATAGATCTTATATGCAACAAAGCTATGCAAATGCATGTATCAAAAAGTTAGAGAGAGTTCAAAGATTTCTGAAATACTGTTCTTTTAAATTGCGTAGACCATATTCTTATTCTGGTGTGATTAATCTTGAATCTAGGTTTTTTTTTGCTTACCAGAAGAATTAACTTTGACTTTCAACCCCCTCTGTGGCTCAGTGGTAAGTAGCGCCTGCCTTTAAACCTAAAGGTCGTGAGTTCGAATCCCACCTGGGTGGAAATTTTCGTTTATTAAAAAAATTAATAAATGAAAATAATTTCTATCCTTGTGTGATCGGTACACACCGGAGGGACCGCAGACGTTCGGATACAATTAGCGTCTCTTAGCAAAGACAATGACGTCGACTTTGCTAAGTATCAAGACAATTACTCTACACACACACACACACACACACACACACACACACACACACACACACACACACACACACACACCACACCTCAAATTGTAAGATTGGCGAATGGATTTAGTGTCCGCAGTCATTTAAACACAAACAAACAACAACAACTTTGACTTTGGTCATTATTTTTAAGCTTAATAATCCAATCTCCTGAATTGCTGCAGCCAGTTTGTTTTACATATTCCTTCCCATTCACTGCTTTAGAATTAACTTTTTTATGTTTCATATCACAGAATAAATTATGGTTCAAATATAGGTGTGGTCCTAGTTTTCATTTCATGCATGGTAATCAGTTACCGCATTAGATAGATATGTATCAATATCAAGGATCTATTTAAAGCACTAAAATGCAAAACAATAAATTTGTATAAATAAGTGTGTACTTGCAATTTCTTTAATACTGGATTCTTGTTTAATTTTGACAGTGAGTTTGTCTCATTTGTTATCAATAAAATTTACTAAAAAAATACTGGATTTCTGTGACATAATCAACTAATTCAATCTATTATGTTACATTCTAGTATAATTTTGTAGTTTTCTTGTGATGATCTACAACAGGAAGAACAAAACCAACTGTATCAATACAATCAAATCAAATGAAAATGCTTCTTAACAAGTATAACACAAATTTAAAAGATAATTGCCGTTTTTCTTATGATAATTAGATATAAATATCATACATTTATAAATTTATAAACACTGTAAACTCTATTTATTATATATATATATATATATATATATATATATTATATATATATATATATATATATATATATCAGCTAGAAAAATATCACATTAAATACTATTATCGCATATCACCAAGTCCAAATGAACAACTACACCATTTTGAATTTCTTGATTTATTTTTTCAGCAAAAACTGAATCTATTTCAGATATTTGAGCAAGAAAGTTTTGTTTTTGGTCAGCAGCCCAATGTATAAACTATTCTTTGAATAATTTCCCCTAAAAAATAACTATGGTAAGACATTCATAATATACACAATAAATCAATCATCCTATAAAGTAAGATAAACAATATATAGTTATGCTATGTAATATTTTCTGTATTGAATATGCATATATGTAAAGTAAAAATATCCTTTTTTTCCTTTTCTTCCCTTTGCATGTTCTTATATCTGTTGAACCAAAATACTTGACATTCCAGTAGAGTATACAAATAAAAACTTAAAACTTAATATTTAATAGTAACAATAATATACCTGATTATAAAAATGAAATCTATAAAATATTTTAGTTTATTTTACTATATAATTGTAGCTAACCTATATTTACATACCAATATTTGTACTTACTTCAAATTGATTTGCTTCAAGAATTTATATAATAATGAACGACACATATTTTGGAAGATCTGAGCGGTTGTCAATTTCACTTAAAATTTTACCTAAAGTGAGCATTTCATTCTTGAAAAAGATGCAGTGTACTATCTGTCGTATAGATGTTTTAACTCTTTCATCCTATGTTGCAAGAATATAAGGTCGACCTTCAATATTTTTAGGACATTTTACTGCTCCAGTCTGCTTATATTCTTTAATTGTTCTAAATTCTATTCTTGTAAATAGTTGAATTCGCAATACCTAAAATTAGCACATTACTTTAGTAAGTCTTGATTTTAATAATAACTATTCTGTAAAACTAACCTGCTGCCTGTTTTATTTTTACTACCGTGGCTGTTATTTTTATTCCAGAATTATCAATTTTCATGTTTGTACATGTTTATAGTACATTATTTCTCATTTGATGATAAATGATCCAAATCTACTCGGCGTTTTTAAGGTGGAGAAGAATAATTACCACTAGTACTTGGCATTGAATCCATATTGTTATCTTAATAACACTAATATGTCGCTAAATAGTTCTGAAAAGAACTGTTTTTTATATAAATGCAAACGAAAAATCTGAAGATGTAAGAAATAACACAGAAAATACAGAAAATTGTAGATATAAATTTTGAATTTTAAAATTTCACAAATGTCATTAGTGTCAATATGTCATAATTTAGTGGAGTAAACTTGCCTGCGCTTCGACCAATTACAAACAAGCATTATGGCGCGGAAAATTTGAATTACTCCTCCTGGTTTAAAAACAGACCATAGTACATACGTTTGCTACAGACTGTTATAACAAACTGACTCCCACAATTGTGAAAAAGATACCCTGTATAATACACACAATTCGAAACTGTAAGCAAATATGTAAACTTTTTTTTAAATGCGATATTGTTAGAGCATAACCATATCACATATATGATTCACGCGCCTTGTTAATGAATCAGTTATTACAGCCGTGTGTGTAATATGCCGACTATATCACGTAGTGTGATAAGTAATATCACCTTAATATCAGACAGCTAATCGAAAAAACTCGTGAGTTCAATACTCCTATGCTTATGTGCTTTGTAAATTACGCAAAGGCCTTCGATAAAGTCAAATGGCAGCAGCTATGGTCCATACTAGCTGAAATGGGAACACCTCACCACCTAATTCAACTAATTAGAAGTCTATATGAAAAAAAAAATAGGTGCACAGTATACAATAAACAACACCCATTCCGATTATTTCAGAACAGAGGCAGGTGTTAGGCAGGAATGCAAAATCTCGCCAACTCTGTTTTATTATCTACAGCGAACACATTATGCGAAAGTCACTAGACGGATGGAAGGGCGGAATATCACTAGGAGGTCAAAATATCAATAACTTGAGATATGCTGACGACACTTTAATAATAATCGCGGCAAATCAAACAAAAATGGAAGACATAATGAGATTTTTGGAGGAAAAAAGCAAAACATATGGACTAAAGCTAAATAAGAGTAAGACAAGGATCATGATAGTAGACAGAGCTCGGAATAATCTTTAACACATTAAAGAAATTGGAGGCTTTGAAGTAGTAAATAGTTTCATATACCTATGGTCCCTAATAACAAATGACGGAGGGTGTTACAGAGCGATACGTAGAAGGTTAACTATTGCAAGAAGAGCTATGATGATGAAACTGGTAGCAATTTGGAAAAATTCTAGCATAACAATACACACAAAACTAAGGCTGGTAAGGGCGCTTATTTTTCCCATAGCCACATATGCATCCTAAACGTGGACCGAAAGCGGATAAAAATAAACTGGACGATTTTGAAATGTGAGTATACCGCCGCATGTTGAGAATATCCTGGATTGATCATCACACTAACGTATCGATATTAGAACAACTTAAGTAAAGGATAGATTGCTTAAACAAATACAACAGAGATATTTGCAGTATTTTGGACACATTGCTAGAAGAACAGGTACGATGGAAAAACTGATAGTCGAGGGTAGAGTTGAAGGAAAGAGACCTAGAGGAAGATCTCCAAGCCGTTGGGTAGATCAAACAAAAATATTGATTAACCAAGGGTTACATAAAGAAGAACAACTAGCTCAGGGCAGGGAGGGATAAAGGAGGGATAAAATCGTGAAGAAACCGTAAAGGCCTGATGGTGTCACCACATCCCAAAAGGGATTAGGACTGAGGAGGAGGAGGTGATAAGTAACGTCGTTCGCTAATTAGGGCACGACGATCTCAAAAAAAAAACATTAGGTCTAGAAAGTATAACTTTTTTTGGCCATTCTTAGCAAATTTTAACGCGATACCGTCATTAGTATATTTTTGACAGCTAAATAAAGTTGACGTGTTGGCAAAAATGACTTATATGGAGAAAAACGATCTCTTAAATGAGAAATAAAACGGCGAAAAACAAAGGAAAAGCTATATAAATATTATGGGAATAGCTCCTTCAAACTACAGTAGCAAATTTTGGTTCCCCAAAGGGGAACGCAGTTAGGGGACACTGAATTTCGCAGTGTCCCCTAGATCTATATTGGATGAACTACGTATTGGACGGCCCTTCGATGCTGTTGCACCAAAAAGTTAGAAAAATTCCATCAAATGGTTTTAGCTGGACGTAAAATAAAGGTGCGTGAATTGAGGACAGTGAAGTGTAAGCACTTCTTAGCAATGTTTAAGCCTTACGAAGCGCAATCCGTCGTATTTTGGCGTCGATCGGTAACTGTTTATGAAATCTGAAAGCTGGCAAAGCTGACCCGAATTATCCAAAAGTGGCTCAATGAGTCGTAAAGGTTATGTCCACTGTATTTTGGAAATACTGAAGCATAATTTTAATTGACTATATTAAAGAAGACTACTAATCAATCAATAAACAATTACTAGTCAATATTATTATGGATTATTGGACAAATTGAAGTAGAAACTTATTGTAAAACCAATAGGGGACTGCGATTCGTCAGATAAAAAAAATATTCAAACTTTATCTAGTAAAGAGACCGACCAATCTGAAAATAAAGATAAACGGATGAAGAAAAACAAAGAAATTACTACTACGGAAAAGACTAAACAAAATGGTCGAAAATTCCTCCAAAAAAAAAGACTATTGTGACAGTTCTGCCTAGTTTAAAAGGTACCATTCGCGCTAATACTTCTGACAGTATTATAGACACTTGGAAATTTCTCATTAATTTAGATATATTGGAAGAATTATTGCTTCGGACCAATGAAATAAATAAAGTTATCAAACAGCAATACGAGCCACGATCTATTTCGATGTAGAATGACACTAGCAAGATTTTTCTTTATAATGTTGTGTCTTCGATTTGATGATGCTACGACAATAACTGAGAGAAGAGACACTATTTGTACAAAATTGTTCCAACAACTACTCACCTGGATATTTGTTGACCATTGATGAAATGTTAGTTCCATTCAAGGGACGATGTGTCTTCAGAATGTACATTCCGAATAAGGCAGCTAAATATGGCCAAGAAGTATTATATGTATAACGCAGAAATATACAATGGCAAAAACGAAAACAAAACTGCCAAATCACCCTTCTCTCATCCTACCGAAGTCGTTTTACGGGTTACTCAACCAATTTATGGCAAAGGACGTAATGTAACTGACGATAACTGGTACACTTCAGTAGAAATGGTTGGTTATTAAAAAAAAAAGGATATCACTTACGTTCACACAATTTAATAATTAAAATAATTGTCAAATTCCGCCAGAATTGCTACCTCAAACAAAAAGACCAGTAAATTTTTCTTTGTTTGGATTCTTTTCTTATGTTACCACGGTATCTAATGTACCTAAGAAAGTCAAAAGTGTAATATTGATATCTACAATGCACCATGGCAATGTTTTTGATGAGAAAACCAAAAACCCGACATAATTTTATTTTATAATTCGACAAAGGCCGGTGTGGATGCCTTGGATCAGAAATGTGCCATTAATTCTGTAAATTATAAAAATAAATAAATAAAATAATAAGGTAAATAAAATAAATACTGCAGATATTAAGATCAGAGTGTTATTTTAGTTTGTGAATCAAGGAAATTCTATCCCTCGGGAAAAATTCCAATAACAATTAGCCCAAAGCTTGTCCATACACACATCAAGAGAAGAATATATAACTCCAATGTGCACCGACAGATTCGATCGATATTGCCGTCGATATTCTTGGCACTTAAATGTTTAAGTATTTCTGAGTCTGCTTAAGCCAATGAGAATCTAAAAAGAACGTGGTGTCATATTTGTCTAGCCGAAAAATACAAAAAAAAATAATTTTGAGCAGTGTGTAAAATGCCTGTATGTTTACAATGTTCGGTACATTGCAGTTACAAAATCAGCGGCTTCAAATATCGTTAGTGATGTAGAAAATTTTAACCAACGATATTATGAACACTTGGAAACAGTCAAACAAGCTAAAAAGCAAATGAAAGAAGATTTTAATGAAGCAAAATCTAATCAACTTATGAAAACCATAACATTTGATCTTGAGAAAACGTTACCAATGCTAAAACTTCCAACCAACATTATTTTTTACAAGCGACAGATTTGGTTGTACATCTTCGGGATACATACAGTCACCATCAACAAAGGCCACTGCTTTATTTGGCCCTCGTCGGACGAGGATCGCAGGAGATTGGATCTTGTTTAAAAAAGTTTATAGATCTCCATCTAGGTCCCGAGATCAAAGAAATTCGTTTTTGGTGCGATTCATGTGGCGGCCAGAACCGCATCATTAAAATATGTTTGTTGCTGAAGCATGCCTTACATAATCACCCTACATTAAACAAGATAACAATAAATTTTTTGGAATCGGGTCACAGTTTTCTGTCAAATGACGCTGATTTTAGCGATATAGAAAAATCCATAAAAGTTCAGCAAAGATTGTATGGGCCAGAAGATTATGCAAATGTTATGAGAAGCTGCAGAAAAAAAATTGCAATAACAGTTAACACCATGACTACCAGTGAAGTTTAAGTACTCTAGAAAAAATGATTATCTTTGAAAAAACCGATAATATAGGACAAAAAGTAAACTGGTTTTTGGTTCGAAAAATTAACATCGATAAGAAGTGTCCAATTAGTTTATTTTTTTAAATTCTCACATAATGCTAATAACCACTGACTTAGAGCTTTCATGGCCAACTGGAAAACCTATTTTTGCGCCCAAGTTAAATGATAATAAATCTATGATGCATTTGATTCCTGAAAACGAGCAAAACTTTTTTACATCATTGCTTGCTAATGACAGCAATTTAATGGCATAATAATGGAGCAATTTTTCCAGCCAACTATAGGACGTGAAAGCTTACATGAAGAGTCAAATGATAACGGGTTGAGACTAATAAACTTTGCAAATACTAAAAACATGATAGTAGGAGGAACAAGATTTCCCCATAAAATGATACACAAAGGAACATGGAAATCCCCTGATAACGAAACCATTAACCAGATAGATCACATCCTGATAGATGCAAGGCACTCTTCTGATCTCATAGACGTCAGAAGCTACCGAGGCTCAAACATTGACAGTGACCACTTTCTTGTAATGGCAAAAATCGGAGGAAGAATATTAAACCTAAAGAAAGATAAACACACGAAACAAGACAGAATTAATGTTGATAATCTGCTCATTGAAACCGTTGCGAGAGAGTATAGGAGACAAATGGACGAGGAAATGGAGAGCCTGGAGGTGGGGGAAAATGTAGAGGAACTGTGGACAAAATGTAAAAACATAATAACTGAGAAAGCAACAAAAATATTGGAGAAAACCAAACCAGTTAAAGAAAACGAAAGGTTTGACAAGAAGTGCCAAGAAGCAACAGATAACAAAAACAGGGTATACCTAAAGACAAATCAAGCTGGATGCACAAGAAGAGCAAAGGAAGAATACCGGACACTAAGAAGAGAAGAAAAACGATTACATAGAAGAAAAAAAAGACAATTTGAGCAAAAGCAATTGGAAAGCACAGAATGGCTAAGAAATCAAAATGAAACTCGAAAGTTCTACAGAAATCTAAACAAAATGCGCAAAGAGTTTAATCCAAGAATAAGGAGCTGTAAGGATGTAGAAGGAAACATCCTAAATGATACGGCCTCAATCCTAAACAGATGGGTTGAATTTTTCGATGCAAAATTTAATGACCGTCATATCGAAGAAGCAGATAACACCCTAGCAAATCGAAATTATTTAAATCCTTTCAACCCAAACGAAAGACCACCTACCATCGAAAACGTTGCCCAAGCCATTAAAAAGCTTAAAAATAATAAATCACCAGGAGTTGATCAAATTTGCAGTGAGCTCTACAAGAATGGTGGCGATGCCCTACTACAGACACTGCATAAGCTTTTACTTCTTGTTTGGCATAATGAGACCATGCCTTGTGAATGGTCTTAAGGCGTGACATGCCCGTTACATAAAAAAGGTGACCAGCTCCAGTGTGACAACTATAGAGGTATAACCCTGTTAACAACTGCTTACATAATACTAGCAAATATTCTCTACGAAAGGTTGCAAGTTTACACAGTGGACATAGTTGGTAAATATCAAGTTGGATTCACTCCAGAAAAATCAACAATTGACCAGGTTCATTCAATAAGACAGATTCTCGAGAAAACATTAGAATTTAATATTGAAACCCATCATCTATTCGTCGACTTCAAGGCCGCATACGACAGTGTCAAGAGAACAGTGTTATACCAATCAATGCATGAGTTTGTTATACCAGAGCAACTTATCCGACTAACGAGAATGACAATGTCTAACTTAGAAGCCACTGTTAGAATACAGGGAGAGAGTCCTAGATCCTTTGAGATAAAGGATGGACTCAGACAAGGAGATGCTCTGGCTTGCCTCCTATTTAATATTGCCTTAGAAAAGGCAGTCCGAGATACACGAATTAGGGATGGCGGTACTATTTACAATAGATCGATACAAGTCTTAGCATATGCTGATGACATTGACATAGTATGGCGTAGCAAGCGAGATGTTGGGCAATATCTCCTAGAATTGGAAACAGCGGCGAAACAGGTCGGTCTAGTCATCAACGAAGACAAAACCAAGTACATGTTGGTTACAAAGGATCCGATAGCAAATGAGGAACGAGAAACAGTCTTTGGAAGTCATACCTTTGAACGTGTTGACAACTTCACATACATGGGTCGCTATTGACTGCTACCAATAAAACAAGCGAAGAAATCAAAAGACGAATAAATCTTATAAATAGGGCATACTATGAACATTCAAAGAAGAACTAAAATTATTATATACAAAACATTGCTGAGGCCGGTCCTCACATATGGAGCAGAAACATGGACTCTAACGCAGAAAGATGAAAGACTTTTGGGAATATTTGAGCTTAAAATACTCCGCAAAATATTTGAAGCTGTAAACGACCAAGGGCAGTGGCGCAGAAGATATAATTTTGAATTGTATCAGCTCTTTGATGAGCCAGATGTCATAACGTTCAATAAAACACAGCGACTTAGATGGGCTGGACACATAATACGAGTGCCAGAAAATACCATTCCTAAAAAGCTAACCACAGGAACACCTGTAGGAAAAAAAAGCAAAGGCCGACCGCGAATTAGGTGGTTAGATGGAGTAGAAACCTACTTACGAATATTAAAAATCAGAAGATGGCAACATGTTGCCAAAAACCGAACAGAATGGCGACGAATCTTAGAGCAGGCCAAGATCCACAGAGGATTGTCGAGCCAAAGATGATGATGCTTGCTAATGACGCTATTATAAATTATGTTGATGGTTATGATGGAGACGTTGATTTTGAGTTTGAAACTGAAACTGAATAATGAGGCAGGTTTTGTTAAAAAGTTCTATCAAAAATAATAATTACCATTTTTTTATAATAACCGTTGTTCAAAATAATCGATTCTAACTGATAACAATCAATTTTGTTGAATTTCTTAGTTGTTTTTAATGATACTTGGTTCCCTGTTCTATATCTACATCCAACTTATAATTACACTCTCTATATGTCCTTGATGGAGAATTTTTGGTTCCACGAATTTTTATTATGGTAATTAACATGCATTTTTGATTGTATGTTAAAACAAGATGATTTCCTTAATTTGAGTTGACGATCTCGCCTTAAAAGTTTTTTACTTAACAATTGGGCCATTTAATTTTCTTCTATTACCTTAATCTTAAAAATCTTATAAGAGTTTAGAAAATTTTAAATATTTGGGTATTTAAAATAATTAATGACTATTTCTCCTTTTATTTTCTCCAACTACTGTAGTCTGGTAAATTTATTCAGCCCTCTTATTTCCTAGATATCGTCTAACAACTTCCGGGAGCTGTTTGAAGTTTTCTATTTCCACAAATATTAACGGACAATGGAACGAGCAGCCATACGGTTTGGGGCCATTTTCATTCATTAATTTTAACAAGAATAACATTTTATATTTTTTCATTCTACGCTTTAAGGAAACTGTTAAAATACGAGGGCAGCAAGAGATTAATGAAAAAGTAAATTGTTTTGCTTTATTAGGTTCTAAATAAAGTAAGAAATCAATGTGCATGTTTGCACATTCTTCTTCTTCAAGTGCCGTCTCCATCAATGGAGGTTAGCGGTTATGGTGGCAAACGTTTGTCTATCTTCAGCTGCTCTTAAGAGTTTCTCAAATTTAAGTCCTGTCCAGTTTCTGATATTACGTAACCAGGACAATTTTTTTCTTCCAATTCCTCGCTTTCCTTCTATTTTGCCTTTTATTATCAACTGAGGGATGTAGTATTTCTCGTTGCGCAACAAATGCCCTAAATAACTGGTTTTTCTTCTTTTGACTGTTCTCAATAGTTCTTTTTCTAAATTGAGTCTAGCTAGTACTTCTTCATTTGTTTTTCGTGCTGTCCAAGGAATTTTTAAAATTCTACGGTACACCCACATTTCAAATGCCTCGATTCTATTCAGGCTCTTTATTTTTAAAGTCCACGTTTCGACTCCGTAGAGAAGAACAGACCAGATAAAACATTTTACAAGTTTTAATTTCAATTTAATATTTATATGTGTATCGCAGAATAGAACGCGCATCTTAAAGAAACTATCCCTAGCTTGAGCAATTCTCGCTTTAATTTCTTGTTCTGTGTCCAGCTTGCAATTAATCCAACAGCCAAGGTATTTGTATTGGTTTACCTGTTCTAAAATATTCCCATTTATTTTTATAGGTAAGGGGATATTCTGTTTTCTTTGGATCACCATTACTTTTGTTTTTTTTTCGTTGATCTTCATTCCAATCTCTCGACAAGCATCCTTAAGGTGGTCTATAACCCTCTGTAAGTTTGTGTCTGTATCAGCCAGTAGGACAGTGTCATCTGCATATCTTATGCCAGATATTGGTTCTCCATTAATTTTTATTCCTGTGGAAAGGTTTTCCAAGGCTTGCTTGAATAGTAGTTCCGAGTAAAGATTGAACAGCATAGGGGATAGTATGCATCCTTGCCTTACTCCTTTATTTATACTAATATTTCTAGATGTATGATCGTCGATCCTAATCTTGGCACTCTGCCTCCAATATAAGTTCCTAATTAATCGGAGATCTTTACTATCCAAGTTGATGCTCTGCAAGGAATTTAACATTTTATTATGGTTTACGCGATCAAATGCCTTTTCAAAGTCTACAAAACATAGAAAGACATCCTTTTGTTGGTCATAACACTTCTGCAGTAGTACTTGTAATGAAAACAAGGCCTCTCTGGTCCCCATTCCGGCTCTGAATCCAAATTGATCGTATCCAACTTCTTTTTCACACCTTTTGTATACCCTATTGTGAAGTATTTTTAATAGAATTTTAAGCACTTGGCTCATAAGACTTATTAATTTAAAATCTGCGCATCGCCTGGAGTTAGCTTGTTTTGGAATGGGAATAAAAATGGATTCTAACCATTCCTCTGGTATTTCCCCAGTATCGTAGATTGTATTAAATAAAATTACTAACAAATCAATGTTATTACTTTTAATCAATTTAAGTATTTCAGGATAAACTTCATCAGGTCCAGGGCTTTTGTTGGTCTTTAATTGTTTAATGGCATATTCCACTTCGACTTTTAGAATTGGTGGGCTTTTAGTAACATTATTTATTGTAATGTCCATTCTTTCATCTCGGAACAGCTGTTGTATAAATTTTTCCCATTCTTCTATTTTATCTTTGGTGTTATGAATTAACTCTCCGTTGTTATTTACCAGTGGGCAATGTTGTTTTTTGCGGATGAATGAAAATTCTTTCACCTTCTTGTACATATTAAAGTAATCATGTCTATGTTCTAATTCTTCTATTTCTTTACATTTTTCTTCGAGCCATTTCTCTTTTGATTCTTTTATTTTCCTTCGTATTTCTGTATTTAATCTTTTGTAATCGCTTGTGTTCTTATTTTTGTATTTCCTCCTTTCGTCTATCATCTTTAGAATAGCTGGTGTCATTCAGTCTTTTTTTGCCATTAATCTTGTATTTGGAATTTCTTCCCTTGCAGAATTGACGAGGATGGATTTTATTTGTTGCCAAGTTGTATTTATATTTTGGATATTTATTTGGGTTCGGTCTATTTCTGAGAGTTTTTCATTTAGTTTTACAGTGGTTTTATCTTTAATCTGTACATCTTTTAGTAGTTCCATATTAGGTTTGTTCTTCGGCTTTGCATTTTTTATTACTTTAATTCTTGTGCGAATATTTGCTACTACAGGGTTGTGGTCGGAATTTGCATCAGCACTAGGATATGTTTTTGTACTTGTAACGGAGTTACGAAATCGTTGGTTGATTAAAATATAATCTATTCGATTTTCTTATTATTCTTTCTTTTGTGTGTAGCGGGGAAGTCCAGGTGTATAACCTACGTTAAGGTAACTTAAACCAAGTGTTTGTTGCTATCATATTGTCATCATCATCATCAGTGGTGCTACAGCTCTAGTTGAGCCTTGACCTTCCCCAGTCTATTTCGCCAGTCGTTTCTGTTCATCGCCAACCGTTGCCAATTTGCCGCGCCGATCTTCCTTGCTGATGAATGATCATATTGTGTTGTTGGAAAAACTCTAATAGTATGTCTCCTCTTTCATTTCGTTCTCCTAGTCCGTATTCTCCTACGATATTTTGGAATTTCCCTCTTCCTATTTTAGCATTAAAATCTCCCAGGACGATATTAATATCTTCTTTCTTTGTCAATTTCATAAGCTTTTGTAGATCTTCATACCATTCTTCTAGTATGTCATCTGGCTTATCTGCGGTTGGTGCATAGATCTGAATAATATTCACATTAAAAGAAGAACTCCTTATTTGCAACAGCATTGCTCTGTCAGAGAGTGGTATAAAATTTGAAACTGGGTTACTCAATTCATCATTTATTATTACACCTACTCCATTGAAATGTTTTGGATTATTGTTGCCTGAATAATAGAGTGTTTTGTTCATAATTTTTGTTGTTCCTGAGTTATTCCATCTAACTTCACTCAGACCTAAAATATCTATATTCAATCTGTTCATTTCTTGGCACACGTTTGCTAGCTTTCCAGCCTCATAAAGGCTTCTGACGTTCCAGGTCGCTACTTTGACGTCATTGTTTATTTTAGTTTTGTATTTGTTTTTGTTCCTCCCAGGGATTCTTAGCACCCCCTGAACATTTAAGTTCTGCCGGGCACTGGGGGCCATCGATTTAGTTCCATTTACCATCATAACTTTCTTGGGAAAATTAATGAGGTGGTTTCCCATTGCCTTCCTCATGTTTTCTGTCGGGGTTTTCTCCCTTATCCGGAGTGTTCCAGTTTTAAGGCGCCGGAAGCTAGCCTTTCGCCCTTTTGCTGCCTGTTTGCACATGATGCGATCATTTTCGATAAAAAACATAACCAAATTTTGAATCTGATTCGATGAGGTGAGTAACCCCATGTTATCATATCAACCTGTGTCATAATTTGAGCATGGCCTTATCGTCGTTTTAACACATGGTGATTAAGATTTGATCAGTGGGCATCAAACAATTTTTAAAATTTAAAATTTAATTCCAATTTTATTCCAAATTATTTACTTTTATATATTTTAATATACCTCTTATTAACAGCAAATAGAAAATATTGCCGCACCAAAATCAAAACAGGCTGGAGATTTCAAATCCGAAAACATTTAGAGATGCATTAAAAGTAACTAGTATGTTGAACACACAAGACAACCCAGAAAAAATGTGGAAAGGTTTCAGAAATGCCATTAAACTCCTGTAAAAAGAACCAGAACCGAAAAAAAGATCATCAAAAGAAAACACTGAATGACAGACAGAATGCTGTAACTTCTCGAGGAGCGAAGGAGAATCAAATCTCTCATATATCAAAACGACAGCAACAAAAACCAATAAACACTTAAATGAAGAATGCAAAGAAGTAGAGAGGCATGCAAACCGGTATGAAACCCATGAACTATATAACAAAGGCCGATATCTTTCCAGGAAATTTAAACCAATCACACAAACAATAATGGATCAAAACCAAGTCAAGGTAGAAAAAGCAATCAAAAAGTTAAAAAATAGAAAATCTCCTGGGTTTAAAAGAGACTGAAAATGTTGGAGTAAATGTTATCCATATGATCTGCAAAAAAATTTAGGAAACCGGAAAGTGGCCCAACGACTGAACAATATCCACTTTCATCCCTATATTCAAAAAAGGAACACCGCTAGATTGCAGCAACTACAGAACGAGAACCCTAATATCCCATGCAAGCAAAGCTCTACTTCATGTAATAAATGAAAGACTAAAGGCTTTTTTATTACCTCAGATTTCAGAAGAACAAGCGGGATTGATCCCAGGAAAAGGCACAAGAAAACACATGCTTAATGTCAGACAGGTAATCGAAAAAACTCGTGAATTCAATACTCATATGCTTATATGCTTGGTGGATTACATACAGGCCTACGATAAAGTCAATTGGCAGCAGCTATGGCTCATACTAAGTGAAATAGGAACACCCCACCACTTAATTCAACTAACTAGAAGTCTATATGAAAACAATAAGTGCACAGTAAAAATAAACAACACCCACTCCGATCATTTCAGAACAGTGGCAGGGATGCACATTATGCGAAAGGTACTAGATGGATGAAAGGGTGGAATATCAGTAGGAGATCAAAAAATCAGTAACTTGAGATATGCTGATGACACTTTAATAATCGCGGCAAAACAAGAAAAAGTGGAAGATATAATTAGATGTCTGGAGGAGAAAAGCAAAACATATGGACTAAAGCTAAATAGGAGTAAGACAAAGATCATGATAAAAGACAGAGCTCGGAATAAGCTTCAACTCATGAAAGAAAAATGGGGGCTTTGAAGTAGTAAATACTTTCGTATACCTGGGGTTCCTAATAACAAATGACGGAGGGTGTGACAGAGAGATACGTAAAAGATTTATTATTGCCAAAATAGCTATGATGAAACTGGTAAGAATTTGGAAAAATTCCAGCATAATAATACACAAAAATCTAAGGCTGGGAAGGTCACTCCTTTTTCCCATAGCCACATATGCATCCAAAACATGAACCTTAAAGAAAGCGGATAAAAATAAACTAGAAGCTTTTGAAATGTAGGTATACCGCAGCATGTTAAGAATATCCTGGATTGATCATCGCACTAACGTATCGATATTAGAACAACTTAAAGTAAAGGATAAATTGCTTAAAGAAATACAACAGAGAGACTTGCAGTATTTTGGATACATTGCTAGAAGAACAGGTACGATGGAAAAACTGATAGTCAAGGGTAGAGTTGAAGGAAAGAGACCTATGGGAAGATCTCCAAGCCGTTGGGTAGATCAAACAAAAATATTGATTAATTCAGGGTACATGAAGCCGAACAACTAGCCCAGGAGAGAGAAAGACGAAGGGAAATCATGAACAAACTGTAAAAGCCTAATGGTGTCACCACGTCCCTAACGGGATTAGGACTTAGGAGGAGGATATATGTTCTGAAAGATTTCCGAGGTTAGTACAATTAAACCTAAAGCTAAGATTAATATTATTATAAGAAATAATATTAAACTCACCAGTTTTCCGGGTTTACCCACATCGATTATAATTGCGCCGAGCTTTTGACATCCTCTTTGATAAATTCTTCATGGCTTCCGAGGTCTTAGTAGCTCACAGACACTATTAGACTATATATTTTTTGTAAATGTTTTGGCATAAAACAAACATTTTGCTTGTTTATAAGTTTGAAGTTTTAACATTTTTTTAAATAATTAAAATATTAATTATTTTTATTTCTTTTACCCCCGTGATGATACGTTCGTGTTCAGTTTACCATTTTCAAAATCTTATTGAAGGCACAGAATTTCCCTAATTAAGAAAGGTTGTTAATCTTTTACTTCTTAATCCCGAGTATAAAATGAACTAATGCTTTTCGGTATGCGGGTTCTTGTTCATAAATTGGTAATTTTCGTCGAAGGCACGTATAGTATTCTTTTGACAATAACATAATCCAAAGGATTGTATATTTGATCACGTCCAATTACTAGTATCTACCGTAAATACCTCAGACTTTTCGATGTCCATTAGAATATTTTACCCTCTCAGAACTACATACAACTAGCCTATGATTTTTGAGTGGGAGATATCCCTTCTTCTTTTTTTTTGGTGGTGAGTTGGTAAATTTTTGAAAAGAAAAACTTACTCTAGTGGGGCGATCATTGAGTGAGATCGCTTGCCTAAAATTACCGTCTCTTACCGTCTCTGTGCATTTTTTTTTCTCTAAGTGTGTATACACTTTATATTTGAGTTTTTTTCTATACTATATTAAATTAAATATAGTCATTAAGTACCTTTGATGTTATTTAAAGTCAGTGTTTGATATAAGTAAAGTATTAAGTACCGTATATAGCTTCAGTGAAGTACCTAGGCAGCAGTCATTAGGAATTAATGTAAGTTAGCATAATCTTAGTATCTCCAAGTATCTGGGCCAACAATATGGTATGGTATCATATCATCTGCCATTATCTGGACGTATCTAAAGTTCCTCCATGTCTTCATCTGTAGATTGCTGATTTTTATATTCAATTTAAAGAACATTTCTTTAAATTCAAGAAATTTCAATAAGTAATAAATATGAACATTTAAGTCTGTTGATCATTAAATAATAGTGCGAAGCAAATAATAGGCTTAACCAAGTGCGGTTTGGTTAAAGTTTTATGTCTGTAACCTTTTTGTATTTTTGTAAATTTAGCTTTGATTATCTTTTGAGTTTGTTTTAATTTTTGTTCATTTTTTTTACTGTAATATCTCGAGGTACGCCCACAAAACTTTATTTGTACATGATTGTATTATATATCTTTGTAAAGGTATTTTCTAATTATATTACTGCTTATTTTTATATGTATACCACCATTTTATAGTTGTTGGTGTACTTTTATTACTTGTGTTGCATTCAGCAGCGTCATAATTTTGTTGTTGAATATATTGTTATTGTTTTATGTATGTATTTTATTTGTTGGCTTCTAACAAGTTCCCTGATAAAATAGTAACTCTGAATATTTGCTTTTTACCTTTAAACATTACTATACCTTTGACCAGGAGAAAGATTATGCTCATTAAGTTTCGTAAGTAAGTAAGTGTAATACCTAAGATATTTATTATTTGTTAATTTAATGTGTTGACCAAATTTATTTGATAATTATCTGTTGGTATCTTTCCTTGGGTTTGATCTCTAAACCTAAATATCTTTCTTTATCTCTTTTTTTTCTAAATTTTCTTAATTTTCTCCTTAAACCCCAAAAAATTGAGTGGTGTCCTGTTTCTATCTTATTGTAGCTTTGGTAATTTTACCCATCCATCTTTTTGGTATTTTTGTATCTTTTCTCATATATCTTATCGTTTCGAACCCACGACTCGCTCTCCACCAACCATCTGGCTGCCGTCCGCAGTGTCTCCATTGGTGACCTTTCTAGCACCATCGAAAAAGGGTTTCCGAGGTTACAAAGTTGATAAAGCTAACCTAAGCGAGATCTTTTAAGGTTTGCTTATATGCAGTCAAGTATAAATTTCCATGTCTTTCTCCCTTAGTTTTTTTCGCCAAAAAATAGCGCTATTTAGATGGCTTCAATTCTGTCTTAATACGATCATGGAAATTGGACCTCTAAGTTATTAAATAACACTCTCTGGTTTTGTAGTGGTTTTAGTAGTTTTGTTATATGTGAGTGAGATTTCAAGTATCTGTCTTTTTACGGCTCTCTATGGTTGGTTTTCATGTTTGGTTTAGAAGAAATATTACATGGAAATTTTTGTAAAACTAAAAATAACTTTGTAAATATTATTGTGTACCAGAGGTTCATATTTATAATTACATCCGATAAAACGAAGTTTGAGCTTTAAGTCACAGGTTTCCAAAACCTTTTGAGTTAAATAAATATCGGTGCAGTTTTTTTTTTCGAAAATTATGTTCCGTCCATTACATATAAATACATATAAATATCTCAAATTGTCGTCAATTTATCATTAAACACATCATGATTCATATCCAAACAAATATCTGGTAGGTAAAGGAAATAGTTATTGTTAATTAGAGCCATGTAAAACATCGATTGTATTTGATAAGCAACGCCATATGGACAGCTTCACGCCGGCTGGTCAGAATGAAAAGCGCCCGACAGAAAGTGAACGTACTTTCAATGTTTTCCAGCTAGATTTCAACATGCGTGATTGTT
This sequence comes from Diabrotica balteata, assembly GCA_918026665.1. Taxonomy (NCBI): domain Eukaryota; kingdom Metazoa; phylum Arthropoda; class Insecta; order Coleoptera; family Chrysomelidae; genus Diabrotica; species Diabrotica balteata. The sequence goes on from OU898276.1 coordinate 181,669,788, forward strand.
TTATCAAGGAATCAAAACAACTTAATTGAAAATGTTTGTATGATAGTAGATGAGACTGCGAGGGACGACAGTAGGAGATACAGTTTGTATGATGGGATGTCATATTGATGTGCAATGGATAAGTAATTTTAAACACTTTCAGAATTTACGTTAATTTAAAATTAATATAAATAATTTATTTTTGGATATATTACAAATTTTAAAATAAACTCTCTATTTGATGTTTCGTCTTCTAGCTTGAATGTCATATCCAAAATATAATGTCGTAAATCCAACTTGTCCAATAAAATATCTATTATTTAAAAATATATATTTCTAAAATATGTCTAAAATATATATATATATATATATATATATATATATATATATATATATATATATATATATATATATATATATATTATAACGGTGCATCAAAATCAAGCAGATTTTATAAAAAAAAAACCTCGCAGAGAACAGACATGGACATATTCGGATGGGAAAAGAAGTTTATAGTGGCAAAAAAATAGTCCGCGCGAATGTTTGCAACCTTAATCTATTTATTTATTATAAGTTCAACATCTTTCAACGCTGCTTCTGTGACAAACTTTATGGTTTCCTGCCTTTCGGCATAGGAGGTTTCTTTAGTGTAGCCTTATGGTGTTTGGATTTTTTTTGAAGTTTGGCTTTAGAAAACGTATTTTAATGTTTTATAATTTAGTGTTAACAGGGCAACCTCGTGAAGGTTGCAATAAAATATCGCACAACTCCAATTATTGTTGGGAGTACCAAGCGTTCTAAGACAGTTTAAGGAGACGCACAATCTTAGGACTCTCCAATGTTCAATCACAAATTAATCTCTTAATTTGTAATCTCACATTATTCTTAACTTCTTAATCTTTTATATAGTTTCACCGTGTATAATTGAGACATTGTAAAACTATATCGAGTAATATTTTAATAATTAAAGTACATTCACCTGTTAATAAATTGTGGAATAATATATTTTCCAATTGAACTTCCGAAGTGTTGCAATTACGGCCTATATTAAATTGTATTGTAAGCTCATAGTTCAAAGTTTGTTAGTATGATAGAAGCAATAAACTCTGTGCTGAGGTATTTATTATTTGTGAGATTATAAATTGGGGAATTGGGCTCATGTGAGCACAATTTATTATAAGTAAATACCTAACCAACATCATATAGTGTAATCAGTAGTAGCTGTCAATAAAACCAACATTTTTCTCCATAAATTCAACCTTTTCTTATATTTATCATCGTCGATCGACAAGAAGCGGACAAAAGGGCATTACAAACTGATTCGATCCATATAACTATATTCGTATCTGTCCACCAACTTCCTTGATCTACTTTACGCTGATTATAAAAGGATATATATATATATATATATATATATATATATATATATATATATATATATATATATATATATAACCTTATGGGGTACATATATTTCTTTGTTGTCTTAAAAATTTAGTAATTTAAACCCAATTAAATTAAATTTTAATAATCAAAATCTGTAGAGATTGACAGAAAAAAAGATGTAACAAAAATGTAGATGTGTAATAATGTATAATTTTTTTCTGAATACTTCATATAAAATATTTTTTACGTCACTTTTTATTTCGAAATACACTGTCGTAGTGTCCAGTAAATTGCAGTATTGTGGATAGGATCTGCAACCGACGCATTACATAATCGTTGTAGAAATTTTTTCATTATGTTATTCATGCATTAAGTCGTAGTACGAGGTGGATTCAAATGTAGTTGGTTTTTTATTATTAACGTTGTATCGCTAGAAAAACCGTATTTTTAATACCACTGTAATGACCGACGATGGTCAAATAACCGCTTAATAATACGCGCAAAAAACAGTAATATCACTGGAAAATAAATGTTTTATCCCATGTATTATTTATTATTGTTATTGGTGAGTAAAATTTAAATTCTTCTTTATTTTACTTTTTTCTTTAATTTTAATATATATTTACAATAACATTTTATTTTAAAAATAGCTTAAAACTTATTATGACTAAGCATAGTTTATGATCAGTCAAAAGAGTGGCGTTAATTTATAGACTCATCCAAAGTTAGCTTTAAGGCTGTTCTATTGCAGTCCTTCAGTCCCTATGTCTCAATCTGCAATCATGAAAAAGACATATCGCAGACATATCGAGATCATATGTCGAAACTAAACGAAATTAATTCTAACAAATATCCAATATGATAGATACTGACTACAACTGATAAAATCCATTAAAAAAATCTTGTCCTTAACGGAAATCCCTCATACCTCGTCAGAAAAATATTGAAAACACGCCTTTGTTGATTGCAAAAAAGGTATATTTGCCACAACTACATATCAAGTTGCAACTGCTGCAAGATTATTTCTCAAAGAAGCTTTGGATAAGAATAGACAAGGTTTTTTTACTTCAAACAGGAGTTTCCTAGATTAAGTGGTCTAAAAATCAGAGAGGGCATCTTTGTAGGTACACAAATACGAAATTTGATATAAGATAACAATTTTGAATGCAGACTTTAAAAAAAAGAACATTGCTTTCAATATGTGGTTAAAAACTTGAAAAACTATAAAAACGACAACTACAAGGAGTATTTCAGCTATCTACTGAAAGCCAACCGTGATTTGAGCTGCAGCACATCTCTTAAAATCCATTTCCTTGATTTCCATTTGGACTTTTTTCACAAAATCTTGGAAACTTTGATCTTTGAAACTTTGAAAACAAAAAATTTCTTCTGAATCAAACATAAAAACGGCCACGAACTTAGAAAGCCGTAGAAAGGCAGATGCTTGAAATCTCGCTCGGATATAACAAAACTAATAAATACCACAGTTTTAGCTAGCCAGATAACTAAATACAGCTAGGTTGTGCTATTTTTCAGCGGAAGAAAAAATAAGGGGGCAAGAATTGGAAATTTACACTTGACTCCATATAAGAAAATCTTTAAAGATCTCGCTTATGTTAGCTTTAATTATAATTTTTATCGTAGAATAATGAAGTTTGTGACTTCTTTTATCAACTTCAAAATTATAAACAAACAAAACGTTTGTTTTATGCCAAAAAAATTACAAAAAAATATATAGTGTGATAGTGTCTGTGGGCGACCAAGACCTCTGAAAATTACAATTAGTTTCTACTACCAATAAACTATCGGGAATATCGTAGGTGAATGTCAAGGAAATAGTGCAGTAGCCGCAAGGCGTTATGCAGTAAAATATCCCAATCGAAATACACCCGATAGACGATTATTTCTGACCATTGATCTTTGTTTACGGGAAACGGGTCGTTCAATAAAGGATGCAAATGATGAATACATTTTAGAAATCATTGAAGAAGTCCCTAGAATGAGAATAAGGGTAATAGCTGCCTAACTAAATTTTCCTCACGTAAGGGTTTGGAGGCGTTTATAGGATCAGCTGTTTAAATCCTATCAATTAACAACGGTTCGAGAGTTATTGGTTGAAGATTACCCTAAAAGAATTGGATTTTGCGGTTGGTTGTTAATGGAAAACACTCGAAATGTTAATTGTATTAGAAATATTTTGTTTACCGACGAGGCTACCTTCAGTAGAAATGGAATAACAAACCATCATAACGAGCACATTTGGGCCGAGTAAAATATTCACGCCAAAAAAAACGATTCATCACAAAAGGACTTTCAAAGTTAATGTTTGGGCAGGAATTGTGGATAACAATCTAATAGGCCCAGTATTTCTTCCCATCAATTTAAATGGTGATAATTATTTGCAGTTTTTGGCAAACGATTTACAAGAGTTTTAGAAGAAGTGAATATTGCAATAAGGCAAAATATGTGGTTTCTACAAGATGGCGCTTCACCGCATTACAGTAATGAAGTCCGGGAATAATTTTGCCGGCAGTATCCTGGTCGGTGGATTGGAAGGGGTCGTGACGCACCTATTTCTTGGCCACCCAGAAGTCCAGGTCTTAACCCCATGGACTTTTTTGCTTTTGGGAGTTTATGAAAGAGAAACAATCGGGGACGAATAACAATTGAGGTTTAGAATAATTGAAGCTGCAAATCAATTTCATCAGAAAAATATGATTTTTCAGCGCATTCGGTTTTCCTTATTAAAACGATACCGGATGTGTATTGAAGAAAATAAGGGGTCATTTTGAGCATTTATTGTAATATCATATTTATAGAAGTTATAGATATTTTTTGTACTTGTTAATTCATTTAAGCCCATTATTTAGTTGCTACGTAATTTTTTGAAGGTTAATGAAAAGGGCCGTAACTGTTTTTTGAAAAGTGTGATAAAATAAATTTTAAAATAATGTGTTAAACTAATCTTCTTCTTCTTTGTCAACCATTTTCCATCCACTCCTGAATGAAGGTCTCTCCCAATTGCTTCCATCTTTCTCTATCTTGCGCCAATCTAATCCACTGTTTGCCTGCCACCGCTCTTATGTCATCTACCCATCTTTTTTGAGGTCTTCCCATGCTTCTTGTTGTCGTCCTTGGTCTCCATTCTAGAATTCTCCGTGTCCACCTGTTGTCATTATATCGGGCTACGTGACCTGCCCAGCGCCATTTCATTTTTGTAGTTTCTTCCACAATATCCCTAATCTTCGTTCTACGTCGTATCTCGGTGTTTCTAATCTTGTCTCTTAGTGATATTCCAAGCATGATTCGTTCCATTGCTCTTTGCGTTGTTTCTAATTTTTTGGCAGATTTTTTGGTAAGTGCTACTGTCTCCAAGCCGTAGGTACAAACAGGTAGTATGCATGTGTTATACACTTTTTTCTTTAAGTTTATAGGAATGGAGGTGTTTTTCAAGATATGTGCTAGTTTGCCGAAAGCGCCCCAAGCCAGTTGTGTTCTTCTTTTAATTTCAGCATCTTGATTTGGTTTTCCTAGTTTGATAACATGACCTAGATATACATAATGTTCCACATTTTCTATGGTATGATTTTGTATTGTTATATTTGTCTGGTCTCGGCTGAGTATTTTTGTTTTGCTGTAATTCATTTTTAAGCCTACCGCTCCTGAAACTGCATTTAATTGTTGTAACATATCATTTAGTTCTTGGATATTATCGGCTATTAAAACTATGTCATCTGCGAATCTCAAATGGTTTAAGTATGATCCATCGACGTTGATACCCTTATTGTTCCATTCCAGTTTCTTAAAAATATCTTCTAGAGCAAGAGTAAATAGTTTGGGAGAGATGGTGTCTCCTTGTCTTACTCCCCGTTGTAGTCTTATGGGATTAGTTTTTTGTGCTTTCGTCTAGTTTTATATGCATTGTGGCATTTTCATATATGTTTTTAATTATGTTAATGTATCTTGAATCTATGCGTGCATTTTCTAGAGATTCAAGCACTGCCCATAATTCGATGGAATCGAATGCTTTGTGGAAATCGACGAACGCCATATGAATTGGAACATTATACTCGGTGCATTTTTCTATCAGTGTTCTTACGGTGTGCAAGTGGTCTATGGTATTAAAATGTTTCTGAATCCAGCCTGCTCGATAGGTTGATAGAAATCGAGCTTATGTGTTAGGCGGTTGGTTATGATTTTAGTAAGTAATTTATACAGATGTGATAGCAAGGATATTGGTCGGTAATTCTCGATGTTTGCTCTGTTTCCTTTCTTGAATAATAAAATGACCTCGGAGTTGTACCATTCTTGAGGAATCTTTCCTTCATCAATTACTTTATTAAATAAAACATTTAATACCTGTTCCATTTTTCTGCCACCAATTTTCAACATTTCAACTGTAATCTTATCCTCTCCCGGACATTTATTCGTTTTAAGTGATTTAGGGCCATTCTTATTTCATAGTCGGTTATGTCCGGTATTTCTTCTGAGCCGGTGTTAATTATTGTTCGTTGAGTACGTCGTTGTTGTGGTTGTGTATTTACCGAGTATAGTTTAGTGTAGAATTTTTCAATGGCTTCGCTTATTTCCTTTCTGTCTCTGACGGTGACGTTTTTCTCATTTTTTATTTCTATGATTTTTGTTGTGCCGCTTGAGTTTTTTGCTTTGAGTACTTTCATGTTGCAGTTTTCTTGTATTATATTTTTTATTAGATTGTTATTATAGTTTCTATGATCGTTCCTGATTTCTTTCTTCACATTTTTGTTTAAACTTTTAAAGCTGTCCGAAGTTCGATCTGTTCTGTTTCGTCTTTCTTGGAGTAGTTTAATTGTATTAGGTTGGAGTTTAGATGTTTTGGCTGTTTTCGTGTTTGAGCAAATTTTCTTAACCGATGTTGTTACAGTTACTTTTATTTTAGTGGCTAGTCCGTTTATATCCAATTGTTTCAGTGTCTCTATTGATTTTAGTCTTGTGCTTAGTTCTTTTTGGTATTCCGTTTGTTTTTGAGACAGGACATCGGTGGTTGGGTATCGTTCTCGTTTAATAAGTTTGCTTCGTTCTACTCTCGTCTGTATTTTAATGTTCGCTTTAACCAATCTATGGTCACTCCCGGTATAGAATTTGTTTAGTACTGTCACGTCGGTGCATATGTTTTTGTTATTGGAGAGTATGTAGTCTATTTCGTTCTTAGTTTTCTTGTCTGGGCTGATCCATGTCCATTTACGTTGTTTAGATTTTTTAAAGAAAGTGTTGAGACAAAATAAATTTTCGTTGTTTAAGTAGTTGTACAACATCTCACCCCTTTCGTTCCTGTTGTCCAGCCCAAAGCGACCGATATATTGTGTGTCGCCGTCTTCTTTTGTACCAATTTTTGCATTAAAATCTCCTGTGATTATTACGAAGTGTGATTTTTCTTGGTTCCTTGCTGTTGTCAGATCCTCGTAGAATGATTCAGCTTCCTCGTCTGTCGAGTTTCCTGTCGGTGCATATCCATGTATTATCTGTAAGCTGTATCTGCTGTTTAAAGCGATGACAAGATATATGACTCTGTTTGATACAGCACAGTACTTCGTTATGTTATAGGGAGTTCGTTTGTTTACTAGGAACGCTACACCGCCTATGTGATGATTTTCTACGGAGTTTTTCTGGTATAGTTGGTGACCAGATTTTAAGATGGTACATGCTTCTCCTGGTAAGCGAGTTTCGCACAGTCCAATTATATCCCATTTGATATTTGAGAGCTCTTGTTCTAGTTCTTCAAGGTGTTCTTGGGTCCTCATAGTTCTTATATTGTAAGTGGCTATACGAAGCAATGGTGGGTAGTTTTTCTTATTAGATTCAGTCGAATATTTGCCTCCCCCAGAATCCACGAGGCTAACTGATTGCTCAGTGTGAGATTCTGAGTGTATAACTCTAACTCACCTGGGTAATTTCGTATTGATACTCGACATCTTCAACTTGGAGGTTTTAGCATATTTAAAACGCCACGCTTGCCGAGCGGGTTGGCGAGTGATTCTATACAATCCCTAAAATCAGGGGATTGCCACTTCCGCCGTCCACGCCGTACCGAAGGTATTCTTCTCCGCCGTGTCTGCCGTTGTGGACTTCATCCGTGACCCTGGACAAGGGACCCTAAGCAGGTACTAGTTTCCCGGGTCAGGAAACCCCTGAAATCTACGGAGGGCAGGGATTGATTCATTTTCCCTGATAGGACTATCCAGAGGAGTTCCTACCCGCTACCCGGTTAAACTAATGATGCCACAAAATTCATTTGATTTGAACATACTTAAAAGTTTGGGAGGATTTAGGGCTGCACACACCCCTTAAAATGTTTCCCTGCGCTTAGATTTTGTTATTTCTTTTTTATGAAAAATGCTTCCAGAATAAGAAAGTAACGTGTCTATTTGTATTAATGTGACAAGTAGTTTAGGAGATAATACAAAAAAAAAACAATTTTCATTTTGTATCTTCAAAGGGCTGTAACTTTTTTGTCTACACTTTTGTGCTAAGGTAAGTTGGATTCAATCAATTTATTTTTAACCCCGGAATGCGTGATTTAATTTATGATATACCTTTTTGAAACACCCTGTATACACATACATGACATAGAGTCATTAGCATTGGTAGGTATTATAAAGTGTACTTTTGTTCATTTACTCTCCGTCTATGTGTTTAATAAATAAATTTTGTATTTGGTTTCCTTTCTGTACATTTTAATTCTTTATAGAAATACTATATATTTTTATTAAAGTTATATTCAACTTCTTTTACCTTATTTTCATTGTACTTGATCCGATAGTTGAATTTTGAGACGCAATTAAAAATTGCGCATCCATCTAAAATTTTACTTTAATTTACAACAATTATTGTTGCTTTTGATTGTCGTTTAGACAAGTTTCGATAAAAACAGTGTAAAATCATTGCTCTTCGTTTTTACCAATTTTGTTTTCATTACAGTTCTTTATATTAAAAAATGCGCATCATTTCTGCAAAAACTTCTGGCGGATTCGTACGAGATCCCAAAATAACCTATTCTTCAACTAGAAATAATTCATACTTTTCAATATTGACATCAAATTATAGTTTTAATTATTTGTATTGTATAAATGATGCGTCCCTGATATATTTGCTATTTCGTTTAGTATCTTATTGCATTTATTTATGGTAGTTTATTTTTAGTAGCTTTTTTAAAAAGTCACCGCACAGACTAACTTGCAACTGAGTTTTCTTTTAGTTTAACCTTGGTTTAGAACTTTTAGCAGCGTACTTACATACAAACATTAGTATTAATTTATTTTTGATTGTACAGGGAGAACAATTTTCACGCTCAGAGGTCCATCAGAGCGACTTCATTATAACACAAAAGACATAAACCACGGTTAGATAGGTGGGAAACAAATAGGTACCGTAAAAAGGGGTTACATTGAACATTTTCTTCATATTTTGTTGAATAAGTTTTATATCTGTTGCTCAATCGAATAAAAAAAAATACCACTTATGGGTCACTATAGAAGCATGACTTTACATACGTTAGATTATCTATTGGGCGTAGCTATGTAAAAATAGCTATAAAAAAGTTGCTGTTCAATTTTACCCCGCGTTCGGAGTAACATTGAACAGTAGTATAAATCGGTGTCTACGAGCCCACAGGTTAGTTATTCGTTCAATTTAACCCCGCCAGTGAAACAAGCAGAAAAAACTAGTGGGGAGAGTTTTGTTTGTTTTTTTTTTCTCAATGGTTATATTTATTGACAAAATATTTTTTTACATTCTTTTTTATTAAACTTTAAATTCTTTTACACAGTCTTATAAAATCATATTTCAAACTAAAGAAATTGGTAATTTTCAAGTCAAATGACAAAACATAAGGGAAACGTATAAACGACAGTCCTTTAGAAGGATTTTAGCCCAGAGTATACCCATCAAATTGGATCGAAAAAACCACTTTTCCGCGGCGGTCTTCAGCTGGAGCTAGCAGAAGTCTCTCAAAATCTGAAGAACTTACGACTGAAATGTCGTCTATCTGAAAATAAATCAACAATCGATTTTGGTATAATGCAAAATGCACTGAAAAATTTACCTCTGGCCAATAGAAGGCAGAATTCTTCGCAATTCTCAGGAGCTTGACCACATAATCTCCATCAGGCAGTTTTTCTTTTATAAGACCAACGAAAAATTTCAAGATCTTTTTGGTTGCGAATCTCACGAGCACATAATCGTCGACGACTGCAGCCCCTGTTGGCCTTTCGATCTCCTCGTTCTTTTCTTGGTGCATTTCATCACAAAATGTCTCGAAATCACAATTAGATTCGTCCTGAAGCTCTAGTTCGTAGTCGGAACTGTCACTATCCAATTCCTTAGCAGACTTTTTCTTATTGTAAAACTGTGTCGTTTAAACTGTTTCCAAAACTTTCATTTGATTCAGTATTATCAGTACCAGGCAATTTCTTTAATATTTTATTTCTGTCTAAAGGGTGTATACCTGTTGCCCGAAAGCTACTTTGAAGGTTTTGTTCACCAGTTTCTGCGAATTTTAACATCAGCTTTTTTAAAAGTTTTGAAAAAATCTCCTTTGGAAGACCAGTTGATCCCGTTGCTAACTTATAATCGCTGAGTATTGCACGCCAATGTTTCTTCAGTGGTGCGAACACCGCGACATCCAGGGGTTGAGCGACATGCGTAGTATTCGGCGGTAAACATATGAATCGAATATTATTTTCAACCGACAGTCTGATAATTTGCTCAGAAAAATGGCTCGCCAAGTTATCCCCGATTAATACTTTGACTCCTTCTTCATGTCTCGTGGAATAAAGGAAAACAGAAGTAAACCAATTTAAAAATGTTGCAGAATCGAACCATCCATGAGCTGTTCGGTTGTATCTGGTGTTATCGGGTCCTCCTTCCGTCCAAGTTGTCCAAAGGTTTTCTGCTTTGTAGACTACATACAGAGGCAGCAGAACTCCTGAAGCGCTTCCACAAAACATCAAAGAAATGTTTGATTTTGATTGAGATAATAAACGTTCTGGGTATTTCACTCCTCTTTTAAAAAAGCATCTTGCAGACCCAGGATCATCCGATAAATTTGTCTCATCGAAATTGTATATACAATCGGGGGAAACTCCGTCTAGACATTGCTCAAGGTTATCAAAATAAGCAATGAAAACTTCTCTAGTGGAAGATGCTCTATTTGGTTTATATTTTGAGATTTTCTTACACTTATTTCTCTGTTTCTTTTCAGAAAACCTTTAATCCAGTCGATACCAGGCAAATTATTTTTAAACTGCTTAACTCTCTTACCCATTGTATCCAAATGGCTTTTCATAACACGTTGTAAATCGTCGTGAATCAAAGGAAAGCCCCATTCAGCGGTTTTCAAAAGCATCTTGACCAGTGCCTTTTCTTCGTCGTTGTTTAAAACTGTGGGCCTTCCGACGTCCTTCATTTTTTTGTTGTTCAGTTTGTGACTTAATGTTCCTTTTGCGATTTTGTATTTCTTCGATGCCTTGGAAAGTGATAACTGTTTTGTTTTAATTTCGCGGATTGCTTGATCCAAAGTATTAGAGGTGTAATTTTTGTATGATCGACTACCCAACTTTCTAACGTAATCACGCATTTTGGACTGAGATTATCGCACTACACTACCTATTGCACCACAACTGAATTTCCTAACCACACAATGTTCCTACTGCCAAGCCAACCAATGTTATACTGAGCTCTGAGCTGAGTGAATTTCATTCAAATGATTCAAAACGAGGTAGCGTAACGCCAGACAATAATATTTAGATGGAACTTGATTGACGCCGCCCAAGCACGTTCAATCCTGCCGTTCAATGTTACCCCACGTTCCCAAAATAATTGACATATTTTTTGTATAAATTAATTAAAAATATTCAAAACCCTAATTATTTACGGTATTATGTAGAATAAGGTTCAAATAGGTATTAGTATCGTGTAAAATTAGTCATGAGAAGATATCTTTTGCATATCGCCGGCTGCAGACCAAAGTTTGAGAGATTTTTTTTTTACTACCTTTTATTTCAGAAACCATTTTTTATTTTATTTTTGTTAATTTTGAGAACCTGCCAGAAATTTTATCAGGAAGTCTAAGAAAAACATGTTTGCAACCCTCAAAAAAATATATCTGCCCCAAAAAAAAAGTTTAGGCCAACTTGTAGAAAAATATAATCTTCATTGCAAAACTGTTCAATGTAACCCTCGGGTTCAATGTAACCCCGTTTTACGGTACACATGCAAATGAAATATTCATTCAAACATATGTGCATATTCATTAAGCACAGCTCTAATTTTATTTTTTTTTGCAGAAATACCATATTCAATTTAAAAATTCTTGTATCATCTTCACTATTTACGTTTAATGGCGTCTTTAAACCTGCTTTCATCAATTCTTGAACAGCCACTTACTTGTATTGACATGTTAGAGACAGTTAAAGAATATGTATTGATTGAACCCTATGTTCATTATTCCATGCGTGTTTACATATTTGAGATCTATCAAATTCTCTATTTTTAATATAAGATTGATGTTCACTTATTCCAACATTTAATGGCCTTGATGTTTCACCTAAATAAAACTGATCGCATCCACAAGGTATTTTATAAATATAAATGTTTCTCCTCCAAGAACGAATTTTCGTTAGAATAAGTAATTTTGGCTCTATCGTATAAGGATTTAGTGATTCCCTTTTGAATATTAATATTGTTATTTGATTTGAAATTTAAATATCTGTTTTTGTGTGTTGGTTTTCTATACACCTGAGTCTCATATCCAGTATCGTTCTTAGAGATTAAAACATACAGGAAGGTAGTGTGTTATTATATTCTTTTTCCATGGTAAATGTTATTGTCTCTTCTCTATCGTTTATAGCATTTAGGAATGTGACCAACAACTCTGATCCATGAGGCCGTATTGAGAATACATCATCTACATATCTTCACCATACTGTTGGTTTTTAGATCCTACAGCATACATAAGGAATAATACGAATAAAATAACTATACTATACATAAAAGGAATATAAGAAAAACTTAAAAGGATAAGAAATAAATTTAACATTTTAACAACATTCAAAACAACAAACACGTTTAGATCTATTTTGTCCAAAACCAAACCTAACAATGAACAAGGAAGGACAAAGAATTGTTTTTGAAGGGATCGGGTGAAGATAATGGTAAGTCACATTTCTACAAATATTCAAAAATTGAACTTAAAAGTTTACCGATTGATTGTTCTGTTGCAATGATATTTGTCATAGCAGTATTTTTACATGTATACTCGTTAATCTTCTAACTAGCTTATTTTAACTTCACCGCTGAAAACGAATTTTAAATTTACGAGTAAAACGATACTTTGAATAAAAAATACTGTAGATACCTTTTTTTACCATATATATTTTATACCATTAGGATATAAAAATGAAACAAATATACTAAAAAATGTTATTAGAAATAAACACAAGAAACAATATTAGAAATAAGAAAAACATTACAGGGCAAATAATGACCTGTAAAACTCGTGATGAACGTTGGGAATCCAATCCAAAGACGAAAGTACATGTTCAAGTTTACTAGGTTCAATACCAAGCCGTGTAGGATATTTTTTGTGAAGATCTCGAATAAAATGTTCTTGTAGGATCCCAGTTATTCCTCTTTTTTGAATTGGGTATGAATTAAACTCACCATTGTATGTATTAGCGATTTCGATTTGTTCAAGGTTCTCAGCAGAGAAGCGCATTCGCACAGCATTTCTAATACTACATGGATTAGCCGGTGTAGACTTGGGTTGTACAAAATAGTTTCTCATTTCAGACACTTTTAAAAAATCTTCTTGATTCATCTTGTAAACGATGAATGGATTTTTCTTTTGGCATGTTCTTAGTATGTTTTCCCACTCAGCTGGAGAATATACATATTGACAATGAGCTCGTACGTATTTTTCTACAACAGCAAAATCTCTGTCTGATGGTAACATTGTGTGTCCGACCTGTGGAAAAATATGTATTATTTCCTTAAAATTTCCCAGAGCTAGTAAACGAAGCCACACTCCAACCAAAGACCAGTTTTTATTTTGGCCGATGCAGTTATCAGAAATAGCTATTAACGTATGTCCTTTAATATTGTGCATCTGGAAGTGTTTAAGCAGACAGCTTCCAATCTCGTCTGCACCTCTAGCAGCGGTTGACTCATTCCACAAATAAAAGTATCCCTATGAGGGACACAACGAATGTATACCCAGATTATAAGAAAACAGTTTCTTTTTATAAAATGTAGGACCAATAGACAATTTGGGGGTTGGAAGTGCTTGTTGAAGGTCAAATGTTATTGCATATGTTTCATTGCTCTCTTGTGCTTTTTTTGTTGCATTTTCTATCCCGTCTTGTCCAGCTTTATCCTTCCTGTGATGCAGTTTTTGCTTCAATTTTAACGATTGAATTTGTTCGTCATTTCTTTGTATTGTAGCCTCTTTCATACTAACATAGATTGAATCACATATATGGCACGTATCGGATTTAGGTGATTTGAATTTTATATTAAAATCGTCAGTAAATACTCTTCGAAACTTATCAGCAGATACACCTTCTTGATTTTGCGATAGACATTCAATTTTGTAAACTTCATAGCACTTCTCTATTGTATAGTCCATTGTCATAAAATACGTGTTATAGTTGTCATTTCGGGAATAGTGACTCTCATATTTTGGGAGTCTTTCAATAAATTTTTTAAGAAATAGGATGTTCTTATTAGAAAATTTTTTTTGTGATTTGCATGACGTCCTCTTCCATCCATTTTCGGCGTTAGTAAACCTTGTTTGATGTTTTTAGCAATATTCTCGACTCTACCCCTATTATGTTGTAGTCCATGAATATTTAGAAATGCTTTCTTACAAATTTGATACCTCGTGTTGCCTGTAGTTGTTATTAAATAATCGATAGAGTGACTCCTTCGGGAAGGCGACTCCTTTGGTTTGGTACTGCGGGCCTTTGTCTTAATCTATATGCATCCAAATAAATACGCATTTTGGGTATTAAAATTATTTATCTCCCAAAACTTCTGAAAAATACTTTTCCTTTCGTTTGCTGATACTACCTCAAAACATTTTCTTTTGCACAAACAATCTTCTCCCATCGATTTTTGTGGTATAACGTTTCCCTTTCCTCTTTTACAAGTATATGATTGACCGCTGTTCCGTTTGTTTTGTTGTCGCTGATCAATATTACATCCTCGTTTTCTTTTTTCTTCCTCGAACAGAGTTTTCTTTGTCAGGTTCATCAGATACTGCATTAGGATTGTGGTTGGATAACGGTGTAGGCCATATCTTACGATGTTTCTGCAAAAGAAATTGTACATTTGTACAAACAGAACATTTTTAAGCGCAAGAAAATTTCGGGCCAATGCATTATAAATGCATTCATTTTTTCGAATCCTGAGAAAACTAATAAGTATTTTTGATAATTTAAACACATAATGAAAGATTATAGTATTACCGAGGGTCAAAAGTCCCTTAGAATAAGCGAAAAATTTCTTCTGAATCAGATATTTAAAATTAAAATGCACACTAAATTGTCTCTTCTTTTTCACTCCCGTAACTTATTAAAATACACATTGTCGAAGTTTTTAAGGACTTTCGGCCCTCGCTCGTAATGTAGTCTTTCATTCTGGGTTTAAATTTTTCAAAAATACTTATTAGTTTTGTGAATATTCGAAAAAAATAAATGCATTTAAAAAGCATTAAATTGATGAAAACAATGGTAACTACTTGTGAATTGGTTATATTCGTTAGTCTCGTCATTATACGTAAAAAATGGTATCTACACAATTACCATTATTTTAAAGCTAAATTAAGTTGGAGACAAATATTCAAAAACTTACCTTTTTCTTGCCAATATCTTCATTAAAACTGTAGTCTGGATCTTTATCGCTATCATCGCATTCTGAACTACCATTTGTGTCACATATTTCTTGCAAACTTCTACCAGGATGTTAGGGTGCTACTGTAGGTAGCGATAAATCTTTACAAGGAATCTGTTTCTAGCTACATTTACCATTATTTCTATATAAAAAGTCTTTATCGCCAAAAATGTTAGATAGCATTATCTTCACCCGAGCCCTTCATTTATAAAATACCTTGTGAATGCGATCAGTTTTATTTAGGTGAAACAACAAGGCCATTCAATGTTAGAATAAGTGAACATCAATCTTATATTAAAAATAGAGAATTTAATAGATCTCAAATATGTAAACACGCATGGGATAATGAACATAGGATTCAATGGAATGATTGAAATATAGTCCTAAAAGAAACGGATAGTAAAAAAAATCAAAGAAGCGGCTGTAATTATGCTAAATGATAGCAATTGTGTCGCTAATTTCTCGTCAGAATGTAGTAGAATCTGGTTACACATAACTGAAAGAGGAAGTTATTAAAAAGAAAATACCAGTATTAGTAAGTCAGTAACATATAGAGGATACGTCATTAAAGTTTATTTCATGTAATCGAATGAACTATCCTATAAGTAAAGTAGTCCCAGGAGCGCAACTCAACAATATTGGCAATATCATTTTAATGTCGTCTACTTTAAAATGTATAATGTATTTTTGAATTGTCAATATAAATCAGTCATATAAAATTAAATTATTAGAAAAATTTTTCACTAGGTCACAAAAAAAAACAAAATTTGTTTAATTTACTAATGATTGTATTTTGAGAACGATTTCTGAAGTGGAAATTGAAACGCCAATAAACGTACTTAACCTTTAATTGTGGCTTATTCCCAGTTTAATAGTAATTATTTTAAAATGCTACAAGAAAATAGCTTCAGAACAATACGTTAGATATTTATCGTTGTGGAGACAGAGTTTTTATTGGAGTACATCCATCACGTTATTCATTGTGCATTAACGGCGTCTTATATCTATTTGCCAATTTAATTACCGAGGAAAACACTTGGGCCTAAATTAAGATTATTTCCACCCACATTTTTTAAATTTACTCCGAAAGACTTTTACCTCTAATTGCTCTCAAAACACTTCAATAAAAATCAAATTGAAAAATGAGAAATAACAAGGACTGCAAACAGAGGGAATTCTTTGGTTCTCGACAAACGGGTCGCAGTTTTTATCTAAGAGGGAGGATTAAAAATGTATCATTTCCATGTCTCGACACCGAGCTTTTTAGCACCCTTTTCAATTGTTTTTGAATACGAGAGCAGTCAGTTTTATCACATAGACAATAAAGAAGATGGAAAGATAATGTATTCATCACATATCTTTCTCATAAATGTTTAACAGCGCTTTTACTCTATAATTATATCGAGTTATTTGTAAACACCTTTTTGCGAATAAACTACAAATTACAAACTGAACTTTTTTGGCTTGACGATCGAATGCCGTTTTCAATTACATTCATTTTTTTAAACAGCCTATCTTGTTTTTATTTATTAGAAACAAAATGAAATAATTATATATTATGATTTCTACCACCTGCTTTTACGCTTTTCTCTACTATAAAATTACTGCCGAATTTACACGTGTCAAGTAGATAAAGCAAGTAACTAAATTACTACCTAAAATGTAGTCCGTTCGTTTTAGTGAACATTTACATACAGAGTGAAACAACCGAATTGAATAAATTCTATAATAAATAAAAGGGGACCTATTTAAAAAACGCTTAGACACGTCAATAGTTATTTTTAGTTGCACATTTTAAAATAATTTCAGACAGGGTGTTTCATGTAATAGTGGTCAATCTCAACTTTCTTATTTCAAATATAACATCGTATATATTTTTCAATTTTTGGATTCTAAACATATCTTATTCAAAAATACAATTTTCCTTCCTTATCTTTATCTGTCCATCTCGTTGGGGGTCGACCTCTATTTGTGTTGTATTCGGGGTCTCCATTCCAAAATTCTTTTTGTCCACCGATCATCAACTGATCTTACTACATGACTTGTCCAGTTCCACTTTAGTATTGTTATCCTTTCAATAACGTCTGCTACTCCTGATCTTTTGCGAATAGTAGCATTGGGTATTCTATCACGTAGAGAAATCCCTAACATTATTTTCTCCATTGCCCTTTCCGCAACTTGTAGTTTACTCACTGTTGTTCTTGTGAATGTTATGGTTTTTGCGCCGTAGGTCATCACTGGCACAATACACTGATTAAATACTTTTCTTTTCAGACACATTGGAATCTTAGACCTAAACATATCCTTTATCTTTCCAAATGCAGTCCAAGCGAAGTTTTCTCTTCTTTTCAGCTCAATTGTTTGGTTGTCTCGACTTATTCTGATCTCATGGCCCAAGTATTTATAAGAGTCAACTGGCTCAATATCTTTGTCTTCTACTGAGATGTTTTTGTTGTGAACTAAATTTGTCATAAATTGTGTTTTTGAAAAATTTGTTTTAAGACCAACTCTTTTGTGGCAGTATGGAGTTCTTGGAGCATTATCTGTGCCTGATCAAAGTTGTCTGCAATAAGAAGGATATCGTCTGCAAATTTAAGGTTATTTAAAAATTTTCCATCTACATCGATGCCCTTTTCGTTCCAATCTATTGTTTTACAAGCGTATTCTAGCAAAGTTGTAAATAATTTAGGAGACATATCTCCTTGCCGAACGCCTCTTTCATTACGAAAGGTCCCAGTATCTTTTTGTCTTAAAGGGGTTATAGCATGCTGATAGATGTATCTGATGAGGGATATGTATTGGTGATCTATTCTACATTGTGTTAGAGCTTGGAGCATTTCACTTTGATTGACTGTATCAAATGCGTTTTCTTCTTCTTCTTCTTCTTTTTCTTCGGCTTTTCCCATTATGAGTTCGCCGTTTTCGTCCTCCACAGCCCTCTATTCTCTGTCACCTTCTCTGAGGTCTCTATCTATCATAGCATTTCCGACGTATGTTTTCCATCTTGTAGCAGGTCTTCCTGTCCGTCTTCTTCTCGGCGGGTCCCAGTTTAATATTCTTTTCGGCCACCTATGCTCTGGCATTCTTTGTACATGCCCATACCACTGCAGGGCTTTGTTTTCCAACTTTTTTTGTAATTGAGCATTCTACTTTTATTCTGTTGCATATTTCCTTCGTTCTTATTCTATCCGCTCTTGTAATTTGTAGACATCTTCTCATAAAGTCCAGTTCAACTGTTCTTATTTTATTTCGTATTGTTGTTGTCATTGGCCATACTTCCGCTCCATATAGGGTAGTATTCATCACTATGTTTTCAAAGATCCTCTTTTTGTTTTCTTTGATTAGAGTGTTGTTCCATATCACTCCATGAAGTGCTCTTGTGGCTTGTTTTCCCCGTGCTATTTTTATTTCCATATATTTCATACAAGTACCATCTCGGCTAATCATTGATCCTAAATACTTAAAAGTCTTACAACTCTTAATAGTCTCTTCTTCTAAACTTAAGTTCAAATCTGCAACCTCGGATCCAATACATAAGTATTCGGTCTTGCACATATTTATCTTGAGTCCCCAAAGTTCATATTCTTCCTTTAATTTCCTTATCATATATTTCATATCCTCCCTGTCTTGTGCAAAAATGACTTGATCATCTGCGAAAAGTAGTGAATGTAACCATCTTTTCAAAGCCTGATCTATATATATATATATATATATATATATATATATAATATATATATATATATATATATATATATATATATATATTTATATTTATATTATTTTGTTTATATACCGGTTAAAATTGCTGTTAAGAATGCTAAAACTGTTAGAAATTTGTTCTCTAAAACTAAAACACCCTTGTCCACTTTGGAACAAGTTAACACAATCTATAAAATTCCATGCGCTAATTGCGATTTATGTTACATTGGTCAAACTGGTAGATCATTAAAAGTTAAGATCCTTGCCACTGAACGCAATCTAGCTAAAAGACAGTTTTTGGAAATGTGTTCAATACTAAAACACCCTAATGCTTTGAATAAGAGAACTGACATAAGTAACTTGAGCCAAATATATCATGCTTTAATTTTGCAGAATTAGGCTTCTTGATCTGTTCACTATATTAAAGGTCATATTAGGTGTACTACTTGAATCTTTTTCCATTTTTCATGAAATAATTTATATACATAAAATAGAAATAAAATACATAAAATAACTAAATAAAATAATTAAATATTCTTTACATAACTTATTATTACATATGCAACTTACATTGCATTTTCATACACTGATTACTTAGATTAGTGTAAACAATTTATACTTAAATAAAATAATACAAATGATGTAATTGATTCATAGAATCCTTTGCAAATTACAGTTCCAAGTACATGAACCTTGGGCTGTTGGAAATTAATGTGTCGTTAACCACCTGTGGCTGATTAACTAGCCATAATGATTAACGTTATTACATACATATGAGGTTGAATGAAAATCTCCTGTTTGTGAATATAGGCTGATTAGTGAGAGGAGTTGCTATTACAATACCAGTTTCTTTCACTGTTTTGTCTTTTACAACCGGGTAGTCATCCAAACTCATTTAAACTTTTAAATTGACTGCCCAATTATTTGGGATGGTACCTCCACCTTGCTGATCTGTCAAAAGTATTTTGACCTCAAGGTTGGCTGTCTTTTCGCGGTTTAGTTCGTTCCGGTTCATCTAACGCCATTTTTCGGCGACACTTGTAGGGCCTTGATAGGTAACTTCATTTACACTACTTTTATAATTTTTATTAATATCACTTATAATGCTACTTAAAGTTAGAATCAAAGCTTAATAATCATAAAACAGTTGGAAGTTATCTATGATTTTCTTGGTTCTTGCTCACTAATTAACATTAAATAACATTTAATTTACTTTAGACCACATGGTCATTTGCTGTGCTAATTTTATAAGTTCATATATGTTGTTAGTTACTTAATTGTTTATACAAGATCAGCGTATTATGTCCATTTACTTAGTTTCATTCACATTATTGTTAATAACATTGACTGCTACATGTCCATTTACTTAGTTTCATTCACATTATTGTTAATAACATTGACTGCTACATGTCTTTTTAAGATGAACTGATGATGCTTTCAAAACTCGAAAGCGAAACGTCTTCAAAATAGATAAAGTAGCCTATCAACTTTGTCTTTTAATTCTCCACCTAGAGACCGATATAAGAACCCACCACTCGTCTGAGTGATCCTTATATATATATATATATATATATATATATATATATATATATATATATATATATATATATTGGATTGACGGTCGTACTCCTTTTTCCGATATATATATATATATATATATATATATATATATATATATATATATATATATATAATATATATATATATATATATATATATATATATATATATGTTAAAAAGTGTAGGTGAGAGACCACATCCCTATTTGAGGCCCTTTGTTGCTGTGATTGTTTTTGTTATTTCATTACCTAACTTTATTTGCACTTGTGTTTCTTTATACAGTCTTTGTGTTATATTCACCCATTTCTCTCTAACGCGCATTCTTCTCATTGCTTTCCATAGTTGTTTCCTGGGCGCGCTATCGTATGCTTTCTCTAAGTCGATAAAGGTCGGTCATATGTGTTTCAATGTTTTTTTCTTTGTTCTTTTCAATCACCTGTCTCATATTGAATATATTATCTAAACATGATCTGGCTTTTCGGAATCCGGCTTGTTCTTCGCTATAATAGTCCATGTGTTGTTCTAGTTTTTCTTTTATAACTGATGTAAAGATTCTTGCTATTTAAGGCATTACACTGATCCCTCTGTAGTTATTTGGTGACCTTTTGTCACCTTTTTTGAAAATGGAGGACATGTATGATAAATTCCACTCATCGGGAATCTTCTCTCCTGCTTCGATTTTATTGAACAACATTCGTATAAAGGATACTATCCTTGCGCCTCCATATATCAGCAGTTCCATTTTTATGCTCCCTGGTCCTGGTGCTTTATTGCTTTTGGATTTCTTTAGTGCTTTATTTATATCTTCCTCTGTGATTTCTGCTTCCTCAGTTATTATTGTCACAGGGTCGTATGAGATATACTCCGGCCTATTCTCCTGCAATAATTTTGTGTAATGCTTTGTCCACTCTTTTGATGTAATTATCTGTATGGTATTTTTACTTCATTTATTACTTCTGATGTTTTTTATTTTTTCCATGCTTCCGTTGATCTGTTATACCCTATTGTGTTGTATATGTCTCTATACATTCTCTCCTAGTATTCGTTTTTCTCGAGCTTTATTCTTTGTTTAACTTGTTATCTGAGGGTAACATGTTCTCTCCGTATTCCTGGGGTTCTGTCGTTTTGCCATTTAGAAATGCACTTTTTTTCTTTTAATCATATATTTTAAGTCGTCACTATATTTCTCCAAATATGTATTCTTAAATGCTTTTTCAAAATCGACAAAGACAAGTATCAGAGGTCTATTATTCTTCTTCTTAACATGCCATACACCAAAGTGCGTAGGCGACTATCTCATTACTAGAATTCTGTTCTTGGCGGCGTGACACAGCTCACCTGTATTGTGTATTCCTGTCCATTCTTTAATATTCCTTAACCAGGACAATTGTTTGCGGCCGGCTCCTCTCCTACCTTCGATCTTCCCTTGTAGGATTAACTGTGGTATTTCATATTTTGCTCCTCTCAATATGTGCCCAAGGTAACCAATCTTGCGTTTTTTAATTAATTCAAAGAGTTCTCTTTCCACGCCGGCTCTATTAAGGACGTCATCGTTTCGAACTCTATCCACCCAAGGTATGCGCATCATTCTTCTCAATGACCACATTTCAAATGCTTCAAGTTTGTTGATAGATGTTTTTTTCAAAGTCCACGTTTCCATGCCATAAAGCAAGATGGACCATATGTAGCACTTGACCATTCTGTAGCGTATTTCGAAGTTTAGGTGTTGATTACATAGGAGCGGTCTGAATTTCGCAAAAGCTTGTCTTGCCATTTGTATTCGGTTTTTATCTCGTGTTTTGGATCCGATTGGTCATTGATTGTGGTGCCAAGGTATTTAAAAGTTTTCACGCGATTTATACGATTGTCACCTATGCATAATATCGGGTTTTCTGGAGGGTTTCTGCTAATGACCATATATTTCGTTTTCAAAATGTTGAAAGGTCTATTAGTGGAGAGGTCTATTATATTCAATGTTTTTTTCAAATAATGACTTAATGTTTTGCAAATGATTATTTGTTCCGTATCCAGCTCTAAATCCTGCCTAATAGCAATGTTGATGTTTTGATGTCAACCTAGTAGTTATTATCTTCATGAACAACTTATAAACGTGACATAACAAGCTAATAGGTCTATAGTTCTTTAGCTCTGTCATATCTCCCTTTTTGTGAATGACTACTATAACAGCTTTATTCCACTGAGATCGTGTAACCTCTTTTGAAAGGCATAAGTTATATAATTGTGTCAATTCTTTCAATACTGTCTTTCCTCCTGCTTTAGCTGTCTCCATAACGATTTGGTTATCACCAGCTCCTTTATTATATTTCATTCGACTTAATGACTTTGAGACTTCTTCGATTGTTATTTCTGGGATATCCTCTGAACCCACATTCTGGACTTTTCTCAACTTGGTACCATCTTTCTTACCCCTTTCTCTATATAATTCTATGAAAAATTCTTTAACTACCTTAATTATTTTATCTTTATCTGTTAACACTTTTCCATTTCGATCTGTTAACTTAACAATATTCTTCTTACCTAGAGCTTGCATCTCTTCAGCACCTTTAAACTTTTATTTTCCTCGACAACCGTTGTAATCTTTTTTGTGTTATATTGTCGTACGTCCTTTCTTACTGCTTTAATAATATCTTTATTAAGTTGTTGTAGTACGCGTGCATTCGTATCGTTTTTGTTCTTAAGTTCTCTTCGTGTCTCCATAAGTCTTTTTGTCTCTTGACTGATTTTTTCCTCCTTATGTCTCCTAGGCTTTGTATTGCACTTTTTCTTTGCGTTCTTAATAGCTTTTATTAATTTATCATTTTAGGTTTCTTCGCTTTTACCATTCTATTATCACTTTCCACTGAACTGCTATTAAGAACTGTTACATCATGGACCATGTCTTTGTTGTTGGTTAAGACAAAATTTCATTTTTGGTGACTCCATCTGGACTTGCCCAGGTCCATTTTCTTTGAGGACTTTTTTTGAAAAAGCTATGCATTGCAAAGAGGCCATTTCGTACCAAGAAAGCCAAAAACATTTCGTCTCTTTCCTTTCTTTGTCCAAATCCGTAGGGACCCATTGCAACTTCGGTCTCGTCCAGTTAACATCCCAACTTAGCATTAAAGTCACCCATTACTAGGTTGTGTGCAGTAGGCGCCAGTTTTACTGAATTTTCTAGGTTTTCATAAAAGGTTTCCACTTCTTTGTCCGAGTGTGTAGATGTAGGTATAGGCATAGGCTTGAATTATTTTAAGGCTGGTTTTTTTGTTAAGCTTCAGTATGCAGAGCAATATTCTTGGGTTGAAACCATTAAGCTTTTGGATATTTTTAGTGTATCTCTTATGTATAAAAAGTCCAACTCTTCCTATTTTTTCTTTGTTTCCCATATAGAAAAGTGGATGCTCTGATTTAAGGGTTATACAGTCTTCTTCTTCGCGTCTCACTTCACAGTGACCCATAACGTCCAATTTTATGTGTTTTAACTCTTCTAATTCCAATAATTTTTTTTTAAATGACAGTGCTTTTACATTGTACGTGTCGATATACATTTGTAGTCGTCCGTGGTAGCTAGATCTGACCCGGGGATTCTTCGAACCCTCTGTTTGTTGTCTTTCTGTATCGCTACCTTGACCAAGGATCAGCTCACTGCCGGAGACTGAGGGCCGTGTTTTTGTCGTGTCGAGCATGCTTGGATTTTAGCCATACTCTACCGCGCTGGCCAGTGCGAGTTGGTAGAGGGTAGGATGAAGGTGGGAGTTTTAAAAAGGGGAGATAGGAAAAAGGTATAAGGACATGGCCCCCTCAGGCAAGGAAGGAGGGAGAACCAGAAGCTAGCATAAGGCAGGGTCACTAATCCCTGTAACGGCCTGTCTTCTACTGGGATTGTAGAAGAGTACTACCTACCACCTTTGGACAAAAAGTAAAAACATAATAAATGAGAAGGCATTGGAAATATTGGGGAAAACCAATCCATAGATAAAACGAATGGTGCGATGAGAAGTGCCAAGAAGCAACAGATAACAAAATTAGAGCATACCTAAAGACAATTCAAGCTAGATGCACAAGAAAAGAAAAGAAGGAATACTGGACCCTAAGAAGGGAAGAAATATGTTTGACGAAACCCACAAAAATTGTGTTGTCTTTTGGCTAATAATTTACGAGTTATTTGACATTTTGTGTAATTTCAACACCGATGGCCTAGGAACTGTACGCATAAATAGAAAAAATCTTCCAGTACAAGTTACAAAAAAGAAGCTCAACAAAGTAGAAACTATTGCTGCATATAGAAAAAACTTCTGTGTCTTAAATAGAGCGATAAGAAAGATACGACCATGCTAAGTACAACCCATAACGCTAATATAATAAAAGTACAAAATAAAAGAAAGCAATTATTGCAAAAACCAGAGGTCATACTAGATTAGTGTTAAAATTATAGTCATTAGTAGTTATAAAAACACTGTCAAAAAATATTCAGGCATTTAGTAGATGTAGCAATGTTCAATGTCTTTGTTCTATACAAAAAACGAGGTCTGCAATTGTCACATTTGAATTTTAGACTGGATTTTATAAATAGTTTTTATAAATAGAGTTTTTGAGAAATATGGTTTATTGACAGCAATTTCCACCAGCAGAAGGTTAAATCCTGACAGGCCCGCTGGACTTACTGGACGAAAATTTCCAGAATTCACTCCTCCAAGTAGAGCAAGACAACAAGGTTTTAGAAGATGTGTAGTGTGTAACTCTCACAAAATTAGAAACGAACCAAATGTGATGTGTCCTGCTTGTGAAGCTCCACTTTGTACTGTTCCGTGCCTTGGTAAATACCATACATTATTAAATTATTAGACATTCGATTGATAAACTATGTGCATTTCGCGATTGTTCCAGTTCAAAAACATTTTAAATTTCCATTTCCATCAGGATTCGTCTACATTTATTGCAATTTATATTTTAGTTTAAATGCAATGCAGTTTGCAATTTTAAACGTCTTTTCAACGTTTATTCAATGTACAAATTAATTAGCGATTTTAAATTCTGTTCGAAACGCCATTGGTTCTAATTTTTTTTACTATTAAATTGGCAAATCCTTTGTCACATTTAACAAATAGAACAATTATTTTTTATTATTTTATTCTTTTTATTGCCCTATACGATAACATATTAGCCGGGTATAAACAATGAAAAATTATATATTGTAGATAAATATTGAAAAAACTTGTATTATGTTGTCCACTGTACCTTTCTCAATGATCAATTACAAGAATTTAACACATATACAGAAAAAAAAAATTTCTCCCTACCTCACGATACAAATTTGTAAATATTTCTGCCCACTTAAGAGGTTAACTGAATGTTCCGAATTGTACAAAAGCCGGGTTACATTTATCCAATCCAAGATACGATTTTGGTTTAAATTTCTTAAATTTTTAAAACGAAACTTTTTAATTAAACAATTTCTTGGTAATAGCAATAAAAAAGGGCTCCCCGTCCATAAAAGACAATTAAAAAAATGATATTTCACCTTGCCAGTATGCACGCGTTTTAATCATCAAAGTTTTCAGCTTCCCGAAAAGAGTTTTCACCCTGCCGTGGCCGCATCAAAGACCAGAGCCACCCAATTTGTTGACTCAGCAGGACGTGAAATCTCAAAATTGAACTGGAAAACTATTAAATAGTGGCTGGAAAATGTAGTTTGGAATTTATTAAGTAACATCCGGTAAAATACAATCTATTGAGTAGTTGCAATATATAGTTACATATCACCTGATTTTTCTCTGTAGTAATGAAAGATATAATATATGTAATAAATATAATATACAGTATGATGCAAATGTATGGAATAAATTCATCATTTCAGAGACAGACGACTTTAAAAAAAATTTTAAGACACGCTAATTTTAATTTTTTAATGGTCATCAACTGATATATATGTGTTGGATATTAGGTCATCAGTGTCTTTTATTTTTTGTATTTAAGCACTTCTTCTGTTATACTATCATCTACTGCAGCTGCTTTACCTCTTTTAATTTTTGCAATGGTCGATTCTACTTCTTTCGGCATGTCAAATAAAAACAATAAATTTGGCAATAATATTTAATTTCTCCTCTGGGGTTACTCCACTATTTAAATTTCGACTATGTTCTTATAATTCTATGCAGTTTTAAATATGCCTTTCTAACTTCCTTTATGTATATTATATGTACAAAGTAGACCAAAAGTCTGGAAATGCCTAATTATTTCTTAAATGTATGGTCCAAATTGTACAAGAACCAAAGTACGCCTATTATGTCTGTGGAAAGATGGCAAAACCATATATGTCAATTTTTAATAGTTTTCAGGAGACCACTTTTAAGGTGTTAAACTTAATATTAATTCGGTAATACAAGGGATTGTTATGTTTTTTGTGCAATAGTACAAAAAACTTAATGTAGGCTCAAATGTGTGAAACATGAAAGAAGGTTATTTGCTAGTTTTTGGAATATCTTAGATATTTTAGATATATGTGGTTTTGCCATCTTATAAATTAGTTATTTTATGTATATATTGTTTTGAAAGGGAAATAAAAAACAAAACATTTGTATTTTATATTAATGCTTGAAATGTTACAAATTGGATTCGTATAACCAATTAGTCTTATGAATCCAAATCCAAGGCATCATCGCACAATTCGTCATATTCTTTTGCGTTTGATGTGGTTGGCAAATTTTCATAAAAGGCATAGCAGTCTTTGTCTATCAGGTCTAACATCGATAAAAGGTCCTTCTTTTCCTTTGGATTAATACCCAAGGGGCTATTGTATGAGCCAAGGCCAGTTATGGTAGCCTGTGATAGTTGACCTCTTCTTTTTCCTCTTCTTATATCTAGAGTTTTAAATGGCACTTAATCGACAAGGGTATACTTAAACTGAATAAGCCCAAACTCCTTGGTATATCTTAGCCATTTAATATTAAGCCAAGATATCTTTTCACCTTTAGTGTCGCTTGTTCGTTTGACTAGTATGTCACGTAAGAACATGGAAAATACCAGAAACTCTTCTTGTCTAATATCAACCACTGCAAATTTGGATTATAGATAGATAATAAACGCTTATAGTAGACTATGTTAGTTGATAAATAGGGAGCTGGTAGGACTTGTTGTAAATCTAAAAACCAGTACTCTTTTCGTTTCATCATTTTTAGCTATCTCTTTGTCTTTTCGTTGGCTTTCAAACGCTTCATTAGCTTCGTTAATGTGGTCGTCCCGTTGTTAATTAATTTTTGGTTTAACTTCCTCAGTACCAGCATTCTTTTTTAGTGTTTGATATTCGTCACATTTGCGACATGTATCGATGTAGGGCTGTTTAAATTTATACCCCGTACTATTGAATACGTCACGACAAACGTCATAACTAGCAGATTTCTTTAACCCTTTTTTTTAATATATCTTCTTGATATTCTTTATGCATTTGACGAATGGTTAGGTGGCTGGGTAGAAATATTTGATTAGTATTATCTCGCCTAGCATCATGACTTTCATGTCTTGGATATTGGTCTATGAATTTCTGAATTTCACTGCGTTCTTTGACCAACTTAGTAGAGGGTACATGTTGTCCTCTCATATCTGTTTTTATCAATCCATCCTCTGACGATTTAGTTTTATAACAAGGAGATTTAGCTGGGTTACTGTTACTCCATGCAGATTGATAAAAAAATTCTTGCACACAATTACAATTTTCTAAGATTCTATATGCCCCGAGTAACTAACAGTTACGACCCGATTATGTGGCTTCTCTCCTTTCATACCTTTGTCTTTCATTATTTGGTATTTGTATTTAGAAAGAGATATTCTTTGACATAATACTTGTTAAAATAAAACTAGACCAAATTATATTTTGTTGTTTAGGGGTGCAATTTTGATGACAATTTTTTGTACAACATTTTATTATTGGTCTAAAAAATTCAATCAAACGCATATCAACATGAATAGTGGTGTTACTTTATAATATATCTGCATATAGTATATTGCCAAGTATATCCTCAAGTACCT
Source organism: Diabrotica balteata (assembly GCA_918026665.1). Lineage (NCBI taxonomy): Eukaryota > Metazoa > Arthropoda > Insecta > Coleoptera > Chrysomelidae > Diabrotica > Diabrotica balteata. The sequence continues at coordinate 181,698,363 of OU898276.1, forward strand.
TACTCTAAAGGTGTTATATGGAGACAAGAATAGGTATAACATACAATACCTAAACATCTGCAGCATACCTTATTTTGCCATCTTCTATATCTCATCACTACGAATATGTGGGTGTAAAAACCTCTAAATGTAAAAATGTTGACATGCTTTTGTCATCTTTCCACAGATGTAATATATATATATATATATATATATATATATATATATATATATATATATATATATTATATATATATATATATATATATTATATATATATATATATATATATAATTTAAACGTGATGCTTGCAATGTTGCTAGGCTAGTTTTAAGGCTTTTCTGATATCATTAGTCACTTTGGTTTTTTAAATAAAATACTCTGTAGATTGTATTATTATTGTAATCCTTACTTCAATACGAGTTTAATCACATGTTAAACTTGATATTTGTCTGGCCGTGTCATGTAAAAATATATTTACTAGTATTACGTAAAATTGCCGAGGGAGCATGGGTTAGGATTACTACTGAAATCATCCAATGCGAAGAATTTTTGAATGTTAAGTTCCTGAAAGGGATTACATATAAGTAAATACTAAAAAATGGTAGGAGAAGATTGAAAGCCGGTCTTGTATAGAAATGAAGGCAAAGAGAGTAATGATGAGAGCATAGAGAGTAATGTGATTATTTAAAAATACATACATTTTGTCATTGCGAGGCAGTTCCGTAACATACTAATAACAAAATATTTTCTATTCTAAAAGACCCACGCACTCAGCTTTTCCATATATTGCAGTGGCTCCCGAATTGATATAATTCAAACGTCCATACTGGCATACAAATACTAATATTAGAAACGAAATGCATTCGTATGCAGAAGCGCCAACTACCAACACATCATCAAATTGACATCGCGGCAACTATCGTATTTTATAATGGAAGTATGTTCTCTGAAAGTTTATTGGATTTTCGGTTATTTACTACCCGATACTGTCCTTTTTATATAATCGGCAAAATTGTGCAAATGTAAGTAGCTATTTAATTATTTTATTTATTAGTTACAGTAAGTAGTTATTAGTCAATCTATTAATCTAAAACTTACGTTCTCAGCAATATATTTTGCAGGTGAAAAAATTCTTATGTTGATTTTATTTGCAGGTGCTCTAAATACTTTTTTTACTTTTCATTATGTTTTGTTGCAGCGAAATGAGCCTTTCTGGTACCCATGTCTCTTCTAAAACCCAGCTAATTGTCATCTATTTCAGATCCAACTTTGGCAAATATTCTATTATAAAAAAAACTCAATCGAAACAGTTAGAGAATAGTTTACTAAAGCAATAGGTCGATAATCTGAATCTTTTGGCATTTTGTTGTAGGGTAAGGTTACGAATCCTACAGATACAGCAACTTTTTTGAGGTTATTTCCTAACGATTATCATTATTGTTCTGAAGCTATTTTCTTGTGGCATTTTAAAGTAATTACTATTTAAATGGGAATAAGCCACAATTAAAGGTTAAAATACGTTTATTGGCGTTTCAATTTCCACTTCGGAAATCGTTCTCAAAATACAAACATTAGTAAATTAAACAAATTTTGTTTTTAGTTACTTAGTGAAAAATTCTTTTAACAATTTAATTTTATCTGACTCATTTATATTGACAATTCAGACATACATTATACATTTTAAAGTAGACGACTTTAAAATGATATTGCCAATATTGTTGAGTTGCGCTCCTGGGACGACTTTACTTATAAGATAGTTCATTCGATTACATGAAATCAACTTCCGTCAGAAAAAATCACATCATGTAATTAAAAAGACAAACACATGCCATGATGACAGTAAAATTCTCCTGTTAGTGATTCCATAGTAAAGTATGAGGGAAAAACCAGGAAAAAAACCTCATAATACTATCCCGACATGGTAAGTATTTGGTCGTGTATTTAGTTTACTTTAAATAAACACCAAATTCTGATTTTATTTGTTTGTTATTTAAAAACATAAATTATGATATCCTTCATATGTTACTGACTTACTAATACTGGTATTTTCTTTATAATAACTTCTTTCAATATGGGTAACCAGATCCTACTACATTCTGCCGACGAAGTTGCGACACAATTGGTCTCATTTAGCATAATTAGAGCCGCTTCTTTGACTTTTCTCTTTTTACACCCGTTTCTTTTAGGACTATATTTAAATCATTCCATTGAACATTATTGTCCATTATCCCATGCGTATTTACATATTTGAGATCTATAAAATCTTTTTTTTTTAATATAAGCTCGGCAAATTGTGATACTTGCAACGATTTGTATATACCTAAATGTACAAGGAAATAATACTCTGGTCGCGGAATAGAAAATGCCACTGAACCTCTAAAAATTATACGAACAAGCTGAATTTGGCTGAGAAAGTTAATTTTGAGCCAAAAGATGCAAAAAAGTGTGCTACCCCGGACCATATCACAAAATGTCGATGTTAAATTTTTACAACAAATATGAAGAGTTTGAAATATTCCTAAAAAAAATTTAACTTTTATCTCCCAAATAATTTAAAACGTTTAAAACTCCTTATTCTCCTTATTAGATGATGATGATTCTCCTGTACAAGAGATGAACAAAATGTAAAGAACATTACTGGAAACAAAGTAATAAACGAATGCATATTAGTAGGGACATTGAATGTAAGACAAACGTACGAGGAAGGAAAACTAAAACACATAATCGACGAATGCAAAAAATACGTGTTTGAAATAGTAGCACTACAAGAAACAAAACAATTAGTGCAAAACTCAATGGAAATAAACGACTATTTATTTTTCAACAGCGGGGGAGAAAATAGAATGTTAGGCACAGGCTTTGTGGTAAATAAAAAGCATGAAAGATCTAATCGTTGACTTCAAACCAATTTAGAGAGAATATGTGTATTAATGAATAGAGAGGAAAATACCAAAAAATAACATTTATAAATATACATGCACCGACTGAAGACAAAAGTATAGAAATAAGGAAGACTTTTATAATCAAATAGATACAGTATTCGAAAATATCCCCAAATACGATGTAAAAATAGTACTAGGTGATAGTAACGCAAAAATAGGAAAAGAAGAAATTATATGTACCCACCATAGGAAAATACAGCTTGCATGAAACAACGAATGAAAATGGCCACTTCCTAATTGATTTCGCGAAAAAAAGAAATATTATCATTATGAGCACGTACTTCCAACACAAAAGAATACACCAAGGAACGTGGAGATCACCGGATGGGAAAACCATAAACGAAATTGATCATGTGCTTGTCGAAAAAGATATTTATTAAACTTATTCCAGTGCTTAGAAACCAGCGGAAGAAAAAGTACAAAGAGAAACACAAAAGTACAAAGTAAACCTGTGAGACTACTGACAGAAGAGAAACAAAATAAATATGAAAGAATAGTCAGTAGAGGATTAGATAATATTGCAGAAAGTGGGGATATTGAACAAACATGGATGCAAATAAAAGTATGTATGATTAAAGCAGCTCAGGCCAGTAATAGGAATATAAAACACAAATACAAAGAATGGTTCGACGATGAATGTAAAATGGAACTAGATGACCGAAATAAATTAAGAATGAAAATGATGCAAGAAAAAAACAACAGAGATAGAGAGAAAATACAATGAACAAAGGAAAAGAGCCAAAAGAATAATAAGATCAAAGAAAAGAAAATACAATGAAGATAAATTAAAATGTATAGAACAGAGCTATAAAAATAGAGAAATTAGAAACTTATATCAAGGGTGAAAAATGAGAAAAAGGGGTACCAAGGAAAACCTGTACACTACAAAAACAAAAGTAGAAGAAATTTAGTAAGTGACGAAGAAATATTGAGCAGATGGAAAGAATACTTTGAAGAACTTTTAAATGAAATTCCCACAACAGAATATGAAGAGGAAGAAGAAGTGAAGGAAAATGTCGATCAAGAACGAATAGAAGAAAGACCGCCTAACGAAAAAGAAATAAAAGAAATAATAGAGAAACTAAAGAATAATAAGAGCCCAGGAAGAGATGAAGTAACAGCTGAAATGTTTAAATATGGAGGACCAGTACTAATTAAGCATTTGGAAAAGTTGCTAAAAGACATATGGAACAAGAAAAATTACCGAAGGAATGGACCGAAGCGACACTGTGCCCTTTTCACAAAAAAGGCGACAAAAGTTTATGCCACAATTACAGGGGAATAGCCCTACTAAATGTTGCATATAAAATACTTGCAGTATATATAAAAGATAAGCTATCTCAAAATATAGATAATGACATAGGGGAATATCAATGTGGATTCAGAAGAGGGCGCAGCACAGTGGATCAAATTTTCCTACTGCGCGAAATACAAGCAGAAAGCTACGAATATGGGAAACCTACAATGGCCCTATTCATCGACTTTAAACAAGCGTTCGATAGGATAAAACGCAAAGAAATATACAAAGCACTACGTGAAATGAGAATTAGTGAAAAACTGATAAGAATGGTAAAAGTGACACTACGAAGAACAGAGAATAGGGTTAAAATAAATGGCGAAGAAACAGATAAGTTTGAGGTCAGTGAGGGGGTGCGACAAGGAGACCCACTGTCATCGCTGTTGTTCAGTATCGTCCTCGAAGTTACCATCAGAGAAGCTGGAATCAACAGGTCAGGACTTATATATCAAAGAAAACACCAATGCTTAGCATTCGCTGACGACATTGTACTGATAGCCAGAAGTAAGCAAGAATTAAAAGAAATAACAAAAAGATTAGAAATGAAAGCGAGAAAGAAAGGGATGTACATAAATGAAGAAAAGACCAAATATATGGAATGGACAGAAAGAGATTACCTACAAGAACAATATCTGACAGTAATAACAGATGAAAAAACATATAAATTCGAAGAAGTAGAAATATTCCAGTATTTAGGAGCGACATTCACGAGAAGACCAAATATGAAGGAAGAAATCCAAGCGAGAATTATGGCCGGTAACCGTTGTATTTTTGCACTAAACAATTTATTAAGAAGCAAAAACATATCTAGAAGGGCTAAGATAAGAATATATAAGACAGTAATAAGACCTATTGTATTATATGCCAGTGAAACATGGACAATGAACAAATCCGAGCAAGTCCTGCTGCAAGTCTGGGAAAGAAAAGTCCTCAGGAAAATATTTGGAGGTAAATTATGGAATGGTATATGGATAAAAAGACCAAATATGGAATTAGAGGAGATGTATGGAGAACCGAATATCGTAGGGATCATAAAGTCACAAAGACTGAGATGGTTGGGACACATCCAAAGGATGGGAAACACGAGACTGCCAAAAAGAATGCTAATGGGAGGAATAGGAGGGAAAAGGAAGAAAGGCAGACCGAAAACCAGGTGGAAGAAGGATGTTGAAAAAGACATAGAAAAACTTAAAATACCAAACTGGAAAAATAAAGCAACAAACAGAAAAGAATGGAAAAGAATAGTAAACCAAGCCATGGGCCTTCTAGGCCTGGAGAGCTAAATTATATATATATATATATATATATATATATATATATATATATATATATATATAGTATATATATAATAATAAGGATCACTCGAAGACTGGTGGGTTTTTCGGTCAACAATTGGAGAAAAAAGACAAGAGTGATGACAACTTTTGTAAAAACCAAAAAAAAACAAAAATTAGTGTGGAAAAGAACTAAAAAGTTCCAAGAATGCAACTTCCAACAGTAAATCAATAATTAAGATTTTATTTTAACTTTAGGTAGCATTATTCTAATGATTAATTACAAATTTAGTAATTTTAAAGTACCTAATAATGAAAGTTACCACAGAGAACTACGAACACAGAGAAACACATATATATATATATATATATATGTGTGTGTGTGTGTGTGTGTGTGTGTGTGTGTGTGTGTGTGTGTGATATGTATATATATATATATATATATATATATATATATATATATATATATATATATTCTCCTTATTACGCCTTATTAAAATGTTTGAAACATTTTTTTTCTTCGGCTTACAATTGCTTGATAAATCGATGTGTTACCGTCTTCTTGTTATTTCATGTAGATGTTGCTACTAGCATACCAGGCATATTATTTTTATGATAACGATCAAATGCTATACTACATTTCGTTTTAGTTGGAACTTCCACAAGTTTTCCGAATGAGAGTTGATATAACTCAAAACACAAGAAGAACAATGGTCATTTCGAATTGAAATTAAATGCAATCGTGTATCATATAAAAAGTTTGTTAAAACGTTAAAATTTAGACATTTTTTTTCTTCGGCGTACAAATTCGGAGACGTGAGAGGTTCTCCGACTTCTTGTTGCTTCGCATAGATGTCGCTGCTCAGCGTAAGCATAGTAGGCATTTACTTCAGTAGTAGTGAAGTGAATAATCATAAGTGTAGTAGTCTCGGAAGACTGGGATCTCGGAAGCCCTAAAGAAGACATTGTGCAGATTTTTGTAACAAATATTTTTGTAGTACATTTGCACGGTCGCCGGCGGATTATGGGGTTATTTAAAATTTACAACTAATGTACATTTTTTCTGTACAAAGCTGAACATTTTATCACAACGTCAGATCGGCTTTTTATCTAATAAATGTACCAGCGATGCTAGGTTTTCTGTACTGCAGAAGGTCTATTAAGCACTGAATAATAATCGTTATACTTCTACTGTTTTTTGTGACTACGCCAAAGCTTTTTATTGTGTAAATCACGAAATTTTAATAAAAAAACTAAATTTCTACGAAATTCGAAGTATTTCTTTGAATTGGTGTCAATCTTACTTAAGGAATAAGAAACATTTGTCTTTTTGCTGACGATACCAGTACTAAATGTAAGAACTCTAATATTGCAACTCTTCATGCAATTATAACTTCTGATGTACCTAAAATAAAAACCTGGTCCTACTCTAATTTACTCTCTTTTAACGTGGATAAGACAGTAGCATTATCCTACAAAGGAGCTTTTTAACCCTTACTTCTTAATAAACAGCCAGATCAGTATCATTGATTCTGTAAAATTTCTTGGTTTTTTTATTGACAGAAACCTTAAATGGTCCCTTAAGGCTGTTTTCGCAGTTAAAGCATACTGCGATTTGAAGTGGGCGTATCACTTACTTTTCTACACTGCTTATGTCAGACCCTACGTGACTTCCTAATTTGAAATCTGCAGTTTCGATGTTTATTCAGTGGCGCCGGCCCACGGGTTGTTTATTGACAATAAATGCATTATTCTCCATTCAAATTAGTTTTGTCGGAATACTTTTTTTAGATTGATTATCGTAGATAATGTTTTAAAAAGAATTAATCACATTTTTAATTTATATGTCTTAGCTAAACATAGTATTGAATAAAAATGTGTGAAACGTGACTGCAAAAAACACCATGGTGTTTATTTATAATAAATTTAAAATAACATAAGAATATTATTTATCAAAAAAATTACAATTTAATTGTCACAAACAAATAAACAATTTCGCAGTTATAGCTTGAAAATTATTTCAAGAAGTTATTTATTTGTTAGAGAAAACTGATATTAGCGTAGTAAAATTAAACAAAAAATATTTATTTATTATCTGCATAATAATATTCGAGTCGACGCACTGTGAGGAAAAAGTTCTCTGACTGGAATATACATTATTTTAATATATTTATAGATTGCAGTTACATAAGAAAAGTATCCAATTTATGAATAAAACACAAATCGTGGATAGTTATTTCATCATCATCAGTGGCATTACAGCTCGTCATGAGCCAAAGCCTTCTTCAGAACAATCTTCCATTCGCCCCTGCCTCTGGCAACTTTCTCCATGCTTTAACTCCGATGGATTTAGATCATCCTCTATGTTATCTTGATACCTAAGTTTTGGTCTTCCTCTGGATCGTCTTCCCACTGGTCCTCTTCGGTCGAAAATTTTTCTGATCGTTTCATCTTCATCTCGCCTAATTACATGTCCTATCCATCAAAGGCGTACTAATTTAATAAATTTTACAACGTCAGGTACTACACCTGAAGAAGCATCGTAGTTTACTTACCCATTTCCGTCGGAATCTACTTCACCAATTTCTTTGGCTAAAGCTAATTCCTCCCGTCCAGCCTCTTCTATGGAATCACAAAGTGTTTTGGCCGATGATATCTGCAACTGTCTCCGTATGTTTTGCATACTGCCTGTAGGACATCACAGGTATATTTAATGCAGCGTGCTGCTGCTGTATGTCTGAATAACCAGAACCATTCAAGTTCATGAATTGTTACAGAATCCTATGTTGCTATCTCCTTTTCAATATTGCACATTTGAATTTAAAGTCAATGTACTTATCAATCCGTCCATTTTTTCTTTGATAATCTCCATATTAGAAAAGTTGCATGAAAATGGAGAATGATTATTCAAACCTTGAATAGATTTAATGAAAAAGTTTATGTCCACTATTCTTCTGCCTTCTACCGAAAAAGATGGTTTTTGCGGAGAGGCAATCTCAACTGACTGAGAATGACAGCTATTACTAGAAATAACGATAAAATTTAAAGTATTTTCTGCAAATGATATTATTTGTTATTATTATTATTTAAGAGTAAAACATTGGTAATATTTTGACCATAAACAAATAATATGTAAGGTCATGAACCCTCTATTTACTTACTTTACGGTAAGTAAATAAAAAAAAAGTAAAAAGGGTTACTTACGAATCGACACTACAACTAGGTAAAGTAGAGGTTTCTGCTAATTCTTGATGGAATGAACTATTTGATGAAGAACTTTTGTTTATAGTAGCTTTTTTGATTTTTAAGTTCCTAAAAATATGAGAAAGAAACAAAATTATTCTAGGAAAAAGATACGAACTTACTGAAGATAAACTATTATAATATTTTTAAAATAAAACAAACAACGGTGTTTGTGAAGAACGTAATCAACGCTATATATATATATATATATATATATAATATATATATATATATATATATATATATATATAATATATATATATATATATATTATAGATATATATATATATAAATATATATAATATATATAAAGTTAAATAAAAGCTTTTAAAAACGGTTGTAAATATATAAATAATAAATACTTACTGTAGTGCAATTGCTCTCCTTTTCCTTGACCTAGGACGTTTACTGGGACTCATTTTTTATCTTGTCTCTTATAACTTATATCACTAACCTAATGTAATACTTAAAAATACGCGTAAACTAAAGAACTTTTAACTTATACCACTAAACTAATAATATATTACTTAAACATACCCGTAAACTAAATAATTTCAATGTTTTCAAAATAAATAAGAATACTGTAAACTGTAAAAACTAAGCAAGTTGATAAAGAAAATACAAGAATGAAAGAACTAAAATGGATTCTGATTCAAGCGAACTAACTGACCCTACCGTACGTTCATGAGATTTGACGTCACTAATGCGATAACGATCAAGCTAAGCGACAATGATGAGGAACACGTTTCACTATTAGATTTCAGTATTTTTTAGCAATTTTCTTCAAAGTTTGAATACGCTTTTCTCGATTATTACTGGACACAGAAAGGTGAAAAAAGAATCAACGATTACAGAAAAAAAAACTCTTTCAACTGATGGGCGTGAAAAGTTTGGTTATAATAGAACGTTAAACAGTATAATCCAATTTTTCAACAGAAAATTCAAAAAAATAAAAAAAAGTAAAACCATCATTTTAAAGGCAACATAGTTTTGAATAACATGTCCAAATTTCGAGACATTTTGTCGGTAAATAACAGAGAAAAAATTTTGGTGCACCGATAAAACAGCCTTAATATTGATTTTTTAAGTAAGAAACTAGCCTCAGCCTGGCAATGAATCTTTTTATAGAAAATAAATCATATTTTTCTTTTCTTGAGTCTCATCTTCGATATGGACTTCCTTTTTAGGATTCTATTACAGCTGCTTAATTTGATGTTATTTTTAAATTACAAAAAAGAGCAATACGGTATCTTTTTGGTCTCAGTAGAATAACATATTGCAGAAGCTATATTATAGAAATAACTAAGAAATTATATACGTTTATGCAATGCAATTGCAATGTAGTTAAATTTTGCAGTTGATTGTATATTTTATTCTCTCTTATTTTGTGATATTGACGATTTATGTAATTTTAGTAAATTTTAATTGTTATTGTTTTTTTGACTTTTTGTAACCTTTGTCCATAAAATTGTACAATTTTCAGTGACAATAAAGCATATTTCTCTTCTATTATATTCTACATTTTGGGCGTTTGCCGCTAATCTATAATATACATATAGATTACTTAGGTTTACTAATATCAACATATTCCAAATATTTATATTACCCCAAAATAATATCTAAAACTTTCCTCATCTAAACTTCAAATCTACGAAATCTTTCATTAAACTTTAAAGGCTTGATAGGATTAGGTTAGGCAAAAATAAATCAAAAATATTACTTAACTTACGTAATGAAGTATAATTAGTTTTCAAACTGTCTCACACACGAAAACTCAGAGATTTGGGGGGAAGTCTAAGACAGCTGACGTCAAATACAAGAAATTAAGTTAAATATTTTAATCCAAGAAGAATTTCGCTGTTTTAGCATCATTGATTCGACGAATAAGCTTATTATACCTACGGTCGGAAAAATTAAAGATTACCCATGTATATCGTCTATAAAAATAGATAAACACGTATTCACTCAAAATAGTTATTTTTATTAAATTAAATCAAAACAATGCCAGTTTCACAGTTCACAATGGTCAGAATATAAATACACACTAAATTATCATTTTCCCCTTCCGCCGTGTTTATCTGTCATCAACGAACTACTCGTGACCATATAAGGTAATTACCCGATCGCCGTATTAGGAATTCCATCTTAAGCTGATTGGGACATTAGGAAGTTACTGACTTAAGCTAATCAGCGTATTAGGATAATAGTGTGACTGCATTCGACCATCCTGACGTCACGATCGTCCTCGATCGTACAACACCTATTAAAAAAAAATATGTTCTTTATTACTAAGAATGACAATTTATAAAAAGGCTCCATCGTTCTCCAGAATGACATAGTCTAAATCAATTCGTTAATTCATTTCAGATAGCTACCGCTATCCATACAAGCTCAATTTTAAACATTACTGTTATAATGTAACATGTTACTGTCATTTTTCAGAATGACAATGTCAATAAATTTGTTTCGAATAGCTACGACTATCCAAACAAACTCATTCAAGACATTAAAATATTTGTGTCATTTTGCAGAACGATGAACTGAATATCCATTCAGAACATTGGAACATTTATTTGTCATTTTTCAGAATGACGAACTGAAAATCCATTCAGAACATTAAAACATTTATTTGTCATTTTTCAGAATGACGAACTGAAAATCCATTCAGAACATTAAAACATTTATTTGTCATTTTTCAGAATGACGAACTGAAAATCCATTCAGAACATTAAAACATTTATTTGTCATTTTTCAGAATGACGAACTGAAAATCCATTCAGAACATTAAAACATTTATTTGTCATTTTTCAGAATGACGAACTGTAAATCCATTCAGAACATTAAAACATTTATTTGTCATTTTTCAGAATGACGAACTGAAAATCCATTCAGAACATTAAAACATTTATTTGTCATTTTTCAGAATGACGAACTGAAAATCCATTCAGAACATTAAAGCATTTATTTGTCATTTTTCAGAATGACGCATAAACAAAAAAAAATTTGCTTCAAATAGTCAGAACTACTCAAATAAAACCATTCATATCATTGAATCACTTTGTTGTCATTTTTCAGAATGACAATTTTTTTTTTAGTTCCAGCTATTTAAACAAATTCCTTTTAAACAATCGAATATCTTTATGTCATTATACAAAATGACCATACTATCATGTAACTAACCTGAATAATTTTAAGATCTTTGAATCTTAAATCGCTTGATATGTTCTCCACCAACAACTCCTTCATAGGGACGCCTTGTTCTTGATGAATGTACATCTTCTTTTACACGATATCTATCATTTGGCAGAACCTCAACAATCCTAAATGGCCCTCTATACTTTTCTAAAAGCTTCTTACTTTCATTGTTTGCTGGAAAACTTGTAACTTTGGTCAATACCAGGTCACCAACAGCATATTTCACTGGAGAGCATCTTTTTTTTATTAAATTCGTTATTTTGTTTGATTCTATTTTCTTCTAATCGTTTAGCTACATCTTTTCTCAATGACGTTACATCATAATGTCCATATCATTATCATCTATGTATTTGTCTCCATCAACTCTTAATTTGTACCCGAAAAACACTTCACTGGGAGAAGATTTAGTTATTCGGTGTTTTGTCCCGTTTATTCCTTGTTGAATGTTTTTTAAATTCTTATCCCACATATCGGATTCAAATTTTGCACCCATTGTGGCTATGGTATCCAGTAATGTTTTATTTGCCCTTTCTACTTGGCCGTTGCCTCTTGCCATTCCTACTGCAGTTGTAAACACTCTAATTCCTCTCTCTGCCATATAATTCAAAAATTCTTTTGAAACAAAAGCTGATCCTGCATCTGATATCATTCGTTTGGTATTACCGAATACTTTAAAAATTTCTTCTAAAGCACGAATCACATGTTTACTTGATGTATCTGGGACAGCTTCAACAAACACAAATTTAGAAAAGGCATCAATCAACACCAAGACGTATTTATTTTGAGATTTCGTTAACACAAATGGCCCTAAATGATCGGCATGGAGTGTATGAAACGGTCTAGCATATTTTGGAATGGAATGTAGATAGCCAGGCTTTTTTCCTCCCGGTTGTTTATGGTATAAACAAGCAAGACAAGCCGCAATGTATTTCTTAATAAATCTTCGCATCCGTGGAAACCAATACCGTTCTTTTATTCTTTCAATTGTTTTATCCAACGCAAAATGTCCAATATCGTCATGATTCATTTTGACAATTTGCCAACGACAATTTTTAGGCACATACCATCTTCTACCATATTCTGTTATTTTATAAACTTTGTTTCCTCTTAAATCATATTTCTTGAAAATATCCTTATGATTTTCCTGATCTCCTGACAACAGAATATCTTTAATTGTTTTTATTTCCGTATCTGTATCCTGTGCTTCTCTTAGATAGTCGTCTTCTTGGATGAGCATCACTTTAATTTCAAGGCTTTCCTCTGCTTCAGTTCTTTCAAAGTTCCTACTTAAGGCATCTACATGTTGTAGTTGTACTCCTGATTTATGTTTTATTTCAAAACAAAATCTTGTAAACACAAAACCCATCTTGCTATTCTTGGGATTATTGTTTGTTTTACTAATGCATTTTTAACGGAATTGCAGTCTGTTATTACAGTAAAAGATCTTCCTGCTAAATAATATTTATACCTTTCTAAGGTTTTGACAATAGCCAAAAGCTCCAGTTCAAAAGAATGATATTTCTTTTCTTCTTTTGTGGTTTGCTTGCTAAAATAGGCAATTGACTTTTCACGACCATCAACAATTTGTGTTATTATGCCTCCAAATCCTTCTCTACTTGCATCCGTGTAAACTATTATGTCATGTTTCGGATTGAATATTGTTAAAATTGGTTCTGAGACTATAACTTTCTTCATTTCTTTAAAAATTTTCGTTTTCTTCTTCTGTCCATGTCCAATTTACATCTTTTTTTAGTAATTGCGTCAATTTTGCGGTGCGTCTTGCAAAATTTGGTATAGAACTTTCGGAAAAATGATATCAATCCAAGAAATTGCCTTAATTGATGCTGATTATTTGGCAAAGGAAATTTTTTTACTGACTCAATTTTATGTTTACTTGGTGAAATTTTATTAAATGAAATTTCATATCCCAAGTAGGTAATTTTTGTCATTAAAAATTTTGATTTTGACATCTTTACAGTTAGACCATAATCTTCTAATACTTGCAATACTTTATTTAATAGTTCCAGGCCTTCCTCAATACTTTTTGAGGGAATTAATATATCATCCAAATACGGAGTAATACTGTTTTGTTTAAACGGTTCAAAGATTTCGTTCATCATTTCTTGAAATACAGTCGGTGCATTAGATAACCCAAAAGGACAGCGTAAATATTCATAATGTCCTTGACTAGTAACGAATGCTGTGTATTTGATTGAGTTATCTGCCATAGGAATTTGATGATATCCTGCTGCCAAGTCCAAGGACGTAAAATATTTATAATTATATAAACTGTCAATTATCTCTTCAATTATAGGCATTGTTGGAGGTATCTTTTTTGAAATTTTATTAACATGCCTATAATCTACCACCAGACGTTTTTGACCATCTTTTTTATCAATAAGAAAAGAAGGGCTTGCGAACGATGAATTACTCTTTCGAATAATATTTGCATCTAATAATTCTTGTATTGTTTCTTGTAAAATTTCTTTATAGCTGCAGGTGTTCTGTAGGGACGAAACTTAACTACATCTGAACTTGTAATATCGATTCTCATAACAACAGAATGCGATTTTTTTAGAGCTTTCAAATTTGTATAAAAAACAGTCCTCGTGATTTAGCAAAATATTTTCCAACATCATTTTCTCGTGTTTAGGTATATTTCCTGTACTTATTTCTTTATCTAAGTCTTTCTTATATTTAAATGTTAAACTATTATCTATTCTATAATACATAATATTTACATCTTCTGTAAAATTTCTTCCTATTAGAAGGTCATTAACCCAATGTTTATCCATGACATACAACATAATATTTAATTCTACAAAATCGATTTTTATTTTAGCAAATACATAATATATAACTGATAAAGAATTTCCCAAAAATCCTGAAAGTTTTACATCTTTTAGTTAATGATTTTATTTCTAATTTAAACTTATCTGCCAATTCTTTTGAAATTAGCGAACAATCACTGCCAAAATCAATGAATGCAGTATGGCTGTGCTCATTTAAGAAAATAATTTTATTAAATTTATTTTCGGAAGAATCAAACTGTATTTGTTTAACAGATTTATTTTTTTTCTAAATTTTTGTTCGTTTTATTTACTTTTGTCTCTTGCAAGTCTTTGTTCTTTTTAAAACAGTGTTGTTCAATATGACCTTTAATTTTACAAAACCTACATATTTGGTTTCTGTGGTGACAATCTTTTTTTAAGTGACCCTGAATTCCACAGCACATACAAGGTTTATTCTTGTTAAATTTGTTGTTAACGAATTTTTTATTATGTACAAATTTTGATTTGGAAAAAATAACTTGATTTGTTAAATCAAGCAATTTTTCTGGACTTTTGTGATAAAGCTTATTTCTTAAATAAACTGCCAATAAATTAACATCTTTGATTTGAGCAACTTCAATAGCAGATTTAATATGTTCGTCTCCAATAGCACCAATTATTAAAGAAATCTTATCTGATTCGGAAAAATTTACTTTAAGTTTATTAATTTTTGATAAATGTTCAAATAAAATTCATATAATGAAGAACCCTCTGTTGGTTTATGATGGGCTACGTCCATAAAAAGATCATAAGTATTTCGTGTACTTTGAAAAGTATTTTCTAACACTGATCTCCATTCTGCCCAAGAAAATTGAGACCATGCTACTTCATTTTCAATAAAACTAGCGTACCATGTTTTAGCGGTACCTCTAAGCTTAGAAATCGCTTGAAATATAATGTAATTATCAGACCAACTATACGTCTTAGCATTGTGCTCTATTATTTCAATCCATCGATCTATTTCTCCAATTAGTGGATCAAATTCAGGAATAAAACTGACGGATTCAATATTTCTACTCGTAAAATTATAAGATGTAGATGGAGAATTTATTTTTGTGGCATTTTCTTTAATTTGAGGCAAAGGCGAAGGCGTATAGGTTC
Organism: Diabrotica balteata; assembly: GCA_918026665.1. Taxonomy (NCBI): domain Eukaryota; kingdom Metazoa; phylum Arthropoda; class Insecta; order Coleoptera; family Chrysomelidae; genus Diabrotica; species Diabrotica balteata. Next base: position 181,714,228 of record OU898276.1, read on the forward strand.
TATTTGTTTTTGAATTTTTAGATCTATTTCTGGACTTACGTGTTCTTTTCGATTTCGTATACCTTAACTCCCTTCCCGGCGAAGAATCCGTGGAAGAAATGCTTGTGGTTTCACTACTTGAACTACTATTTCGCTATGGATTTTTTCTTTTCGGCATTTTGGACACTTTTATTCACTTAACATTAAAAACAGTTCACTAAACTCTACCGTAGGTCCTTTTTCACACTTCTGATATCGTCTATAAAAATAGATAAACACGTATTCACTCAAAATAGTTATTTTTATTAAATTAAATCAAAACAATGTCAGTTTCACAGTTCACAATGGTCAGAATTAAATACACACTAAATTATCATTTTCCCCTTCCGCCGTGTTTATCTGTCATCAACGAACTACTCGTGACCATATAAGGTAATTACCCGATCGCCGTATTAGGAATTCCATCTTAAGCTGATTGGGACATTAGGAAGTTACTGACTTAAGCTAATCAGCGTATTAGGATAATAGTGTGACTGCATGTACGATGTGTGTATTAGGGATGGCGGTTTTTGACAAAATACCGGTTTTCGGTTATACCGGTTTTTTTTTATTACGGTTTAACCTGGCAGTTATAACCGGCCAAAAAAACCGGTTTTTCCAAAACCGGTTTTCGGTTTTTTTATTCCAATAGATTAGAAAGTTACATTTACAATGCACTTTAATTTGCGATACTACATTCGACTCGATATCATTATGATCAAAATTAGTTACTATCGAAAGAACATCAATTATCAATGTAAATACAACACAATTTTTTGTGTTTTTTGAGAAAAAAAATTCCCTACCAAAAATTTTCCCAGACTCTTTCAAATGGGATTTAACCCTTAACCACTGACATGCGGTATGCCATATCGAGCCGAAAATATATTTTGTTGTAAAACGTGTTTTATAAAAGATTCTTAGAACACCATCTGTGTACCTTCAAGTGGTGTTTAATTGTACCTGCTCTCAACTGCTGCAGTTTTAGTACACGTTTAGTCTTTGAGCTACGTTGACATAAAGTTTTCTTGCGGTATCAAGTACCGCATGTCAGTATTTACGTTTCTATAGTTAAAAGCAGTGTAGTGTATTCTTTTGCTGTTAGTATGGCAGCAAGTTCATCCAGTTATTCTAAATTTAGCCGCAAAACTGTAAAGCTTTCAGATGATGATTTTGAGGCTGTTTTATCTCAATGGCTGACGAAGTACCTAGTGATTTAGAATATTTTAGTGATAGTGATGTTGACGATGCAAGCTAAGAAGTATGTATTGAAATTCACACGACACCGGAAGTGAGCAGTCGGAAAGACAGCACCCTCGAAAAGTGTAAAAACTCCGTTACACAACCTTGTAACAAAAGTACCAGCTGTGCGGTCCAGAGATGTAAGAAACGAAACTTCATCTTTTGTTTTTAATTTTCTTATTTCTGAGCTAAACTAAAAGCCTTTTTGGGATTGCTTCTATACCCATCAGCTTTCAAATCCATCAACGAAGATATAAATTCTATATTTGCTACAGATGGCACTAGTAGAGATATATTCAGATGTGTTATATCAAAAGAAAAATTTACAATATTTCTAAAATGTTTACGTTTTGATAACTCTCAGGATATAAAAGAAAGGAAAAAGATAGATCCAACAGCAGCCATTAGTAACATATTTAATATATTCATATCAAATTGTCAAAAACTGTATTCCGTAGGCACATGTGTTTGTATTGATGAAATGTTGGTCGGCTTTAGGGGAAGGTGTAGGTTTAAAATGTATATGCCTAATAAGCCGAAGAACTCAATCTGTTCTTCGGCTTGCTAAACCTATTTATGGAACTAACCGTAATATCACAGCTGATAATTGTTAGTTCTATAGAATTAGTAAAGCAGTTAGAAGTAAAGAAGTTTGGGGAACCCTCAAGAAAAATAAACGGGAAATCCCTCCGGAATTCCAGCCACACCGATGTAGCAAGTAAATTCAACTACTTACGGATTACGAAAAGTTTATCCCTAATTTCCCATGTGCCAAAAAATCGAGGGCTGTTTTACTTATTTCTTCGATGCACCATTCAATAGGCACGATCAGATTACTGGAAAACCAGAAATTATAGCTCATTATAATCGTACGAAAAGAGGTGTCGATACTTTAGATGCCAAGTGTGCCAAATATTCTGTAAAACGTCGTTTCTCGCCGATGGCCACTTACTATTTTTACCGCATCATTGATATAGCTGCTGTTAATTCGCATGTTGTGTACCAATCACTACAAGAAGATAATATGGAAAGGCTAAACTACACAAAGGAGTTGGCGAAACAATTAGTTTTACCTCATCTACAAAGAAGACTCGAAAATCCCAGAATCCCGAGAGAATTATTATATGGTATTGAACGAATACTAGGACAAAAACGCCAAAAAGAAGCAGATTTTGAAGAAAGGCTTGAGAAAAAGAAGACGTGTTACTTATGCCCAAGTGCATTAAAGCGAAAGACTTTTTATGTGTGCTTTTCTTGTGGAAAACCAGTGTGCTTACAGTGTACAAAGAAAAATTGCGGACCTTGCGCGCAAAATGACTAGTTATTTTATTGTAATTTTTGGTTATTGTCAGAATTTTGTATTTTAGTTTCTCATTAAATTTAAATCATTAGTCTGTTTCTTTTAACATTATTTTACCATTTGTTAGTCACAAGTAATCAATTTTTCTTGTAATTTAGTTTATAAACGATTTTGTAGTAACGTCCACCATTTTTTTAAATATTATGCATGCATTCATAATATTCTTGAAAAAGTAAAGTTTATTTTACTTGTAGCAGTATATTATGCTACAGCAATGTGAAGAATCATTCCGTAGTTGATATAAAAAACAAATACAGTGATATAAGATAAATTCATATTAAAAACAAAGGAGAATAGGCAACGGTATGACATACCGCATGTCAGAGTCTACGTCCTGAAACATCCACGTCAGTAGTTAAGGGTTAAAGAAAATAATATTAACATAAATATTTTACTTAAAAATAAATTGGATAATGCAATTCATCTTTTATTTTTACTACCATCAAAAAAAATTATCATGTATTACTTTTAACTCTTTCACGACTTCCGGTATGGGTATAAATCGTTTTGAAAACGTAGGGAAATCCTTGGAGATTCGTATTCGTAATCGGTAACTCGATATTCATAGTCATTATTTTTTGGTAATCAGAAAAAGCCATTTACCCACTTTCAATGTCAAGAGTCAAGTATGAAAAATAGATGATGTATAAATACCGATCAGTTCTTATGTAAAAATATTATGATCACAAATACTTTCTCAACAAAATACTATAATAAAATTCAATTGTTTCTGGCTAATGTGAGCTTGCACTTTCAGTATTTATAAAATAAAATAAAATTGAATTTTAGTTTTGTTTGGAATAATTACTTGAGAATAATAATTATGATTGGGTGGGATCCAAAATAATTACCTAACCTAATAGTAATCACTGTAAAAACCTAATAACCGTTTTTACTTTAAAAATAAAAAACCGGTTATAAACCGGGACAAAAAAACAAACCGATAAAACCGTTATTTCGAAGTAAAAAAACCGGTTTTCGGTTAAAACCGGTAGGTTTTTCCCATCCCTAGTGTGTACGATCATATCTAACACATAAGTTTGAATTTGTTGTCTTTTCTATAAATAAGAAACGAGAAGATAGATTATTACGTGTTGTGTACTAAACAAAAACGTTATCCAAGACATACGCAGTTACATATTTCTAATTGACAAGTGAGACGGCAGTACAATTGTTAAACGCAGTTAAATTAATTTAGTAGAACATTTAATTTAAACTCCCACTTGACTTGACTCTGTACTTTTAACGTAATTCTTAGAAAAACATTCAACATGAATAGAGATAATGATTGTATAAACTATTATTAGAGTAATCGTACTGGCTATGGACGTATAAGTACTGGCCAACTATAATCTGACGGATTCGATTTCCATTAAAACTGGTTCCACTATCCAAAGTAAATTGTTTTGTTTACCATTGTGTTAGGTTAGATTCGGTAGAGTTTATAAATTTTAATAATCAGTCGTATTTACTTGAATAAACTCAAATCTTTTAAGAGCTATTCACCTGTCAATATGGTTAACTTCTGTCTATGAGTTCGCCTTCGCCACACTCTACATATTACTCTGACTTTTCAATCACAATGTATGAAATTACAGATTATTATATTGTTACAAATGTACATTTATTTCCAGATAATGTTATTATTCGTAAGTCCTTATTGGTCTATATTTTTGGTCTTTAGAATTTGACTAATTTTGCATGTCCTACTTTGTCAAATGCTTTTTCAAAATGAACGTAACCAACATGCACATCAACATTCATATACATGCATCTTTGAGCTAACACATTAAAAGCAAATAACGCTTCTCTGGTTCCTAGTCCGTTTCTGAACCCAAATTGACTATATTCTATTCTTTCTTCCAGTTTTTTATTATACTACCATGTATTATTTTCAAGAATAATTTGAGAATATGACTTATTAGTGATATTGTTTGTTCTGTATTCACTACAATATTTAGCGTTTGTATTTTTAGGGATAGCACAAAAGGTGGAGAGTAACCATTGTTTCGGTATGTTTACTGGTTTGTATACTGAGTTAAATAAGTCTACTATAATGTCTAAGGTTTCATCATTTATGCATTTTAAGATTTCTATACGGATTTGGTCTGGACCTACTGCTTTACTATTTTTGCTGTTTTTTAATGCCATTTGAATTTTCTCTTTTTAATATCTTTAAAGCCATATCGTCTTCTACTTCTATCTCCATCTGCTCTGTTCTATTGTCTTTGAACAGTTCATCGATGTATTCTGTCCTTCTCTTTAATCTGTCCTTAGTATTCCACACAAGTTTCCCATTTACATCTTTCAGTATTCCTGGTTTTCTTGTTCTATTGTTGTGAGTTAATTCTTTAATTTTTTTATGTGTGTTAAAACTATCATGTCTTTTCTGCTATTCTTCTATTTCTGCGCATTGTTATTTTAACCATTGTTCTTTCGCTTTCTTAATTCTGTATTTTATTTGTTTATCCACTTTTTTGTACATTCGATTATCTTTGACGTCTTTCTTCATTAAATCTAAAATTTCTTCGTCATCCATTGCTTCTTTTTATATCTGGTTGGTATTAGAATTTCTTTTTGAATTTTTTATCTTTTTTTTTATGTCTTTATTTAATTTTTTTTTTTTTTTTTTATTAGAAAAAGATGTCGCATCCACCAAAAGGTTATTAGCGACGGAACAAAATATAAAAAAATAAAGTTAAACACCTAAGATTGTACAAAATGTTTATGGATCTAAGATTATTCAATATATTGTTACAGGAACAGTTTTGACCTAGAGCCTGTAGTAGAGCGTTTGGGATCTTGTAGCGCGTCTTTCTTGGTCATATTTACTACAAATTGTTAAAAAATGTTCGACTGTTAATCGGACGTTACACTGATCACATATAGGTGGATTTTTCTTTGTGAAAAGGTAGGAGTACGTTAATCTGGTATGTCCTAGGCGTAAACGCGCAACCGCAATTTGTTCTCGTCTATTGAGCGACGATGGAAACCACTGAGACACATTATTTTTGATTTTATTTAGATTGGAATTAGTTTGAGACCACTCATTTTGCCACAAACACCACACTTTATTTTTAAAATAAGCTTCTAAGTCACTAAAAACACACTTGTCTATCGGCTTTGACAAATCACTTAAAATTGCCTCTCGTGCAGTCCTGTCAGCTTCTTCATTTCTTGTTATTCCGACGTTTGAGGGAACCCATAAAAATTGGACGCTTCTTCCATGTTCATAAGAAATAATAATATCTGGAGAATATTTAGATAAAAGAAGCTGTAGCATAGGGAGACGATGAAAAAATCCATCAATGTTCCATTGAAGTATCGAGTTGAATGTTGTTAACAGATTCGGAGTTAGATGATACTGAACAATTGTCTACAGAAGAGTCACTATCTAAGTCAGAAATCTCTTTCTCTAAATGGTTATATAGTTTCTTTTGAAGTTTTGTAAACTTGCTTTTTGTAGATCTATCATTTGCATATTGATAGCTGCTTTGTAAAAGATGGAGTAAACCATCGATATCAGTTGTAAATTCTTTGACGACGCTAATAGTGTCGGAGGAGCCTTGGACATTATCAATCAGTAAGGACAATTGGTGGTAATTTAAAACGAATGGTGGAGTATGATTATCAATGAAATTTTCAAGAGTTTCCCGTGTAGATGGGACTTTATATGAGCGCGGTTTTTTTGGTTTAGAGGGTTTGGGTTTTGCAAACAGATTTTCTGATGAAATTACTGAGTCTGAAGGAGGCGTGACGATCTCACCAATACTGCGTTTTATGGAAGAACTTGTGTTTTCGGAATTGTTATTAGAGTTTTCACTTAGATGCTGTGGCTTTATTACATTTGGAAGTACTGGAGCAAACTCCTTGGTAGTGACAGAACTCGAGCTTGAAGTTTTATTTGTAAGATTGGTTGAAATGGTTGTTTCAGAAAATTGTCTTGATGTATCAGTTTTATTAGAATTTTCTGCAGTTGTATCTAATGAAAAAGGAGCTGATAGATTGGAGGATATTGCTTTCGAAGTTTGTGAAAACGGTATTGCTACTGAATGAGGTTGATTGAAAGTGTTGTTATGAGTAGGAGCGTTAGTAATTTCTTTGTCATGGAGATTTGTAGGTGTAGGTGATATGCTTGGATTTGATAATGGATAACTTGATGACTGCTGGGTGTTTGGTACCTTGTGTAGTATACTTGTTGAAGCTGTTTGATTTGGTACTTCATTGTTTGACTCAATATGAGTTGATTCCGTTACTGAACTGCATTGGGATGATATGTGTCCTGTATTTTTGCAAATAAAGCAGGTAAGTGTACCTTGTGACAAAAATATGCGGTAAGGTGTTTGATCGAAATTTATTAGAATAGAATCTGGAATTGGTGATGTTATAGGGCTTATATAAACTTGCCTCCGAAAGCTCAATATGTGACTATATTCGGGGAGAGTCGAGCTAATTTTCAGAAATGATATTGGGGAAATAAGCTTTAAACCGATATTCTGTAATTCTTCAACTAATACTTGATGAGGAATTGACGGGCAGACTCCAGACAAGACTAGTCTTTCTGCTGGAGAGACAAGTCTTCGTGCTGTTACAACTTCGCCGAGTACTTCTATAGAGCCATGTTGTGTCATGAAGTTATCTACTACGGTTTTGTTTGCCAAATACATGCAGATTCTATTATGAGATAATCTAGATGAAAAAATAATATTTTTTGGGTTGATGATTGTGCCCAAAGGAATGAGATAATCCTGCAGTTTAGCATTATCGATGCAACTAAATACAATTGCTTGGGTCTTACTCGGAAAAGAGTGTGAAGCGGCTGATGCATAACTGTTTGTGATATTCGAACGTTGATTTACTGGACTGGTTAGATCGGAAGGTGTGTTTACATTCTGTGAAGTCATTTTAAGCTATTGCGGCGAAGGCCTTACTCCGACTCTGGTAAGTGAAAAACTAACCGCATGCTACTATAAGGTACTTATAACAGCTAACCTCACAAATGATTGTACGGTAGTATATATTTATTATTGACGTTTTCTTTTCACACTAATAAAATAATAATTACGTATAGATAACTTACGTAGTAGTATCTAGTAGATAAACACTTTAATTTTAAAAAACTATTTAATTAAAACCACTTGTTTTTATTAAAAACCAAGTTGAAAATTGTCTAGGTGAATATCCTTGTCTTTATTAATGACCATTTTTTTATCCGTCTCAGTATTTTGCAGGATTTGTTCTTTAACATTCATTAATCCGTTGTTGATTTCATCTGCCAGGCGTTTCCTTATGAGTGGGTTCCTTAATTTACTTTTATCGATTTTTGCATTTGTATTGTTCTTCGTTTTATTATTTTCATTTTGAGCCTAATTTTGGTCACTACTGGGTTGTGATCGTGGATTGTTCGTAGACAGGGCAAATTAATAATAATCTACCTCACGATAAAATTTCCAAAATATGAAAAGACCGAACAATAACAAAAAATACTAAGCTCTAAGTTAGTCAATGTCCTTATATTTTCCATTGCTAGATCTTCTTCTTCTGGTTCCTCTATCCGTTTCGGATGTTGGAAATCATATTGGCAATCATAACCTTGCTCGCTGCGGCTCGAAACAGCTCCGTTGAGTTTTCTTAAACCATGTCTTAAATTCCGCAGCCATGATATTCTCCTTTTACCGGTCCTCGCTTACCTTTGACTTTACCTTGCAGTATAGACTGTAGCAGGGAGTAACGGTGCTGATTTCTCATAACGTGTCCCAGATATTGCAATTTTATGCGTTTGATCGTAAACACAATCTCTGGTTCCTTCTTCATTTTTCCTAGAACTTCCTTGTTCGTGATCCTTGATTGCTACATACGAAGCTTGAAACATGCGACTCTCAAAAAAATCGATGAAGTAAGATTGAGACCACAGACCACTAATAACTAGACGTTTCACGTAGGTAGCTCAAGGTCAAATTAAACTTAATGTCATTTGTAGTACCGATACTAATCTTCAGATGTCGCTTTACTCTGTCTCTACTTTTACTCTGCAGTTTAGGTTTAGAACACAACTAAGAAAAGAATTATAATTGTCAATCGCCAATTGTCATATTAGCGTCTATATTTTGATTTTGTTAGTTTCACTTAGTTTGTAAATTACAAATTACCTACCTCAGTGATCTATGTTTTAAATGTTCCTGGCGGTGTTCAAATAGTATTTTGCAGATTAATAATAATCAGTTAAATATGGTTTTTCACAATAAATGTTGTATCCTACAATGTACTAATTCGTCATTGATTAGACATACCTTTCCAAATCCTGATGAAGAGATTACACGATTTAGGAAGTGGCTTAGTGTTATAAATAATCCTAATTTAGATATGATGAATGCTAGTACAGTTTATAAAACAAAACGAATCTGCCACAGACACTTTGAAGATAAGTTTGTTTCTTCATGGAGTCATAAATTGTATAAAAATGCAATTCCTAGCTTACATTTGTATGGTGAGTCCAATAAATATTTGATATTAGAGAACAAATAACTGATTGATGAACTTAAATCTGCAACTTCTTTCCTTGAGTTCCGCAAAAGAACAAAATCCTATCTATCTGAAAGATCATATTATTCAGTAGAAGAGTTTCTTAACGAATAGTGTTATGTACAAGTAACTAAACAATTTGTATAAATATATATTTGAGTATCACATGCAGAAAACTTGTATTAAAATGTATTAGTTCGTAAGGATTTATTATGCAATTTATTTAAATTTTGCAATACATTGTGTATTTTATTATTTTTTATTTTGTGATATTGACGATTTATGTAATTTCAGTAAATTTTAAATTGCTATTTTTCTGACTTTTTTGTAAGCTTTTTCCATAAAATTGTACAATTTTCAGTGATAATAGCATATTTTTATTCTATATTAAATTACAAAGTTGTTTTACAAGTATTAAATAAATAAATAAATTACATTTTGTTTTATTTTTCCTAAATTGTATTGTGTATATTTGAAATTAAAAATGTCATGCATTTTTTTTTCAAATATACCAAATTATATTTAAAATTTTAAACTTTATTTAAATTTTCCCACCAAAATTAAAATTTGAATTTCCCGCGTAATTTCTCGCTTGAATTAGTTCCGATACTAATCTTATGGAGCGCTGAATTTCATATCCAACTAAAGTATTGTCGTGGAACATCTAGGGAGGTAGGTGATCTGTGATTGAGACTTCCAAATGTGGATCTCAAAACACAGAACCAATCTGTCAATTCAGGGAGAGCTTCATATAAAAGACAGGTTAAGAAAAGTATTCCGAGCTAAATGATTTCGGCGACATGGTGAAGAACAATGGGGCTATGGAAATATTGGTATTATTACTAGAAGGAAATATAAAAGTCCAAAGATCAAGAGGAGAATGCCTACTACAAGAATATAATAATATGCATCAAATGTTGAACCAAATACCCAATTCAATTTACCGAATCTTACTTTTATCTTTTACTAAGATACAAATGATTAACGTAAAGTCCCGTAATACATATTAAATGATTTTCTAGTAAAATATTATGAAATATTAGCTCTATTCATCGTTTAAATTTATAGAAGAAAAATTAAAACTTCTATACCTGCCTCCTGCCTACATAATATTTATATTACATTAATTTAACACAACACCTTTAAGTTCGGCAACCAGAACTTCATAATCATTATTTATAATCGATCATGTAGGTATATCGAAATTTGCGGAACTAATCGAAAACATTTTTATTTTTAAATTAAAATTGAATGAAAATTTATGGCTATTTATCGTTTTTAAAATAACAAATATTAGTTTTAATATTACTGTAAACATTTTAATGTACATTACAATTATTGTCAAAGTAAATTCTTAGTTTACTCCTAAAAATTAATCGAAATAATTCTATCAAATGTAGGCAACACATCAAACCATACTTTGTTTGAACGTATCTAACCTCAAAATATGGTTTGTTGACATGTTGTACAAGATGATTTAAATCTTTCGTAAAAATGTTCAAAAACACTTTTCAAAGTGGGTTCCTCTCCATTCTATACAGCATAGGAAGCAAACCGCTCCAGATCTGGGACAAGAAATATAAAAATGGTCACATTAAACGAATCACGGACGAAGATATACAGTCTTTGGTACTAGAATTAATAGGATGCAATGTTAGTACCACGTACATTACGTGCCCTGCAGATCCTAAGAAGACTTTAGGTATAAAGTTGCCTTATCTAGTAATGATAGTGAAAAATTTGAAAAAGTATTTTACTTTTGAAGTCCAGGTAAGTAGAGTTTATTGATTAAACTAAATATATTGATCAAACAAATTAAGTACGATAATCCAATAATAATTGAGTGCAAACACGCAAACGATGTTTAACACTGTGAAATACTAGATATGGTTGTTAAACTTCTTTTCGTATAAGTGATTTATGTGCATTGTTAAACAAACGCTCTTGGTTGTATTTTAAGACCTGTGATCTACATAATTCTTTTTTTAGATATTAGATGATAAAAATGTAAGGAGAAGGTTCAGAGCCAGTAACTACCAATCAACTACAAGGGTAAAACCTTTCATATGCACTATGCCTATGAGGCTAGATGAAGGATGGAATCAAATCCAGTTTAATGTGGCTGACTTCACAAGACGAGCTTACGGAACAAACTATGTGGAGACTCTCAGAGTACAAGTTCATGCAAACTGTAGGATAAGACGGGTATACTTTTCTGATAGACTGTATTCAGAAGATGAGTTGCCTGCTGAGTTCAAGCTGTTTTTACCTATACAGAATAAACCTAAAGCACCTCAAACTATTAGAGCTTAAATCGTCTCCTGGAAATTAAGAAGTTTTTCTTAATGATCTCATGTTTCAATGATCCAAACAAAATATATTTGTGTTTTTTTCGGTTATTTTTATTTTTTAAGTGGGGATGTGATGTAAATTTTGTTTTCTATCCTTGTGATGATAGGATTAAAAATAAACATATACAAGTTCATATTTATAATAAAGGAGATGTCATTGTATGAATGCAACATTTTGCCATTTTTTTTAATTATATGGGATTTTGTTTTACTTTTACTCATAATTTAATTTAATTGTGATCATTAAGAGCATAGGCGCAAAAGTTCGGGGCAAATGCTGTTTAAATGCATTCTTTTTTTTTTTTCGAATCCTGAGAAAGCTAACAAATATTTTAAAAAAACTTAAACGCAGAATGAAAGATTACATTATTACCGATGGCCGAAAGTCCCTTAGAATAAACAGAATGTTTTTTTTTTTTAATAAGATATTTGAAATTAAAAATCACATTAAATTTTCTCTTTTTTTTTTCACCCCTGTAACTTATTAAAATAAACATTATAGAAGTTTTCAGGGACTTTCGGCCCTCAGTAATAATGTATTCTGTGTTTCAATTTTTTAAAAATATTTATTAGTTTTCGAAAAAAAAAAAAAAATTGCATTGGCCGGAATTTTGCATCTACTCTCTTAACTCATTGCAGTTTTTATTACACCTGATAGCAGCAGATTTAGTATGTTGTATTGACTATTATTATGTCTGATGTAAATATTTGTTTAATTATTGTTTTTCTCTTAAATACCATTATTTTCTCATATTGTTGAGTGATTTTGTTTTCTATCCTTGTAATGATAGGATTAAAAATAAACATACAAGTTTATATTCATAATAAAGAAGATGTCATCGTATGAATGCTACATTCTGCCATTATTTTTTAATTATATGGGATTTTCTTTTACTTTTACTCATAATTTAACTTAATTGTGATCCTTAAGAGGGTAGGCGCAAAATTTCGGCGCAATGATGATTAAACGCATTCATTTTTTTCGAATCATGAGAAAACTGATAGTATTTTAAAAAAAATTAAACGCAGAATGAAAGATTACATTATTACCGATGGTCCAAAGTCCCTTACAATAAACAGAAAGTTTTTTTGAATCAGATATTTAAAATTAAAAATCACATTAAATTTCCTCTTTTTTTCACCCCTGTAACTTATTAAAATAAACATTATAGAAGTTTTCAGGGACTTTCGGGCCTCAGTAATAATGTATTCTGTGTTTCAATTTTTTAAAAATATATATTAGTTTTCTCAGGATTCGAAAAAAATGAATGCATTTAAAAAGCATTGGCCTGAAATTTTGCGCCTACGCTCTTAACTCATTGCAGTTTTTATTGCACCTGATAGCAGGAGATTTAGAATTTTTTATTGACTATTATTATGTCTGATGTAAATATTTTTTTTAATTATTGTTTTTCTCTTAAACACCATTATTTTCTCATATTGTTGAGTGATTTTTGTTGCTTTAACAAAACTTGAGATCATATATAGGGGACTAAACACTTATTTACATAAAATAATATCAAAAGCATTGATATACACGTGAATTTTGTATTTTGCACAGGTCAATTGATTTTTGTGGTATGATTCTTTGCTGTTACATTTATTATAATCAGCATTTTATGGTAATTCAATAAATTATTTATAAAACAGCTTTTAATTTATTAGTTATTTGAAAACTCTACATCATGATAAGGAAGATAACTTTGGGAAGAATATGTCCATGAGTAAAACACTGTAACTAAATTTTTTAGAGTCTACAAAAATAAAAAGAAATATATATTGTGAATAACTTCAATACAAACATTGGAGAAGGTTGATGAGATCAATTAGAAGGTACTTATGAACTTGTAAAGCTTGTTAAACAAGAATAAAAGATATTCTAATTATAGCAATAATAATAATAAAAGCTTTATTGTCCAACAGGTATAAATGTATAAGACAATTTAACATTAAACCAAATTTAAAATCCATTTACATTAGTTAAAGAAAAGTTTTAACAGTTATCAAATATCTAAATGAATCTTACCCATTTGGATGAGCTGATTTAGACTACAGTTGAATATATCACAACAGTTTACCAAACAATTATAATTTTCACATATAATACATATATCATCATCATTCTGTTTGCCTTTATTCCTAGTATAAGTTTCTATCTTGGGTCATATCAATACATCATATTAATACCCTTTACCGACCTGCTGTTTGCATAATCATTGCAGGTCTTTTTTGATCTTCCTCTCCTACTACTTTCAGGAACCCACACCTCAGCAATTTTTCTCAACATTAAACATGACCAAACTATCTTAACCTACGCTCTCTCATCTTGGTAACAACTAGTACCACCCATAAACTTCCCCTAATGTACTCATTCCTAATTTTATCCTTTTTTGTCACTTCATCCATCTAAGCATTCTCATTTCCGCCACATGCATTCATTGTTCCTCTTTCTTTATAACTACCCAACATTCAGTTCATTGCATCATAGCTGGTCTTATGGTTGTTTTCTAAAATTTTCCCTTCAGCTTCATTGAAATTTTTGTGTCACAACACACCATTTAAAACTGTTACTTTTCAGCATCCAAAAATATATCCTATTTGTACTAATTCCGTCTTTAAATGAACATTCCAAATACTCTGTTTTTGTCGTACTAAGGTTTGACCTTTTTTGACTCCTGTCTTATTGAGTGCCAATCACATAAACTCCCGAGGGCATATGCTTTCTCGATATCAATGAATACCATATTGGCGTTTATTTCTTTACTCCTGTATTTTTTCAACTGCCTTATAATCAAATTTGCGTCTCTTTTTCATCTGCCTTGCCTAAAGCCAAACTGATAATTGGATATTTGGTTTTCTTCACGTATCTGTCTATCAATTACTCTCTCCCATATTTATGGTGTAAGTACTAAGTAGTTTTGGACTACTTAGCACGTACGCCATACTCCATACCGTACTTACTGGTGTAAGTACTGGACTAAGTAGTTTTATGGCCCTGTTATGACTAGTAGTTTTTACAATGTAGTACATCTTCTTTGTACATTGGTTCTTCATTCGTCTGGCATTTGTCCAACTTCCAAAATTCTATTAAATTTACCAGTTAACCAATTTGTCCCTATCTCTCCTAATGCTTTCCACACTTCCCCATGAATATCATCTGGTCCAACGCTTTTCGTTTATTTTTTGGATTGCTTGAGCCACTTCTTCGTTTGTTATTTGGTTTTGATTTTTTCAGTTTATCCTCCCCTTTTTTACATATTTTTTGGGATTTTTAGAGGTACAGTGGAATTTTCACCTCGAAAGAATTTCTTTACAGAATTCCGTACCTACGTAATAGGTTGCCATGCTTTTTAGTTGTCAAAATATTGACGTTTGTTAAAATAAATGTAAATAATAATTTACATTGTAAAAGATCGAAATATAGTACTTTGTGTGGTAAAATGAATGCAAATAGTTCTCTCAGGTCCCCAGGTTAGATGAAGACCCAGGCATGTTTATTATAAAGTACAGATATGAGGTGTTACAAAGAATGAAGAAAGAATGTGAAGTCATAAAAACTGTTAAAATTAGAAAGATTCAATATCTGGGACATTTAATGAGGGGTGAGAAGTACGTATTACTGAGGTTGATTATGCAAGGGAAGAGAAACCCAGGACGACGCAAAATGTCCTGGCTGAGAAATTTGAGAGAGTGGTTCGGCTGCAGCTCATTAGAATTGTTCAGAAATGCGGCCAACAAAGTTAAAATAGCGATGATGATTTCCAACCTCCGCTAGGAGAAGGAACCCGAAGAAGAAGAACAGATATGATTCCAATACAAGCTTTGCGAAATGATTTCAAAATTATATCATAATAACTTCATTTGTGTACATATTTTGAAATGTTTATTTATATCATCATTCAAATATATCAACATTTTAGAATATTATCAACAGAATTATTTTGCAGCATTAAATTTTCTTGTACAATTATTGCTTTATTTTCTTTGATTGAAGAAGAAAACGATTATTCTGGATTGGTGGAAGCGTTGCATGGAAATGCAGGTAGGAATGAAAATATACAGAAGAGACCAAATTTAAGTGAGGATTAGTGGAAAGACGATCTTATTGGAATGCAAAATTTTAACTTTACCAAATCTTCTGGGTTATTAGTAGATGTTTCAGAGAGTGGTCTTCCATATGATTTGTTTTGCCTTCTTGTAGATGATAGTGCAGGAAACAAATGTTTATGCGGAATCGTTATTGAACATTCACGTATAAATCAATGGTGTATCTGTTAACGAACTTATAACATTTTTTGGACTTACATTCCATATGGGAACATGGAAAACCAATAGAATCCAGGACTACTGGAATACCGATCCTCTTTTTCAATTGAAATGTTTCTATAATAATATGAGCCGAGATCGTTACTTGCTTATTTTGAGATGTCTACATTTTGCCAGTAGTCCACAAGAGGGTATAATAGAAGATAAGCTCTAAAATTAAACCACTTTTAAATTACTTCAATAATATAATGGCTGAAATATATCAACCAGGAAAAAATCTATCCATTGATGAAAGTATGGTATTGTAGCGTGGTAGATTATCTTTTCGAATAAATATGAAAAGCAAACGTCACAAATACTGATTTAAATTGTGTTGGCCGGACCCAACGGCTTAGCGCTTTGAATGAAATTATAGAACAGGATGTTATGACTCTTCAGGTGGAAAAAGCCACTCTGAAAAAATAGTTTTACAACTAATGTGAGATAAACTTAACGTTGGGCATTCTCTTTTTATGAATAATTTTTATGGAAGTGTTGATTTAGCAAAAACGCTTTTACAAAACAATACCTTCTGCACAGGAACTTTAATTTCCAAGAGAAAAGGTAACCCTAAAAAAGTTTAGAACCTAAATTAGCACAAGGACAGACAGTAGGGCAATAACGATGGCATTTTAGTAGGAAAGTGGGGAGAAAAAAAAGAAGTTATGTACATGCACGGAATTTTAAAATGATCTTAACGAAACTAAAAACAAAAGAAACCAAATAAAAATAAAAACCCCTACCTATATTGAGTTATATATATATATATATATATATATATATATATATATATATATATATATATATTATAAATATATATATAATGAGTTTATGAGTGGTGTTGATCCCAAAGATCAAATGATCGCTTTAAAAAATAGGTATTCACATATTTCAAGTTTTGTAACAATAAAACACTGAAAACTTTGTTTTCAAAACTTCCACAAAATTTATTATAAAACCTTATCATTACCTACAGCTGTTTCGGCATTTTGCCTTTTTCAAGTGATCTATTTTTAGCATGCGTTTACACTTTATAGTCTTTAATGAAATAGGTTGAGCAGGGGAGAACTGTTTTTCTCAAGTTGGCCATTCAGAATTATATCTGTGTTTTTTAATTTGTTCATTTCCATAGATTCTAACAAATATAGCTTAAGGTCTTTATTTTGAATGTGAAAAATTTGAAATTCGTCATTAAAAGAATGATTATGATCTAGAAGGTAAAGTGCTTATGTAGAATCTGTTTTTCTATTATTGAAAGCCCTTTTATGTTCTGCTATTCGTTTATTAAAATTTCTACCAGTTTGACCGAAGTAAGTTTTTGGGCATTCGCTACATTTAAGTTTGTGTACACCACTGTGTAAGTGCTTTTTATTTTGGCTCTTGTTGTTTTTAATATATTTGCCTAAGTTGTTGTTTGTTCTGAAAGCTGGTGTATTCCTTTTTTATGTATTTGGCTATTTTTGTTGATATTTTGCCTGTATATACAATCGAGCAGAAGGTATTGGGTTTTTTCACTGGTGATGAAAATACTAATTTCAGGGCTTTCTTGTATAGTTTTTGATTTAAAATTTTATTAATTATTTGTTCGTTGTAATGTTTAAAAATTAAAAAAATATTAAAAATTCTGTCTTGATTTTTATTGAGAAAAATGGAGCTTTTCAGTATACACTGGTGAAAGATGACCCTTATATAGAACTTCTTTATATTATGAAAGATTTCTGTAGCTTGCCGTCAGAAATGATTTTTTCTTAAACCATAAATATCTTCTAGTCAAATCTAAGATAGAAAAATCGTGTATACCTTTGATAAAATACTGGTTTTCCGCTAATGGTAAGATCTGTATACTGTTGGTATACTTCCTCCGCAAATTCAATGGACGTTCAAGTGCTTCAATTTTCATTACGTTAATTGGTGTAGATGTAAGATACCTACCCAAGACACAGGAGTAGACATTTATTTTCCTGTACTTCAATTTTTTAAAGTGGGTTCCATGTGTTTTCGTACAAGTGACGGCTACAATAAAAAAATGGTCGTATCATAGATCGATAAAACTTTATTTATCCTTATGGAATTCTACGTTTTCCAATCCCTATTTGTTCAATTTGTCCAATACTGCTACTTATTGGTCATCCAGGGTTTTTTGTGTACATTTGGTGTTATTGTCCCGGTCTTATTTTGTTCGATTTTTGCCTTTAGCAAACACTGTTTCAGTATATTTATAATCTTGTATTTAAAAAAACTACAATTGTTTTTCTTGCTTTGGAAAAAGAATCAAGTATATTATTAACATTTATTCGTAATCCACAACATTTTTACAAATGACACATATAAAACCATAAATATAATTACATTCTATTTCTATCACATTTTTGTACAAAATATTTCCAGTCAAACTCAGCTGACACTCACAAAACAAAATTGTGAGTCAAATGTTCCATTGAATGAAAGAGAAGCATAATAAACATTGAAAAATACTGGATCTAAAATATTTAAATATATTGATATAATTTATGTCGTTTTTATTTATAACTTATAATGTTTAAATTATAGTTCTGCTTCTTATGTACATACATTCTGTCCAACATTCAATATTTTCGTCAATTGAGCTTGCCTTGAATACCTTAAGTACTTAATACATCACAAGATAGAACAAAAATTAAAGTTAATTCCTTATTGTTAAAAATACACCTTTTTTGGTCTAGTCTATGTACAAAAACTAATACTAATGGACCGTAGTGACACGAAGGCAATTTTAGGCTTTCCTAATTGTTCTAAATACGTTAATATAAAAGGACAAACATTTTACCTACTACCATACACATATTTATAATAAAAGATAGACTCACTGCTGCAATACAATCACGTTCCCCACTGCGATGGACAAAACTGACGAAGTCCCTGCATCTCTGTCTAATGTGCTGGGTTTATCAACCACGTGACCTTCCCATTGGTTATTTAGGTCACGTGGTCGATAAACTTGGCAAATTAGAAAGATGCAGGAACTGCTTTGCGTCAGTTTTCTCTGTCGCACTGGGGGAACGGTCTGGTATTCGTTCTATGCAGCTGACGGGAGGGAATAGTCACGTTTAAAGCGCTCATAATGGCCAAATTTGTCATCACCGTAAGGTTTTTATAATAAATTATTATGCAATATAATTGTTCAAAACGATAGCAGGTAATATTTGTTGCATCGCAAACTGCTACAGTAGCATTAAAAGTAGTTGCACTTTTTATCGATTTTCGAGTAAAAATCATAAAAAGCATCAATGCGAACTGTAGATAGCGAGATCTAATTTATATAGAAAGAAACTTTTATGTAATGATTACTGTACATCAAATTCCATATATTGTTACAATAATATATGGAATTATTCAACAATTATGCAACAGAAAAGAATTAAAGGCAAACACAAATCAATGTAGAAGTGTGAATGGCTATCTTTTAACAGCAAGAACAGACGTACTGAATCGATGGACGGAATATTTTAACCAGATACTTAATATAGAGGAAAAAGAAGAAAACTCTGAAGACGAACGCTGTGAGATAAGCGGAGCAGACGAGAGGGAGGAGGATCCACCAACGATCCAGGAAGTTAAAGAAGCTGTATACAGATCACCCGGAATAGATAATCTCCCAGCGGAATTATATAAAGAAGATGGCCACGATATCATAATAGCGCTACAGCAGCTTATAAAAGAAATATGGATACAGAAATCCCCTCCCAGTGATTGGAATATTGGAATACATTGCACCATACACAAAAAGGGAGATATCTTTGAATTCTTTAACTATCGAGGAATTACGCTCCTAAATGCAGCGTATAAATATTCTCAATATACTATGCCATCGCATATGGCACCATATGCAGAGCGAATAATAAGACAATACCAGGCTGGTTTCAGAGGTGGTAAATCAACAATCCATCAGATTTCAACCCTGAGACAAATTCTAGAGAAAACACTGGAATACGGTGTAGACATGCTCCAAATATTTATAGACTACAAGGCAGCCTACGACTCTGTAAATAGAAGAGAATTAGTTTAAAGCAATGATGGACCTTAGAGTACCGAAATAGATGGTAAGTCTAACGAAACTAACCCTTGAAAAAGTAGAATGCAGAGTACGAATCCAGGGGAACTCTCTGAACCTTTTAAAACAAATAAAGGGGCTACGTCAGGAAGACCCACTCTTCTGTATACTATTCAATCTAGCTCTGGAAAAAGTAATACGTACGTCACAAATCACAACTACCGGTTCAATTTGCAACAAATATGTGCAAATCCTAGCAGATGCTGATGATATCAATATTGTTGGGAGAACGAAAAACGCAGCACGAGAGACGTACGTAGCACTAAAGGAATCGGCTACAAAAATGGGTTTAATAATAAACACGAATAAAACGAAATACATGAAAATAGGTACGCAACCACAAATACTACGGCCACTTGTTATAGAAAACGACGTCATCAAAGCAGTTAACGAATTTGTATACCTGGGAATGCTCGTCAATACTGAAAATGACACTGCCGCAGAATTTTCACGGCTAATAGATGCTATTTTGGGCTTAATCTCCTTTTTAATTCTACAGTTATATCAAAAATACAAAAGTAAAACTCTACAAAACAATAATACGCCCAGTCCTTACGTATGGTTTAGAAATCTGGACTTTAAAACAAAAAGCAATGAAAAAATGTTAGGCTGCTTCGAAAGAAAAATACTAAGGCGAATCTATGGAGCGGTAAATGAAAATGGTGTCTGGAGAAGACGATACCACTTCGAACTCTATAGAATATGCCACGAACCAGATATCGTAAAACACATTACGATAGGGCGTCTGAGTTGGATAGGCCATGTAATGCGGATGGAGCAAACCGGCCCAGCTAGAAAAACGCTCCTTCATAGACCTATTGGCCAAAGAAGAAGAGAAAGACCCAAACAAGATTCCTAGATAACATAGACCAAGATATGAGAAATATGGAAATACGTGCTTGGCGGAGGAAGACGATGGATAGGGACGACTGGAAAAAATTCTTGGGGAGGCTAGGACCCATACAAGGTTGTAAAGCCAAAATGATGATGAATATTGTATTGTTAAAAGTGAGGTTAGAAATAGGATCTCAAAAATCAATATTGAAATAATTACTGAAATTCGTTTTTAGTACAAACAAACTCTGTAGTTGTATAAATTGGTATAATAAGTATAAAATACATAAATTGTTATTATATTATTGTTAAAAATATATACATAATAAGCTAGTAAAATGTTTATAATATATAAATCCAACTTATGTTTTTGTAAAAATATACACATTTTAAACTGTCAATAAATCTATTTGTAATAAATAAATAGGTACTACTATAACGTTATTTATATATAAATAATTATTATACACACAAAATTTTTGATTTTATTACTGCAGATTTCTAAATGATTTCAATGGTGTAAACCCATCGAGCAAAAAGACAAAAGAGGGAATGTAAAGGTAGTGGGGGCAAACATATTGTTAGACAGGAAGTGCGATCTTTAGAGGCCACATTAAACAAGGAAAGAGAGTCTCTCTCCTTGTTTGACATCAAATTTAGTTGGGTTATGTTATTGTTTGTCCTAAATGCATCAAGCAATAAGACAAAAGAGGGAATCTAATCCTTATGAAAAGGAGACCAAAAAAGTGGCCTCTGATGGCGGACATATCCGGAAATGCAAATGCGCCAAATTTAAATTTTATGACACTTGACAATAATCATACAGTGGTGTAGGGGTTCTAATTTATCTAGTTATTTATTTTATATTGCATAATATTTTATATTATCCATTTATTTATTAAAATTATTTATTAAAATACTTTTTTAACACTAGAACACAATAAAGTTTTAATTAATTAATAACGATAATAGTCTAAAATGTTAAAAAATTTCAATAGAAAATATAAATCAGCTTTCATGTGACAGTTTTGACAAACAATAACATCAACAATAACCTAACCCAATTAAATTTGATTTCTTAAACAAGGAAAGAGATTCTCTTTCCTCGTTTAAAGTAGCCTCTTAAAATAGCACTTCCTGTCTATCAATATTTTTGCCCCCACTACCTTTACATTCCCTCTTTTGTCTTATTGCTCGATGCCTAAATGTCACATGAAATCTTATTTATATTGAAGTTTTTTAACAATTGTGCCGCATTTTAGACTCTTATCATTAATAATTAATTAAAACTTTCTCGTCTAAGACACATTCTGAAAAATATTATATAGCTACTGTTGATAAGTGTCGGAAAATTTAAATTTGGCGCATTCGCATTTCCGGATGTCCGCCATCAGAGGCCACTTTTTTGGTCTCCTTTTCATAAGGATTAGATTCCCTCTTTTGTTTTATTGCTCGATGTGTAAACCTTATGGTGATGATATAATAACCAATAGAGGGCGATACTTGTTCAGGTGCACGGAGCGAACATAGTCTATCTTGTATTTATGTCTAAGCCGGAGTGTGACGTCACGGTGGCCATATTGTTATTATTACTTTCCAAACAAAAGTTGAAAGGCCCAATCTAAAGACTTTTTAATTTCTATAAAGTAAAAATTTTGCTTCCTCTGCTGATTTTTCTTTTAAGTGTAGTTTTTTTACTATAATACCATCATAATTCAGTGTTCTATTTCTATGAAATACAGTTTAAAAGTTTAAATTAAAGAAATTCTAACCTTACTTTATTGATACATGCATTTTATTGCTATTTTTATTAAACGACACGCTTTATTATTTGCACAACTTTGTAAAATTGTAGTGACTATTAGAATACTTAGATATTGGAAAAAGCGGAGAGATTATGTCAAAAAATGAAAAAATAAAAATATAAATTATTCACACTAAACAAGGTTTGTTTGAAAAATGAAACTGACACATCTATCAATGTCAATAAAATCTACGTCATCACTCCAGCAGTACATTACAAACGTAGTTACTGAGATTTTCAGGTTATGAACTTGTAACTATCAATTCAGTATCCAGCAATATTCCAACCCTGTCCTTAACAAATAAAAATTGAATGTCCTTTTTATTAAGTATGTATCAGTCTCTGGTGCGTTTTTAACGTTTAGATTTTGGTAAAGAACATTTTATAAAAATATTGATTGTTAACTGGATGGAAAACTTATCCGAGTTTATTTCTAGTAATTATAGAATTGTAATTGTTTTTATAGGATACCTTAATATAAAAAATCTTTGGTTACAAATGGTTTAAAAATGGTTTGTTTTGCATTTTGGTTAATTTTTATAAAAATCAATTAATATACCAAAATCTCTAAGATGTCGCCTCTGATTGATTCAAGATCAATTAAGAAGCAGTTACTGGATGATGCTGTAGCAGAAGATGAATATTATTACATTCTCATTATTCATTACAGCACTATCCGAGTAACGTAATAATGATTGTCCGAGTTCCAACTTTGGATTTCCACAAGTAGTTTAAAAATTTCTAAAATATATGCAACATCAAAGTAACAGATATATTAAACATCCTGCTCAAATTTATTATGATAGCTATTTTCCTTGCGATTATTCACAGCGTGATACTAGATCTTTGACAGTTTTGTATACTTATATGTTTTAGTGGTGGTTCAATAAAATCAGCACCACAATTTAAAAGGTGTAAAAAGATCATAAATATACATGTGGGGAAGGAACATAGTGTTTTTTAAGTAATCTAGATCTAATTCTACTATATGCAACAATATTAGGTCCCATTTACATTCCACATATTGAAGCTCAAGGACAATTTTATACTTTACTTTTTGCACTAATAAGTAGGTACCAAAGAGCAAAAGTGTTCTTGCCATTATTTCGTACCTTCTAACCACGGCAGCGGTACTATTTTCACTTAAATTTTATACTGCACTGGCATTGTACTTTTCAGGTCCGAATTTTAAACAATATCACAAAATATGATCATTTACTTATCCGAAAATCTTTTTCTTTAAAATACTGAGCAGGAATAGTGATAAGAGGTATTGGCGAGTACTCAGAGGCGATGCTTAATGACCTGGGAACTGAAGTCTTCGTGAAGAATAATGTGAGAAGAGCTGCTCCAGAAATAAATGCTAGTCCTAATATCCCCAATAGATAAACAACTACCTTTTGAAATATGGGTACTACATCTACTACTACTCTTAGAAGAAAGTCTACTAAGGGCGGTAGTGAATCACAGGAGAGTTCGACCCACAGTATAGGAAGTGTAAGGCCGTTAAAAGGTCTAGTCTTGCTGTTAAACTTTGTTTCTCCAACTCCAAGGTTGATTTGGATTCTCAAAGCTGATTCATCGAGAGGAATGCCAAGTTCGGGCTGCATTTTAGCTATACTGCTGTGTTTTTCATCCGAGGGGTTCATACCAATAACACTTTCTACTATCTCTCTAGGAGAATTGAGAAAGTGGGCTGTGAAAGCACTATAGGAATGTCGTAGTAGCAAGGACCTATATTTTGTAACCCTTGTCCAGGACAATCACCTTTAAAGCAAAAACATTCATTATCCTTATTTTCTTCTGGGCTAGCAAACATATTATTCGGCATTTTATAGTTGAAAGATCTAAATCCTTGCTTCGTGTATCCTTCTTCGACAAACTGCAGTGATACAGGCCTGCAGAAAGCTTTTCTGAACAAAGTGATGCTTTTTTTTGTCATCGGTCTAGGATAAAAAGTTCCATCAAAAGCACCTTCTACTAATTGACAACGCTTGGTCGATGAAATTGCTTCGTCACTACCATCGTATCCCCATTCTGGCAAGCCTTGTTTCCCGTTCCAATTGATGATGTGGTAGTCCGCAAGAGTTTCGTTTTGGGTAAGTATATTGGGGTAGCGTGTTTTCCTTCTATCCGGATACAGAGCGATAGTGACGTTATTGCCGTTATCTCTGGATAGAAGCTAGAAAAGATAAAAGAACATCAATATTTAAGTAGTGCAATAAATAACAATAAAATGGGATGATTTTGAAATATTTGAAGCAATAAATATAAAATAATTATAATTCATATCATGTCATGATACGTCCGAAGGCTAAGTTACTGATCGTCGGTACAATTTCGGCTTATTCCCAATTAAAATAGTACTTGAAGGTTATTCCCAACTAAAATAGTACTTAAAGGTTCTGTACTAAAATATTCTGTAGGGAATGTTTATAAACCTGTCTCTACAGATTATTTTTTATCGCTTGCATACGTCAAGCATGCAATAATTGAAAGTTCCCCATTTAATGGTAAATTGGTTATGGGCGTAATTAAACGAGTATACAGAAGAAATAAAAATGAGAATTAGACAAGCTAGAGCAACATTTAATAAGATGAGAAAATTATTATGCAAAAGAGACCTTAGTTAGCAACTAAAAATAAGAATATTACGTTCATATGTGTTTTCGGTGCTGCTATATAGTTTGGAGGCCTGGACCTTAAAGAAAGAGGTGAGCGATCGACTTGAAGCATTTAAGATGTGGACCTAGCGAAGAATATTAAAAATAAGTTGGGTAGACCGAATAACAAATGTTGAGGTCCTCAGAAAGAACCTCAACATTTGGACCATCAAGGACTCAAAGGACAAGAAAGAAAGGAAATGGAAATCATGAATACGATTAAGATAAGAAAGTTACAATATATCGGTCACGTTATGAGAGGAGATAAATATGTGTTGCTACAAACCTAATGCAGGGAAAATAAAGTATTGGAAGAAGACGCATCTTCTGGCTCAACAATCTGAGAAAGTTGTATAATTGCAGTTCCATCGACTTGTTCAGAGCTGCAATCTCAAAAGTGAAAATAGCTGTGATGATTACCAACCTTCTTAGAGGAGACGGTATCTAAACAAGAAGGGCGTAATTAAGCTCCCTTTCCTCTCAAAGTTTAGTTAGTTTTGTCCTAACCTTTAAAAGAAATAGTAAAATCCAATTTCAAGTTAGTTCTGAGTTGTAGCTGAAATGGCTTGTGATGTAAATATTTAGTTATTTAGTTGTGGTGAGACCTTATTTTGGTTTAGTTCTGTGGTAAGATTAATCATTCCCTACCTTACTATCTTTATTCGGTATAAAGAAATATTTTTCTTTTGTATAGAGTCCAATGGCGCCTCACATATTCAATGCCGGGTTCCATACCATCACTGCCATGTGACGTGATATGACTTTTGTCATGTGCTTGTTGCTTTATTTTTTCGGGTTGACGGTACAAATCAATATATTTTTGCCGATTAGAAAAAGGATCCCGACCGGAATGCACCTGTTTCTCTCCGACTTTAGCGTTAGCATTTAGGAGTGGTGATTTTATATTAAATAAACTCATTTATTTTACAGATGTTTATTACAAAAACATAATTTTTATGAACTAGTTTCGTTATTATGCGTTTAATTTTTGTAGCTTCATTTTAAGATGAACGAAATTAAGGCCTTTTCTTTGATTCCAGCTTGCTGTCTAATCTCTTTTAGTTATCATTTTTTGTATTGGAAAATTAAGTAGATGTTAAGAAGAAAAAAAAAAAGAATTAATTAAATTAATTTGCGTTTAAGTTTTATTTTAGTTTAATTAAAGACTGCAATCTGATTTTTGCTTTACAAGTTTTTACCCATGACAATATGGTCATATGTCATATGTAAATTATTTTTGAGTATTTAATGTTAGCTTATTTTTGAAGATTCACAAGTTACAGATAAATGCGTTGATTTTAACAGTTTTGCATTAATAATTCTTTAATATGTTTTCTGGCGTTTTTTTTTGGCATCTTTGAGTGAAATGTCGATCAGCTTTTTATCACCTGGTCTTCTTCTGTTTTAACCATCTGAGCTAACTTTCGTTACAGTATACTTGAACATGAATTTAAAAGCAACTAATAATTCTTAACTCTGGCTGATTAACTAAAGTGCGGCATGTGCAGTTCAAACGCCGATGAAAGACAAAGCCAAAAAATGGCAAAACAGGACAAAAAAGTAACAAGGACCTCTCTGAGAACTACTAACTGTCAATACCACAGAATACAACACACGGGTATTCAAATAAATACATTTGTATTTATGTTCATAAGTGAAATCTTAAATAGGCCTAATAGCTATGCAACTATTTATACTTAGCCATATAGACCTTTACCATAAGACATAATTAATTTAAGGCAAATTTTTTTAGAACGCAAACGCAACACAACCCTTTTGTAATCTACAAATCTGCATAAACAAACTTTTAAGAGATAAATTTAAAAAAACAGGATAAGATATAGAAACAGATTTAAAAGTTGTAAAATATGAAATACTCTTCATAAATAAACTAATGAATAAAAGAAGAAAGTTAAGGAGTAAATGGTTGTAAATGGAGTAAGGAATAAATTGGTTTAAGAAATAGAGATTTTTGATAAAAAAAAACTAAAGAAAAAGAAAATAATTTAAGATTGTGTATACATACCCTTTCGAAAATTCCAAATGTTCCAAAATCGATCCAACTTGGCACGAACTGATTTGCTATGGAAACCAGCTTGTCAGAATATCCCCAAAGATATTCGTGGATGGTTAGATTGATGAAAGATTCAGCGCCTAATGTTGCACTCAGTGTTGAGAAGCCAATGTTCGTAATGACTGAAGAATCAGCAAGGAAGCTCTGAATACCCTGAAAATATATTTATAGTTAGTAATACAAACTAAATACATAATACAAATTGCTTTTAAGAATTTACTATGGTTACTTCATTAAGTTATTACAAAAAGTGGAAAATAAACGAACAATTTCGAAACAAAATATCTTATTGTTTTGAGAAATATTAAATAATAATGAATGAAGTATAGACCATAGTTGACTATATGAACAATAGAAAAGCTGCAGGAATATGCTGACACTTTCTGCCACTTACGACTCCTTTACTTTTTTAATATGTGCCGACAGAGATACGAAATTCCAAACCCATGGCTAACAGTGAAGATCATCTTTTTATTTATTAAAAGTGCAGCATAAGAAACACTTTTGTGTCTCTTATTCTGCACTCTTATTTCCAGAGTATGGAAAGAATACTTGGAGAAACTTTTCCATAACCTTAAAATAATACAAGAACCCACCATTGAAGAAAATTCAGGTCCCGAAATCCTACCAGAAGAAATAACGGAGGACTTGATGAAATTCCTGCAGAACTGCTGAAGCTATTAAATGCAGAACAAATAAAAATAATAACTGAAATTTTTATATGTATATACAGATTGAACGAATTTAAAACGGATCATACAATTTAATATATGTCTGTTTGAACTGCGTTTGAAATAGTGGACCAATATAAAACTTGGACAAAAATAAATCCATACCTGGGTATAGACATTGTATAAAATATCGTTCAA
This sequence comes from Diabrotica balteata, assembly GCA_918026665.1. Taxonomy (NCBI): domain Eukaryota; kingdom Metazoa; phylum Arthropoda; class Insecta; order Coleoptera; family Chrysomelidae; genus Diabrotica; species Diabrotica balteata. Next base: position 181,742,360 of record OU898276.1, read on the forward strand.
CTATCTGTCTTGCAACAATGTTGTTTGCGTAAAGGAAGCGATAATAGTTCAGGAAATGAAGCTCGAAAAAAGTTAAAATTTCGCAATTTTTTCGTCCTGCATGGATTGAGTTGAAATTTTAACAGAAGGTAGGTGATAGCCCAAGGATCAAAATCTATATCAAACCGAAGTGGGCTGAAGGGTTTTAGGGGTAAAAAACTACCCCTAATTGTCAAAAATTATAAAATAACATATTAAACCTGAATATGGGTAAGATTTGGTTTGAATTAGTTAAATAATGATTATTTTATACTTTTGAATAGAGTTCCATCATATTTCAACCCTTAAAAGCAACCCTTGTTCGAGATTGATGTAAAAAAATTACTAATTCTAAAAAATTGATTTCGCCTTGGATCGATTTGGATAAAAATTTGTATTTAAGCTCAATTCACCCATTGCTTTATAGTTTATGTCATGTCGACGAACCCTGATTGTTTTTAGGGGTGAAAACTACCCCTAATTTTAAAAAATTATAAAATAACATATTAAACCAGAATATGGGTAAAATTTGGTTTGAATTAATTAAATAATGATAGTTTCGTGCTTTTGAATAAAGTTTCATCATATTTCAACCCTTAAAAATCAATTGTTATGAGTGCTATAGGTGAAAACAATTGTTTGCCAAAATTTTGCAACTTTTCAACTTTTGAAAATCACCTTTACAACATTGCAGTTTTTATAAACTTATTTAATAGATATAAATTGAAAAAAGTAGAATTAAATACAAAAAAATTTATCAACATAAAAAGGCATCATATATTCTTATACATTTACATAAATAGTTGAAAATATTTACACTTATAGGTAAAACAATTATAATATTAATTTTATTCGTCATCAATTACATCTTCATCGTGATCTATGTCATCCTCATATTCTTCAATTATTGATGGACTATTATTGCACCCTTCACCTGAGCACCCAGAACAATTAGAGTTACAGTATAAACCAACTTTTCTGCACCCACATGAAACGCCGCATTCTTTTTTACATTGGCAAAAAATAATTTTCAAAAGTTCTTCGGGTGCAGATTGTTTGTTCATGCGTACGGGTAATAACAAACCATCTTTGGAGTACCATCCCCAATCTGTTGCTCTGATATTTTCATTGCCAAGCCATAGACATATGAGCAGATGTTTTATTCTGTTGTATGGGATTTCAAATAAGAACGCTTAAAATTTCGAATGTATAACGCCCTACTACCTAATATACCGGTTTTGTAGATTATAATGCTCCGAAATCTACTGTACTATACTAATGGAATTTTCCGGAAAAAAAATTAATTGGTTTTTTTAACGTATTTCCTTCATTTTTAAAGATAAAGTGTTTCTTCAAAAACGATTTTGTAAGGTTTTTAAGAGCTACAAGGATCTGTGAATTAAATCTTTTTGGAACCCTTGGTTTTTAAATGGGGTGAGTTTAAAGGGCTCGAAAAAGATGGTGCTTGATCGTAAATCGATGCTTTAAACGGCTATATCTCGCCAAATATTCATTGTACAACAAATCTAAATAGAGGAAAATTTTAGTCATTAAAAAAAGCTACAATCTAGTACATTTTTATTTTTCTCATATATTCAGTATTTTCGGGGATATTTAAAAAAAGAAGGGTAAAAAATATGAAATTGTAAATCGTTTCTCGCTTTATGCTGTACTTTTTGTAAAACTAAGCATTTTAAATGAGTCAAACGTCTTGGACGTATTAACAATACATGTACAAAGAGAATTGCAAAAGGGTGAAAATCGATTTTAATTATGGGGGTGGTTAGGGGTTGTTTTCATCGATTTTTTCGTAAAAAAATGAGGTATTGACCTTATTTTCATCATAATTTACTCAATTTTTGAGCTAGAGACTTTTTTGATAGGTCTATTTATGCTCTTTAAAAAAGGTTCTGTGAGTTTTCTTCCAAAAATGCATCATTTTCTCGAAATTTGACTTTGAATCTTTCAAATTTGGCATTTGAAGAAAACCGCTGAACATTGATAGGCCGTATTTCGGTTCCTGTTATATCGCAAAAACATTTTAAAAAATTAATTGTTTTTGTCTTTTTAAAAGCTACAAATTTGTTCTCTACAATTTTTTAATAAAATGCACCATTTTCGAGTTATTCGCGAAAAATCGATTAAAAACGTCGATTTTTTCTAAAAGTTGTTACTTTAAATCGCGATAACTTGAAAAATATCAGTTTTACAAAAAAAATGTATAGAACATTTTTGTTTAGAATCACATTTTTAATCGAAGCCTGTAGTTAAAACGTAAAAAAAATTTTTACCCCCGATAGGCTTTGGCGCACTTTGGTTCGATATAGATTTTGATCCTTGGCTGTTACCTACCTTCTGTTAAAATTTCAAGCCAATCCACGCAGGACGAAAAAATTGCGAGGTGAAATGCTTCATTTCCTGGACTATAAGTGGTCTGACAGCATAATAAAATCGTAGATTTATGTGTAGCTTTCAATTTTTATGATTTTAGAATCCAGCAGCCCGATTATTTGACAACCTTCTATTGGTCAACCACCTACAGCAGAATTGAGACGAAATACATAATATTTCGTATGTTCCGAATTTATTTCGTTCAATCTATATTTATATATATATATATATATATATATATACGGAAATGTGGAAGAAAGATTACAATAAGCTAATTTTTACATAAATAAAAATATATATACTTTTACTTACAATCAACGGAATATTAGGAACCAAAAGTGTATCCACTGAGGCATTTCCTATAGAACATTCTGAATAAGTAGTCATCTTTCGTAGTGGATTAAAAGTTATCGTTCCATCTTCTGCATTAAAAGAAGCATTTTCGTGAGTAAGGTGCTCTCTAAAAAAAAATATATATTGAAAAACGCCTCGCATTTATTCGGTTATGAATAAATGGGAATAGATTTATTTAGGAAAATAAATGTTCATGATCTGTTACCTATAGCAGTAAGGTCCAACTTGTGTAAGATTCAGTTTCTCTTCGCCTCGCAGAAATTGCTCTGGATTGGTTACGTTGAAAATGTAGAATTTTAGAGTCGGTGCGTATGGGGGTGCCTGCCATAAACCATACAAAAAGTTTCCTGGTTCTATCTTTGACATCTGAAAGAGAAGGTACATGTTTTAAGATAAGCAAAATGATAATCTAGCGTTAAATTATGCTTACCTTGTTAACGATGAGTTGTAGAGGATTGTATAAATATATTAGGCATGAACTGCAAACCATGATAACACCCACCAACGCCAGGGTTAATATTTCTGAAACAAAAAGAAACTAGTAAGAGTCTGTAAAATCAGGCAGATGAGTAAATTTAATCCATAGTAATACACGCAACATTTTATAACCAATTACATAATTAGTTCATTGATCCCGAAGATCTGGTCTTGTCTCGAAATTCTCGATATGGTATATGTTTACCATAAACATTATACAAAAATTTAATCAAAAAATATACAGGGTGAATCTTAATGACTGCTTACTACTTTTCATACCTCTTAGCATGAATGGTAAATATCTACTGGACCTGTAATGATTTAAGGCGGATACAGACACACATACAAGCTTGTCCAACTTGCTTGTTCAATCTATTTCTACAAGCACGCTTGAGTGCCTGTAGGGAAAAGTTATGCAAGCTTTGTCATTATACAAGCGGCTTGTTTTAAAGTCCCCCATTAACATTGTAATGTCTTCTTTTTTAATAGATCTTAAAATTGTGTCTAACTTCATGTAAAACTGTTCTATCTCCTCTTCATCCTTATCCGCTGTTGGTGCGTATACTTGAATTAAGTTAACTTGTATGTTTGTCTTCAGCTGAACCATTATCACTCTCTCTCTCTTTTTCTTTCTCTTTCTCTCTCTCTCTCTCTCTCTCTGAGTAAGGAGTGAAACTTATAACTGATTTATTAGTTTATGTGTCTAACAAGATTGCGTTTCCATAGCGATGAGCCGGATCGTTGTTTCCAACATAATACATAATGCCGTTTTTGGTTATAAGTTTGCCGGTGTCTGGCCATTGTCACTTATGAGCAGAATATCTATTTCCATTCTGGTCATGCTGGTACAAGCTATTTACATTCCATGTTGCAAGTCTTATTGGTCTACATTTGTAGACATTGGTCTACAACCTAAGTTATTCGAGCAGCTTGCTGGTTATAATACTGAACTGTGATAATATGCAGTTTTATGTTTTAAAAATTGTGAGGATTTTTTGGCTTTTCAATCAAAACCAGCCTAAGTCTATGGCTACTAGACGCATTGGTATAACACAAAGTTGTTATATTAAATCAAATCTTTACTTTATTTATATCCTTGTACATCTATCTCATTATACGCAACTAAGGTTTTTGGAGGTATTACTCGCCAGTAAAACCCTGTCTCATTTGCGTTATAAATTTGAGACAATTGTAGATTATTTTCTGTAATTTTGGTCTCTAGTTCATAGAAAAATTCCAAAATTGCTGCTTCGCTGGCACTAAGTAATTAATCTTGAATGGTAAGCTCACAAACCAGTGACATTTTTTAAATCGGTGTAATAAACCACTAAATATATTAAAAGGTACTTTGATTTATAAGTGTTTGTGAAAAATTTCCGCTTGCTTACAAACCTTTTCTGAGAAATTGTACTCTGAATTTTTGGAGAAACCACTTAAGAATTGAGAAGAACTTCATCGAGTTTTTTAAAGACACTTGTTAGCGACATATTGCAACAAATCATCAATACTCAAATTATTGATAACAGATGAGAGAGCAGTGATTATTAATTCAACAAACCAAAATGTTGAATTAAATCTACATTTCTTTCAATTCTTAAATAAAAGAAGCTAAACATTTTGTTTGTGATGAGTACATTCCTATTGTATTATAACTGATTATAAGTTTCAGTCAAATTTAGTTCCCAGTCCAACAGGAAATAAGCATATACTAGTGATAGTTCATTTATATACAAAATTTATTAAACTATATCTATGCTCAAGAACAAATGTTCTTGAGCATTAATATATAATTTCAAACATTAAAATTATATATTAATAAGTTTTTCGAAAAAATAGGACCATTTAAAAATTGCATAATAGATAATGCTATATATTTTAACAACCAACAATTTCGGGCATTTTGTGAGAAAAAAGGGATCAACATTCATTTTACAAGTATCAGACATCCTCAAGCGAATCCTGCAGAAAGATATATTAAAGAAGTTATAAAATATTTAAGGATACTATGCCAGGATCAGCATTTGAGATGGCAAGGACATATAAAAAAAGTGGAATATTTGTTAAATAATACACATAATTTAAATACAGAGGAAGTACCAGAATATTTAATGTTTGGACATATAGGAAAGAGAAAATGAATAAGTGAATATAACCAAGAAATGTTGGAACAAGTAATGCAGAGAGTAAATAGAAGAATTCAGAGGAAAGTTGAAAAATATATCAGAAGACAAAATCGAACAATTAAAAAACCACTCACATTTCAAAAAGGAGAAAAAGTTTTAATTCGTTCACTTAGACAAGGTAATTTGAGATATACATTTTCTGTAATTTTGGTCTCTAGTTCATAGAAAAATTCCAAAATTGCTGCTTCGCTGGCACTAAGTAATTAATCTTGAATGGTAAGCTCACAAAGCCAGTGACATTTTTTAAATCGGTGTAACAAACCACTGAATACATTGAAAGGTACTTTGATTTATAAGTGTTTGTGAAAAATTTCCGCTTGCTTACAAACCTTTTCTGAGTAATTGTTCTCTCTGAAATTTTTGGAGAAACCACTTAAGAAGTGAGAAGAACTTCATCGAGTTTTTTAAAGACACTTGTTAGCGACATATTGCAAAAAATCATCAATAATCAAATTATTGATAACAGATGAGAGAACAGTGATTATTAATTCAACAAACCAAAATGTTGAATTAAATCTACATTTCTGTCAATTCTTAAATAAAAGAAGCTAAACATTTTGTTTGTGATGGGTACATTCCTATTGTCAACATTGTCCTCCTTACAACGACTCTGGCGAAGCGTCGTAAATAATATTAATTGAATTTATACTATAAATTATGAAATTTTTCGTTTGATTCATTTCTAAGAAGTATTTTATTCCAAAGGCTACAAGAACATTAGTATATAATTGACCTACAACAAATATTTGTTTTCCTTGAAGAATTTTCACCGTCAACTGACGTGAAATAAACAATCCTTATCGTTCTTCGGAAATTTATTAGTTAAATGTACAATGTCACTGTAATATGTTCACTTGAGTACAATTACAAAGTCCAAGAACTAAAAAATTTAACACGAATACTATTATTATTAGAGAAGATTTAACAGCATAAATACTTCCATTACAACTTGTGCATATACCAAATACGATATCCAATTTCAAACAAATACCGGTTTTACTCCGAAAAAGTTAAGCTATTACTAAAAAGATTTTTTATCCCAATAATGTTTGAAATATATCTTTGAAAATACTTTAAAATTCGCTTCTGCTAATGAACATGTTATATTTCTATTCTTATTAATCTTTTGTATACAAAAAACTGCTCTGTACGAAAAATGTTGGTTAATTTCTAAAAAATAGTATTCCAATTGAAATTATTATTCTCTAGTGATTGAAAAAAAGTTTCAATTCTTCGACAATAATTTCACTCTCCTCCTTCATCACTTCTACAAGTATTCCATCTGTTTGTTCTTTAGTTGTACCATAGCTTGCTTTATTTCGTAGGATTCTATGTTAGGGAGTATTTCTGAGTTGACATTCGTTATCTTTCTCTTAAGATCTTCCTTTGCAGTGTTATCTGAGTTATTGTTTGAGGAATATAAATTATGGTAAAATGTTTAAGTAACTTTTAGGATTCCGTTCTTACTTTTCTTTTCTCTTTCTCTCTTTTCTCTTTTCTCTTCTTTCTCTTTTCTCTTTTCCTCCTTTTCTCTTTTCTCTTTTCTCTTTTCCTCTTTTCTCTTTTTTCTCTTTTCTTCTTTTCTCTTTTCTCGTTTCTCTTTTTTCTTTTCTCTTTTCTCTTTTCTCTTTTCTCTTTCTCTCTTTTCTCTTTTCTCTTTTCTCTTTTCTTCTTTTCTCTTTTCTCTGTTTCTCTTTTTCTCTTTTCTCTTTTCTCTTTTCTCTTTTCCTCTTTTCTCTTTTCTCTCTTTTCTCTTTTCTCTTTTCTCTTTTCTCTTTTTCTCTTTTCTCTTTTCTCTTTTCTCTTTTCTCTTTTCTCTTTTTCTCTTTTCTCTTTTCTCTTTTCTCTTTTCTCTTTTGTTCTTTTGCCTTTTCTCTTTTCTCTTTTCTCTTTTTCCTTTTCTCTTTTCTCTTTTCTCTTTTCTCTTTTCATCTTTGTTCTTCAATGAGATTATTATAGGCTTTCCTAAGTTTGATCTTAAACATTTTAGGCCTCGGTTCTTTTCTATTATTTTTTCTACCTTGTTTTCATTGTAGATCCTTAAATCTTCATTTACTCCCTTCTTTATTTGTTGATTCAATTTTTTGAAACCATTGGTGTTTCGCTTTCCTACGCTTAGAAATGTGCGTCTCCTTTGCATCAACCGTTTTGTTCCATGACATTTTTTCTTCTCGATTGAGACACAAAGACACGATATAAGGCAAACGATAAGTTCGAAATGCAATTTCAGGAGCGGTAGGATTAAAAATGAACAGTAAAACAAAAATACTGAGCCGAGACCAGACAAATATAACAACATAAAATCATACCATAGAAAATGTTGAACATTATGTATATCTAGGTCATGTCATCAAACTAGGAAAACCAAATCAAGATGCTGAAATTAAAAGAAGAATACAACTGGCATGGGACGCTTTCGGCAAACTGGCATATATCTTGAAAAGCACCTCCATTCCTGTAAACTTAAAGAAAAAGATATAACACATGCGTACTACCAGTTTATACCTACGGATTGGAGACAGTATTCCTTACCAAAAATCTGCTAAAAAATTGGAAACAACGCAAAGAGCAATTGAACGAATCATGCTTGGAATATCACTGAGAGTCAAGATTAGAAACACCGAGATAAGACGTAGAACGAATATTAGGGATATTGTGGAAGAAATTACAAAAATGAAATGGCGCTGGGCAGGTCACGTAGCCCGATATAATGACAAAAGGTGGACACGGAAAATTCTAGAATGGAGACCAAGTACGACAACAAAAAGCATAGGAAGACCTCAAAAAGATGGGTAAATGACATAAGAGCAGTGGCAGGCAAATAGTGGATTAGATTGGCGCAAGATAGAGAAAGATGGAAACAATTGGGAGATACCTACATTCAGGAGTGGATGGAAAATGGTTGACAAAGAGATATGTTCGACGTGTAAAATACAAACTAAAGATATAGATAGTGACAAAAGAGTTAGGCCTAAACTCTTAATATAAATAAATAGATAATAAGGTACACCCTTAAAAATGCTGATAGATACTATACAAGTATAATGTAAAGAAATTTCTCTATGCCCGTGTTTTTCCAATACATATCGAAATAAGATAAATATCTCTTAAAATAACACAGCCTATAATACGATACAACATGACATTATCAATAAAGTTAAAAAAAAAACCTAAAAAAGTCAACATTTTATTTATATCTAAAATGATTCTAAAAATAGCTAAGAAATATGATTTACTCATTTTGAGCATTTTTTATTTTAACTAACGCTCGAAACTCTATTTAAATTTAAATGAATTTAAATTGAATTGCTAATTAATATTTACTAAATTACAAGTATTTGCATTTTTATACTTAAAAAAAGTACCCATATAATTAACAACCGCGACATCTGATAATAGAACTATATAAATCACGATGATCTGTTGACATATCGGTAAATAATACACGAGTTTTTAATTAAAATATATCAATACTGTTTCTAAAAATATAAAATTTAGAAAAGGTAATTTTATAATTTTGTAATAACTCTTACAAAAAAAAATACTAGAATGAGGAGGTGTTAAATCTTTTAGTAGGCTATTACGCCTCACATATTAACATAAAATTTACATGAGACTGAATGAGACTGTTACCAAATGGTCACAGTAGGCTAATAAGAGAAAATCCAGAAAATCCTGGATATGGTTTATAAAGATGACAATGGTCTAAACGGCCTATATATTAGTCCACCTGATCCTAAAGTTTTGACTGATGAAGATTCGGTTGACGAGGATAATGGTGGATTTGTGCATAACCTGTCCCGAAGAGAATTATAAGCAGAAGACTTATTTTGATGGTGCAGCAAAAGACAATAGTGTTTTTAATGAGATGGAAGACGAGCATACACTACGTATGTCATTACTTGATACATAACCTAATACTAGGTTTTTGAAATCACTTAAGGGAAAAAAGTATACTGAAAGAACTTGGATCGATGGAGATTTTGTAAAAACATCCGACTTCCCAAAGCAGACTAACAATTTAAACATATGAGCCCTATAAATTTATTTAAGTTGTTTTTCGATGACTAAATGCTAGGCCATATTTTAGACGACACCAGAAAATACGCTCTTTTTGTAAATTGTCCTGATCCGAAGATTACCTTGAACGACCTTAAATGTTTTTTGGGTATTTTGATTGTGTCTCGATACAATTATCTTCCTGGAAAAAGGTTTTATTGGGACAATGGAGCAGACATTTTCAATAAAATGGTGAAGGATGCAATGCGTCGCGATAGGTTTATCCAAATAATGTGTTTCATGCACTGTGCTGATATACGCAAGTGGATTTAAATGATAAAATGTGAAAATAGAGATCAGTAATCAAAAAATTACAAAGTTATTTTCTCAAATAATATCAACCAACTGAAAATATAAATTATGATGAGTCGATTGTAAAATATTATGGTCGCCATAATTGAAACAATTCACTGGGGGAAAACCGATAAGATTCGTTTATAAAGTATGGTGCCTTAACTTCGAAACTAGTGGGTAACATACAGGATATGGTGTCACTAAACAATAAGAGGGAACAGAATACCACAAGATGTCCCACTTGTCGATAAAAAAACGATGTCCAAACAAACTCGAGATTATTTGGTTTCAAAAATTGGCAAGTAAGATGGTATTATGTTGACAAGATGGATGGATAACTCCGTCGTGACAATGACATTAACTTCATATGGTTTGTATCCTATTCAACAAGTAAAACGTTATTCACATTTTGAAATAAATGTTGTCCAAGTTCCTCGTCCACATGTTGTTGATTTAGTGTTACCAACAAATCAAATTTAATAGGTTTTTCTGCTTATTTGTATTTTTCATAAATTAAGCTTGGTAAAAAACCACCAGTTTAACAAAAAAAAATTATTTAAGCTTTGATGGGTTAAACTAATAAAGTAGTTGACGTCTTTCATTTGCCAATAATTGACCGATTAAACCTCCGCAGTTCACCTGTAGAATATATTTTAAATTTAATTAACAGGTACTCCCATCCGTATTCCAATTCTTCCGGCAGTGTTGTTAAAAATAGTAAAATCGACAGACACAAAAAAAATAAAAGCAATCTAAGATAAAATTTACGATTTTCTATTCTCTATTAAATCACCTAAACAAGATTACATTTTAAAAGCAACAACTGTGACATCCAACTAATTATCTAAAAAGACAATTCCAAAAATAACTTGTTTGGGAAGTAAGCTGACCATAATAACAATTTTTAAATCAGAATTCGATAGTTTACATCAATTAAACAGAGAGATAATGTCTTAATCAAATAGACACATAAGTTTGTAGCAGCTAGTGAGAATAAAAATAAACATTTTTATTACTGCTCCAAATGTCATGCTATATCTTTTTGGAACGGATAAAATCGAATTTTGGTGTTTTGTATTTATTCAACAGACTGTAACGATGTTGTAATAAAATAAACATAACCTTAAACTTAGTTGTTAAGTTTTGGTTTTTTAGTTGTTTTATATGAAAGTTGGCTGTATATTTAAAGAGGTCACAGGAAAATACAGACCAAAATAATTAATTATTAGGCTATGTGCCTCTCTATCTATGTTTGGTATTATGATTCGTGATTATGTAGTTCTTATCTTCATGTGCAATACCCACTTACTGTTTTGTTTTTGTAGCGTTATATCGGAAACTTACTCAGACCCAAAGATATTTTACTTTGTTTTTTTTTATCAGACGGTTATTTAAATATATATGGAATAATAATAGAGTGAATGCCTGAAGAGGCGATAATCGTTTTGTGATTTTATATGCCAGTACTGAAGATTTTATTAGTCTAATGCCAATGTTTTTCCATGTATACTTCTTCGAAAAAGTATTATTAAGCAGACAGATACCTTCATTCGAACATTAACACAATAATTCAGAACAACAATAATTAGGATTTAGTCAACAGCATTACGATCAAGTGCATCGAATTGTGATGCGATTTCATCTTCTTCTTTAGGTACCGTCTCCTCTAAGGAGGTTGGTAATCATCACAGGAGATGCCCTTTCTTCCAATACTTCGTTTTCCCTGTATTTTTTCTTAAATTATGGTTTGTAGCAACAAATATTTATCCCCTCTCATAACGTGGCCGAGATATTGTAACTTTCTCATCTTAATCGTATTCATGATTTCCATTTCCTTTGTCATCTTTTTGAGGACCTCAACATTTGTTATTCAGTCTACCCAACTTATTTTTAATATTCTTCGGTATCGTACGGAAAACACATATGAACGTAATATTCTTATTTTGAGTTGCAAACTAAGGTCTCTACTACTTTTCTCATCTTAATAAATGTTGCTCTAGCTTATCCAATTCTCATTTTTATTTCTTCTGTATACTCGTTATTTTCATTAATATTTGTACCAAGATATCTGTATTTTTTTACTTTGTCTATTGGAACTCCTCTTATGTTTAAAATGTCTTGTTGTTGTGTTTTGGAAATTGTCATAAATTTTGTTCTATTAGCATTAAGCGTTAACGCGCTTTCCTCACTAGCATTTACTACATTATCTAAGAGTGTCTGTAGATATTGTAGATTTTTTAATTATTTCTTCCGTATGTAGATTGAACAATAAGGGGGAGAGTATGCAACCTTGCCTTACGCCTCTTTTTATCTCTACTTCCTCCGAAAGTTCTTTCCCTACTCTGACTTCTGCTGTTTGGTTAAAGTAGAGATCAATTATTATTTTTAAGTCTTTTTGCCAATGTGTTTATCTTTGAGTAACTGTATAGGACGATTATGTCGGACCTTATCAAACGCAATATCTTAATCAATAAAACAAACATAGAGTGGTTGGTTTACATCCATACATCTTTGCATGAGGACGTTAAATCCAAATAATGCCTTTCGTGTACCCATGGCATTCCTAAATCCAAATTGGGTTTCAGTGATGTTTTGTTCCACTTTTCTGAAAATTCTTAAATGGATTATTTTTAAGAATATTTGTAGTATGTTACTTATTAGACTAATTATAGGTGGTCATTATTCCCTTGCATTAGGTTTTTTTGGTAATGCAATAAATGTTGATTTGAGCCAATCTCGCTGAATAATACCTGTATTATATATGGTATTATATAAGTCTACCAATACATTGATCTGATCTTCTGATATTAATTTAATTGTTTCAGTTGGAACTGTGTCTGGCCCCGCAGTTTTATTAAAAATTTTTCTAATTTTCTGCCTAAAATTGTCTACAAACGGTGTCAGCCTACTTAATAGGATGTTCGATAAGATTTTATATACAGGGAGATGCCTCTATAATTAAAGTATTTGTCTATGTACAGTTTCTCCTCTGTACTTAAGGCATTCAGCCAGTATATTGTCAGAGCCTGGAGCTTTTCTATTTTCAATTTGTTAATTGCCTGCAATGTTTCATCTATTTTGGGGTCCTCTACCGGTAGGTCCACCCCCAAATATATATATTTTTTTTTCATGTTCTTCCTTTTGATGTATGTTTAGTAAAATCTTGAAATATTCTTGCCATGTTTGGAGCAGTTCTTTATCATTTATTATTAATTCATCATTTTTTCTGAGTACAGACACGCATCTAGGTCTGAAACTTTTCTTTTCATTTGACACTGATTTGTAAAATGTTCGACTATTTGACTGTTGCCTATTCCTTTCCATTTCTTCATATTTCTGTTGTTCGTACTTCCTGTTTTTCTCTCTAATTAATTTTCTTGTTTCTCGGCGTGAAGTTGCATAGTTTTCTTTACTTTCTGTTATTCCTGGTTGAAGCATAATGTTTCGTTTTATCTGTCTGTCGTATAGTTTTTCTTGACATTCTCTTGGAAACCATTTCCTTGTTCTCTTCCTGCTTTTTCCTAGTATTAGTTCTGCTGACTCCGTAATTGATTTTTCCATTTGTTGTCACAGCCTTTCGACATCATTGCTCTGGTCTACTGTATTAAGATGCTGTTTAATTTATTGTTTAATCGTTACAACGTAATTTACCTTAATCGTTACAACGAAACCGAAAAGGTTGCGGAACGAGGTAAGATTGGAAGATCAAGTCAATGGGCCCTCCCAGGGCCCAATGATTTTCTCTCTTGTCGTTTCCTCATTGCTGAGGATCGTGATTCCCTACAATGCGGGCTGTCAATTCTCTCCATATCTTGCGATTTTGGGCTGCTCTCATGGACTCGGAAAACGTCTCTCCAGTGGCTTTCTGTACTTGATCTGACCATCGGATAGGTGAGCGTCCTCGGCCTCTACGTCCTTCTACGTTTCCGCACACAATTAGTCTTTCTAAGTTGTCATTGTCTCTTTTCGCAATGTGGCCAAAAAACTTTAAAACATTTGCAAGACACTGAGAGGAGAGTCTGGTCTGAATGTTTAGCTCTTCGAGAATCGACTGACTGGATCTGTGCTCCGTCCACGAGACGTGTAGCATTCGTCTCCAGCACCACATTTCGAATGCGTCAATCCTTTTCCTATCCTCTAATTTTATTGTCCATGTTTCGGCACCGTAACTAAAGATTGAAAAAACGAGTGTCCGTACCAGTCTGATTTTGAGTTTTTTGGACAAAGAGCGGTCCTTCCATATTTTTGACAGTCGACTCATCGCGTGCTTGGCCATTCCTATTCTTCTGCGAATTTCTGTATGGCAGGAGGCTGCATTGCTTAAGGAAGATCCTAGATACGTGAACTCGTCTACTTTTTCGAATTGATTTAGGGCGCCTGTTGTTTGGAGGATATTCGCGTGGTCCACAATCATGATTTTTGTTTTCTGATTATTAATCTTGAGCCCACACTTGTTGCTTTCGGTTTCTACTCTCTTTATCAGTCTCGACATCTCCTCTTCAGATGTTGCTATCAGTGTTGTATCGTCTGCGAATCTTAAGTTTGAGATCTTTTTCCCTGCAATGGAGATGCCGCCTCTTCATCCATCAAGTGCGTTCCTCATTATGTATTCTCCATATAAATTGAACAGGTCTGGAGATAGTATGCAGCCTTGTCGTACACCTCTGCTGGTTTTGAAGGTATCAGATTGCTGGTTTTCAATTCTTATTTTAACTGAGTTATCTTCGTATAAGTTTTTAATTAATATTGCCAAATGATCTAGAACTCCCATCTCATGAAGAACTGTCCAGAGAACTTCCCACTTTACACAATCAAATGCCTTTTGGTAGTCTAGAAAACAGATTATTATTTGAATTTTAAATTCGCAGGCCTTTTCTATGAGCTGCCGCATATTAAGGATTTGCTCTCTCGTACCCTTCCCTTTGACAAAGCCTGCTTGTTCTTGGGGAATTTGGTTGTCTAAGTACTGTTGCAAACGGCGTTTAATGATTCTTAGTAATATTTTGCTTGGATGGGAAATCAGTGAGATGGTACGATAATTACTACACTTTGTAGTTGTTCCTTTTTTATGGATTGGTATGCACAATGATGTGCGCCATTCTCTGGGCCACTTTCCGCATCTCCAAATTTTATTACAAAGTTTCCACATTATGTAACATCCTTTGTCTCCCATGTTCTGAAGGAGCTCTCCCGTGATATCATCGCAGCCAGGGGATTGATTTTACAATATGTAAAATTCTTAACGGGGGGTTTTTTTATTGCAACAAGAATTACAGTTTAGCATATTTAAGTCGAAGGCATTCTGAGGTTAGTTTGAGTTTTTTAAGAAGAGTTTACTCACTGCAGAAAGATTGACTTTAACTATGGGACGAGTAATATACTCTTCCATTAGTCTTCTTTTAGAGAACTTTAGATCATAACGAACCATATCCTGAAACTCTTCAGCAGTTAAGATACCTACAAGACAATTACCAACAATATATTTAAAAGTTTAGTGGAAAATATGCAAAGACGTTGCCATTAATTTATTAAAAGTTGACGAGGATACATTAAAAATTAAGTAAACTATTATTGACTGCTTTAAAAAAAAATAGTTTTTTATGTTTCATAAAATATTTGTTTAATTTTATTTAATTATTCAATTCAATGAGGTAATTGACTAAAACCTTAGATTAATTACAGTTGCGTTTCTATTATCTACACATTTTTTGTATTATTCAAATTGAAAAATCTTGTAGTACATTGCGAAGGTTAACGTAAAGTCACGTAGAAGCAATAAACATATTTCAATTCCCAATCAAGCCAAAGCATACCTTTGCCCTGATATACAAATTAATTTTTTTGTCAAATCATTCTGTCAATCAACAATTTGGAGGAAATTGAGGAGCAGAATGGCTTTCGAACTGAAAGGTACTGATTAATAATATTCTCCAAAGTAGACAAACGATTGAAAAGATACTAGAGAGGAATCTAGATGCCCACCTTATTTTTGTTAATTTTGAGAAAGACATGTAATCTACCCCTTATAAAATGAATTGAAGTTCTGAAAAATAGCAATGCATTTACATCTTCATAATGAATAAATAAAACAGAGTTGTTGTTTATTCCCGACTCTATTGCATATACATTTAACTTTGGCAGTGACTCTTGTATTGTGATTATTAATTTTTATTACTGCCATAAGTGACGTCATTTTAATATTAGTTAAAAGCTTCAATGTTGTTTCATTTTGCAAGTGATGTAATTAAACAATTTACTGTTGTACAACTAACTAATACCTAAAGTTGTTCTTTCTGCAGAGAAACCCATTTAAATTTTACTAGTGAAACTTTGCTGATTGAAGAAACAAACATTATTACAAAACAACATTTACTGTAATTACCCTCTCTACGATTTGTGCTAAAGCTTACATTGAAACTCCAATTTTTAACATTTGAGATTATTCAGTGTGAGCACTTTGCTGTTCCAATAACAAAATCCTTGAAGAGTACTAAAATTATAAGCAAAAAGATTTTTTCCCAAAAGCTTAATATAGATTTAATCAGACAGTTTAATAACATTGGCCGTGACAATATTAATAATGCCCAAAATAGTTACTTATCTGGACTTATCTCGTTACGACGTGTGTTTCAACGAAGGCCAAGGAAAAACTAAAAAGATGCTAGATTGAATAAAAGCTCCTACAACTATAAAGTGAGAGTTATTAGAAGTGGCAGCGCAGTAGAGATATCAGTATGTTTTGAAGCGTTTCAATCACTGTTTGGAATTAAAGTCTTCCGAATACATACAATAAAAACATCTTTAAGAACTAGCAAGGCGCCTATCGATACAAGAGAAAAGCATACCAATAGACCTCATAAGGTAGATCAACAAACTCGTGGATTGTTATTGCAGTTTTTTGGCTCATTTAAAAGACGTAAAGCGCACTAACAGAGTTTACTTCCCGAAAGATATGAATGTTAAAAAGCTTCTTGAATTATTTTTCACTAAACATCCCCATATTTAGTTGTGTTATGAAACATTTAGGCAAATATTTGTGTCAGAGTTTTACATCTCCATTGGTTACCCACGAACTGAAACGTGCTGTTGGTGTAATGAGAAGGGAGCCAAAATTACTGAGCTTAATAGGAAAACTGCCGTTTAAAAAGTGTTGACAAAAAAGTAAAGTTAGAGAACTACATCAGGAAACCACAATTTGAGAAGCCACTTCATTTAAAGAAGGCTGATTGGTTTTATAAATTAAAAAGGCGTACAAAAACTGAAGCCAGAAAGTCATCACTGTAAAGGCTATCGCTATAGATTTCGGGAAAAATCTCCCTACTTCGAATATAACTTCTGCTGAAGTAAATTTTAGAAGAGCTGTCATTCTCTATTTTTAATATTCATAATTTGTCAAATGGTGTTTCATTCATGTACACGTACGACCAAACCATCACAAAAAAAGTCAGATAACGTTGCATCAATGCCCTATCATTTTTTTAACACCTATCTGGATCCTGCTGTTAAAAACTTTGTGTTTGCCGACTCTGCGGAGGACAAAATCACTCTATCATCCAGTTCTTCCACTACGTAACTGCTACACCAAAAAGATTTGACACTGTGACAATTACGTACCCAGTGGGCGGCTATTCCTTTATGTTATGGAACCGGACAAAAACATGGGAGTGATCACCAAAAGTGCAAAGGCTGATACCCTAGAGAGAGGAGGTGGAGGGAGGTTATACATCCGTTTGTTGTTTTATCATGTGAACAAACCATGTTTTAAGAGTGGGGTACAGTTTTGTCCTCCAAATTCTGCAAAAAGAATTGTTTTTTCCTATTAGGCAACTAAACAGATAATATTTTTAAAACAAAATGCAAAACCGTGGATCAAAAGGAAACATATGACAGATCTTTCACGTCCTTTATAGTAAAAGATCGACGGAAAAACCAGAAGGGCAAATCAAAGGTAGTCAATCTTTAAGAACCCAATCAGCTCTACCAAACGCTTTATACCTTTGCCCAAAGAAAAGTGTGCTGATCTAACGAAATTTCGTGAAGAAGAGGAATCTAAAGAGTACTACAGCCTTCTTTCTGCCAATCAGCCTCAGTTATCATCTGAGCCCGATGATGTTCACGACGATCAAAGCGATTTTTGTGATGTAGCCTTACGAAATAAAAAAATATTAAAAATAATTTTTTTTGATCTGTTCAGGGGTAGAACCAACTCTAAATAAGAAATATTTAACTACGAAATAATAATTCAATCATAAAATTCAAGCTATTTATAAAAAGTACATATCGAACTAAATATGTAAAAATATTTAATTAAAAATGTAAAAAAAGCACAGGATTATTATCGTTTTAAATTTTGTTTTCTTTCTCCTGAAAAAATATAATTTTTTTGACTTATAGGCCAGGAAAATAAGCAAAAAGTACCCTGTTTTTGACACTCGTCCGGCCAGGCAAACGACAGTTGTTTTGAGTAGTATGGACCTCTGTAATACAAACCTATATGTTTCCTGCAGTCGATTTTTTGGACTTAATTAGTTATTAACAAATTAAGGTCAAAAAACGGAAAATTTTTGCTTTTTTCGTCTATCAGCAAAAAGTGAAGCAATTTAAACAAATTTTAGAAGAGAGAAAACTTATAAGTTATATAAAAACCTTTTTCTACTCTCTTACTAGTAAATTGTACATTACCTACTACTTGGATGCTAAGTAAATGCATCATAACAGATACTGACACGTAATGACTAGCACGTAATAAAAAAAATTACGCTTCAGTTCTATAAAAATGTGTAATATCACATACGCCTTGTAAGTCAGTTGGTCGAGTTACCATGGAAACGAATTAACAGGCGTTGTTTTGACAGGTTAAAAATTATTAATCTGTCAGTGTAAATATAGTGGTAATTTAATTTTTATTTTTATAAACAAAAATAATGGTAGAAAAAGTATAGTACACATCTTGAGTTGTAAGCTTATTACATGCTTGTAAAATTACTGCGCTCGCCGCTACACGGCTCGCGCGCAACTTTTTTACTCGCATGTAATAAGCTTCTTACAACTCTCGTTATGTAATATACTATTTTCTACTCTCTTACTAGTAAACTGTATATTACCTACTATTTGGATGCTAAGTAAATGCATCATAACAGATACTGACACGTAATGACTAGCACGTAATAAAAAAAATTACGCTTCAGTTCTATAAAAATGTGTAATATCACATAAGCCTTGTAAGTCAGTTGGTCGAGTTACCATGGAAACGAATTAACAGGCGTTGTTTTGACAGGTTAAAAATTATTATTCTGTCAGTGTAAATATAGTGGTAATTTAATTTTTATTTTTATAAACAAAAATAATGGTAGAAAAAGTATAGTACACAACTTGAGTTGTAAGCTTATTACATGCTTGTAAAATTACTGCGCTCGCCGCTACGCGGCTCGCGCGCAACTTTTTTACTCGCATGTAATAAGCTTCTTACAACTCTCGTTATGTAATATACTATTAAAATGGCGTTTTCAAAATGTTTCTATCCTTATTTGTTGCTTAGAAAGTTGCAAAATAAGTCAAAAATTTCGGCTTTTTATAAATGTTAATAACTTTTTTGAAAATAAACTTATAATATTTATATTTCAAGGAATGATGTGTCTTGAAGTGCTTAAAATAGGGTTAAAATTTCAAAGTGATCGGTCCAATAGTTTAAAAGTTATTTTATTTGTTTATCCCAAATTGGGATAAACAAATTTTGGGGGTAAGGGTTGTTTCTGGTAGAAGAAGACTCGTTTTATTATTTACATTAAAAAAAAATAAGAAAATTTATTTTAAATATTGCAAAATAATTTTGCAAAAACATGTCGATTTTTTGCTTATAAACAATTAGAATAACTTTTTAATCATTGACTGTAAAAATATTATTTTTACATATTAAAAAAGCTTGAATTTTTTCATAAATTTAAATAAAAAAAGTTTGTCCTAAAATAATTTGGTACAAAGTTAGCCTCTTTTTTTATTTAATTCATAGCACCTTTGTTTATAACAATTAAGAAATCTAATTAGCGCTATTTGAAATAATGTACATTATAGTTTTGAAGTACTAAATTTTAAAATTATTGCCCTTTAATGGAATCCTCCACAAAGCTTCAAAAGGTATGTAAAATGGGTCGGCTTTGAAACTCTCGGGTGCTGAAGGGAGGGGGAAGGCGTTATTAACTGTATCTCTCTTCCTTTTTTATGTATTTCAACGTTTCTTTTTGAACTTGTATGTACTTATTGCGTACATTACGAATATGCATTATTTCAATAAATAAATGGTCAAATAATCCACCTACTTTGTTTAAAAACATTTTTTTTTAAATTTTTTTTTAGTAGTATTTAAGTTAAGTTTGAATATCAAACAGAAATATTTGTAATTTCCTACATTTTCTCATATTCTACTTCGGAAATCATCTGTAGTACAGAGGTCCGTACTACTCAAAACAACTGTCGTTTGCCTGGCCGGACGAGTGTCATGAAAAAATGCTTATTTCCCTGGGCTACTAGTTGCCTTTTCCCCTGTACCCTTCAATTGGTAATCAAGACTCTCGAAAATGAAACTGCAATCCACTGATCAAGTAGTGTAATTTATTGCCTGTAAAATGAGAAGGAACTAAAAGTCTTTTCCCAAAAATTGTATGCAATTAAAAAGTGTTTATTTTAATAAATTTACTAGTAATTTTATGGTGGATATGTCGGCCTTTCTTTGTAGATTTCTTTAATGAAGTGGCTGTCTATCATAGACAGACAGGTTAATATTTGCTTGTATAGGTCCAATTATGATGAGTTTGTGTATGTTATGTTGAGGTTTATCTAATTATTACAAACACTCGTAAATATTTTTGAACTTAAACGTTTTTTTTTTTGACTATAAATAAATTAAATTAAAACTGAGAACGGTTGAAACAAAATAAAAAGGTTATAAATGTATGTGTATTCACGTTTAAAAGTTTGAACTCTAATCTCGAATGAAAAATGAATGCTTTTGTTAACTGTTTTCAAATATTACTCCTAAAAAAGGCGGGGATAGGAAACATATGAGCCACATTGGCGCACTCGCGTTTTTATATACAATAAGCGTAAACAATTATGTAATAGAAAGTAATAAGATCAGAAACAGAAGCTGTGAAGAAATCACACATATAGTGAGTAATATATCCCATGTAGGAATATCAAATAGAAATATTTACAGCAGAACATCGTAAAGGAATGTTATCATCGAAAAAATAAAGTCAAAGTCAATAAATAAATAATAAAACGATATACGGATAATATCTTGCTTCCATCTTGAACAGTCGTCCATAATAGTTTGGTCAGTGGGTAGCCCCATTGTTCTTAGATCTGACCATATAATATCTCTCCATCGCATTCGTGGACGTCCTAAGGGCCTTCTTCCTGTGCGGGCTTCCTCCCATCTTAACTTGGCAAGGCGGTTATTAGGGAGTCGACCATTTTTTCTGAGTACAGACACGTATCTAGGTCTGAAGCCTTTTTTTCATTTGACACTGATTTGTAAAATGCTCGACTATTTGACTGTTGCCTATTCCTTTCAATTTCTTCGTATTTCTGTTGTTCGTACTTCCTTTTTTCTCTTTAATTAATTTTCTTGTTTCTCGGCGTGAAGTTGCATAGTTTTCTTTTGTTTTCTTCTGTTCCTTGTCGAAGCATAATGTTTCTCTTTATCTGTCTGTCGTGTAGTTTTTCTTGACAATCTCTATTAAACCATTTCCTTGTTCTCTTCCTATTTTTTCCTATTATTAGTTCTGCTGACTCCGTAACTGATTTTTCCATTTATTGCCACAGTCTTTCGACATAATTGCTCTGGTCTACTGTATTTAGATGCTGTTTAATTTCTTGTTTATAGTTTTCTCAGATTTCCTCATTTTGCATTTTGTCGATGTTCCACTGTCCCAATGCTTCGTTGGCCTTAGGTTTCTTTGAAAATATTCTTAACCTGATTTTTGCTCTTACTAGGTGATGTTCTGTATCTCCATCTACCTACTCCCATGTGGCTTCTTACATCCAGCACATTACTTCCATGTGGCGTGTGGAGTGGTCATTAGAGGCCCAAGTCTGTTTATGAATGTTTTTATGTTGGAACATAGTAGAATTTACAAGCATATTGCTAGCCGATGCTAGATCTACGAGCCTTTGTCCATTGTCGTTTGAGATATCGTGGAGGCTGTGTTGTCCTATTGTCCGCCTTAGGTTAGGTTCTTTGTCAATTTTTTTGTTAAAGTCTTCACAGATTATCTGCATGCCTTGTTTGGGGATTTTCTCAAGCGTTCTTTCGAGTTGTTCATAAAAGTAATCTTTAATATGATTGTCTTTATCTTCTGTCGGAGCATGTGCGGATATAATTGAGATATTGTACCATTTTCCTTTTAGTCTAATATAACAAAGTTTTTCACTAATGGGCGTAAAACTTATAATACTGTTCAGGTATTCTTCTCATACTACGAAACCTGTGCCAATTCGTGTTTTCCTGTCTGCTTTCCACTGTAAAAACTGACTGCCTTGTCTATTTTGATGTTTTATTGCATGTATAGATGCTCCCGTCCGGTACCAACTTAGAACATTCCATGTTCAAACATTCAAAGTCCTTGTCCATTGCGATTGTCGTCTTCCATATGTATCTGTTCGATTCCGAGGCAAACTTGCAGTTTTCATAACAGACTATTTTTTATAAGGGCAGGTTTTTGGCCTTTCGCTTAACCCTCCTCCTTTATCCGGGCTTGGGACCGGCAAGAAAGACTGTTAAGCTACTCGATCCACCCAACCGCATTCCAGGCGGAGTCATACCGTGAGGTAATGAAAAGTAAAATAATCGTAACAATCAACTAAGAAAGGAAAGGTTACAAAAACTTATTGTTGGATGGTTTATGCAATTATTATTATTATAAAAATTTTCCCCTTCCTTTTTACTATACTACATATTTTATACCCGCAGTTACCTTCAGTTTTCATAGATATTACATCTTGTGGTTTTCCTAAACAAATCATGTACATTTTTAACTGAAAACAATAATTTTCTACTTGACGCCGGTGATTATCATTGAAGAAAGGTTGTTTAAAATAAAAAAGGAAATGCACAACAAATACGTGACATGATTCATAACGGATTATGTTAATAAAATACAAATTTTTAATGAATGTAATCGAAAAACTTGTTTTTGGAATAATAAACTAAAAGTTTATTTAAATAATTGCTCGTAAAATAATATTTTTCTCTGGAAATTGAACCTTTAGCATGAAACAATAACTTTACCAAGACAGTTTGTTTTTAAACTATTACTGCTATTTATATTTACTTTTAAATGTGAGAGAAAATTTTAGATGGTTTCCAATTTTGGGTTGACACGATCCAAGTAAACTTAGTTAAAATCTGCTTAGATGTTGCGCGCGCAACACTCGCGAAGCTGCTTTGATTGTGGCACCTTTTTTATCGAAGTACACTTGTATCGCTTTATAGACTTTGAAAAGGCCTTTGACAAAGTATGCCACAATCAACTCAAAGAAATCCTGGAAGGTAAGAGCATTGACACCAGAGACATGCAAATAATATTAAATCTGTACTGAAATCAGCGAGCTAATATAAAGGTAGAAGACCAAACATCGGACGAAATAGAAAAACATAGAGGAGTACGACAGGGTTGTATATTGTCACCGCTTGTGTTTAATATCTACAGCAAACAAATATGCCAAGAAACTCTCTCACATGCAAACGAAGGGATAATAGTCAATGGAGAAGTTATCAATACCATTCGATATGCTGACGATACTGTGATAATGGCAAGAACAGTGGAAGATCTACAACATCTAGTTGAAAGTATGAATGAGATAGGTAATTACTACGGCATAAGGATGAACGTCAAAAAAACCAAATATATGACCTTAGTAAAAATCCAATTCATGACACCAGTATCACAATAAACGGTACCCAACTTGAAAAAGTAAGCGAATACAAATACTTGGGAACCCTCATTAATGAAACAGGTGACCAAAATCACGAGATAAAAAGACGTATTGAAATTGCCAGGTCTACCTTTATAAAATGAAAAAATTATTTTGTAATCGTGATATTAGTATTCATCTACGAACTAGAATGTTAAAATGATATGTATTCAGTACTTTGCTTTACGGTATTGAGGCATGGACTCTTAAACAGAGGAATATTAAAAATCTTGAAAGCTTTGAGATGTGGTGCTACCGCCGTAGCGTAGTAAATGAAGAGGTAATACGCAGAATAAATAACGATCCAGAAGTTATTATGAATATAAAAAAAGAGAAAACTTAAATACTTAGGCTATCTGATGAGAGGACAAAAGTACGCGTTCCTACAAAATATAATGCAAGGAAAGATCAAAGGACGCAGAAATCCAGGCCGTAGAAGAATGTCTTGGATGAGAAATTTAAGAGAGTAGTTTGGCTGTACCACTAACGAATTATTCAAAACAGTAGTTAATAAAATTAGAATCGCCATAATGATATCCAATCTCCGATAGGAGAGGCACTCAAAGAAGAAGAAGACACTTGTATCAACAGGTTCTATCCAAGTTAATTAGGACGCTGGCCAACTTCTTTGGATCCAAGTAGTCTGTTATTGTAAAATTAAAATGGTGTCGGTGTCGATAAATTGATAATAAAAAGGAAACACAACAAGAAAATGGTCTGACAGAGAGAGTGTACATTTATGGAGTTATACGAAGCTGAGGAAGCATTAAGGAATGTATGGATAAAGGAATATAAAAATAAGGATGCTGGAAGTGCGGCATTTCTTTTTTATTCCTTTTCTCTGTACTCCAAGCTCATGTATGAACATATTAGCAACCACTAGAACACCTTCCACAATCACTTCCGCGATCTTTATAATGGTTATTGGATATCTAAGTCATTTAACCGTGGCAACCAACTTGGTACAAGAACACTTGTACAAGACCACTTGGTTCAAATTAGGATCCAAGCATTCTTGGATCGTGTCATATCCCGCCTTTAAGCAAACTTAATCGCATGTACGCTGTACATGCACAAACGTCTGTGTTAGTGGATTTAATTTACCGCAATTCATAGTATACTTAGACAGACCAAGCGGGTTAAGCTATGGTGGATAACACAGTTGTATAGGAGCTGGCAGATATATAATGGATCTGTTTTATTAAAAGATTTAAAATTTCAAGAATCCAGTGGAAAATTTCAAAATTTTTTTCGTATGTGTTCGGCAGATTTTGAAAAACAAATCAATACGATCGGTTCTAAAACAAGCAAAATAAATACGAAAAATGATGAGAATGTAGAACTTCATGGATTTTGCGACTCCTCAGAAAAAGCGTATGATGCTTGCATATCCATCAAATCTACCGATTAATTAGGTAGATCGTATTCATTTTTATTATGTGCGAAAAGCAAGGTTGCGCCCTTAAAGCCAGTTACCTTGCCGCGTTTAGAGCTCTGTGGAGCAGTCATTTTATCGCGGTTGACCAATAAGGTAAAAGATTCATTAAATGTGCAATTTAACCTGTGTTACCTCCAGACAGATTTCTCGATAGTGCTTAGTTGGTTGAAAACATCAGTCAATGTATTGAAGACGTTTGTGAGTAACCGCGTAGCAGAGATCCAGGAAACCACTTCATTTACGCAGTGGTATCATATGCCAGGCAAGGATAATCCTGCAGATCTAGTGTCCAGAGGCGTGGAACCAGACAAAATAATGGAATACAACTCTTGGTGGCATGGACCGCATTGAGTGGCTCATGTAAAACTCAGATAAGTGGCCAAATTTTCAAGTTGCTTCTACTAAAAAAAGCAAAACGTTGAAAAACATAAAGATTTTTAAATAGGTAAGAAATAATAAATAAAACTTACTCACAATCAATTTAATTTAACTATCAGACGACCGGTTTCGCTTTCTACAATATGCAAAGCATCTTCAGGTCTCGATACAAAGTTAAATAAATGATGCCGGTACTCTATTAATTGATGGATGTAAGAACATGGTTAAAACTATTATGTATTGTTGTATGGAGAACTTAATTTGCTATTGTAGTTGTTTGACAGTAAACGGAAGTTCTTGAGGAGACAGATTTGATCCAATGAAGTAGAGATATGTGTGTGATTGTTTGTTAAATGAAAATCATTGTGCCCAAGACTGAGATGTAGTGCATAAAAGTCCTTCCCCCTTTTTAAATTTGATGTTTGTTTCATCCCTTCTAAGTGTTTTTGTTTTAGTGTGTTTAAATTGTCCTTAGTTGTTTTAATTTTAATATTTTATATACTCCACTTTGCAAATAATCTACTATTTTGCCAATAGAACTTTATCAAAGAAATTTGATAATTACAAGTTGAAAAAATTGCACACCCACACAATTTGTACATCTATAGCTTATTCATTGTCATAAACTGTCACCTTCATAAAACAAATACTCAATAAATAACACAAATTTCATAAATATATCTCTCGAATAAGTATAAATAACTTTTAAATAATACAATTGTTAATAACATCACTTTCATTTAATAAACAATCACACACATATCTCTACTTCATTGAATCAATCTATCTCCTCAAGAACTTCCCGTTTACTGTCAAACAACTACAATAGCAGAACTAAGTTCTCCATACAACAATACATAATAATTTCAACATGTTCTACCATCCATCAATTAATAGAGTACCGGCATCATTTATTTAACTTTTGTATCGAGACCTGAAGATGCTTTGCATATTGTAGAAAGCGAAACCGGTCGTCTGATAGTTTAAATTAAATTGATTGTGAGTAAGTCTTATTTATTATTTCTTTACCTATTTGAAATGGACTCACACAAGCAACACATTCATGATTTTATAAAGATGTTTACTAATAAATTTGATGAAACACAGAATACGGAAGTATTTTCATTTGAGCATTTTTCTAATATTTTACGTTTAAAATGAACCGCTGTATGTGTTCAGATTCATCCACATGTGTAAAAATAAGGAGAGGACTTCTGAACCCTTTTCTATTTAAAAACTGTGTCAATCACAGTCATTTTCGAATAAATATGGCGTTTGAAACCAAACTTGATCTTTAGATAAAAACTGCAAACTCATAAATTTATCTCCATTTCTTGATGATCAGGGCATCATGAGAATAGGCGGGCGTTCAAGCATTCAGAGTTTTCGTATGACAAAAAACATCCCATCATTTAAGCATCAGATCATATAGTTATATCGTTAATATTTGATCATTTTCACAAGGATCTTATGTATGCTGGTCCTCAGTATTTACTTGCAACGATAGGAGAAACTTTTTTGCCGTTCTCAGAAGAAATTTAGCGCGACGTACCGTACACAAATGTGTAAAATGTTTTTGATTAAAATCTAAATCATTCAGCTAATAATGGGAGACCTACCTGCTCAGCGTCTCAGCAGGTGGACCACCGTTTATTGTAACAGAAACAGGTATAGATTATGCGAGCCCTTTCTTAATTCGCGATAGAAATGGTTGAGGTTGTAAACTAATAAAGAGTTAATGTGTCTTTTCTTTTGTTTTTGTACGAAGGCCATACATTTAGAATTTGTTACGGAACTGTCTAAAGAATCACTTATGCTGGCCTTTAAAAGATTTATTGCGCGAAGAGGCAAGCCTCCAAAGATGGTTTCCGACAATGGAACCAATTTTATAGCAGCTAGTTCGGACTTAAAAGCGTTAAGAGAATTTTTAGAGCAACACACTTCCGCGATAAAAAATCCTTGCTAAAAGATAATATTTCATGGTCTTTTATACCTCCATATTCTCCATATTTTGGCGGACTCTGGGAAAGCGGAGTAAGAACAGTTAAACATCATTTACAGAGTTTTGGGAAACGCGCACTTCACGTTCGAGAAATTTTATTTGTTGCTTGTGCAGATTGAAGCTCTAATAAATTTCCGACCGATTCATCCTTTATCCTGTGATCCAAAATGATCTCTCCGCATTAACTTCTTCACATTTTCTCATCGGAAGACCACTTATTACCAATCCAGATTCAGATATGCGTTATATTCCATTTAATCGGTTTTCAAAATTCCAGCCTATTTAGTAGGTTTCTCAGCATCTATGGGAACGATGGAACAAAGAATACATCTTCAAACTACAAAAACGTACCAAATGGACTACTACTAATGGTGAAGTTGCGGAAAACACGTTAGTGCTCATAAAAGATGACAATTTACATCCATTAAGGTGGAAGTTAGGTCACGTGATCAAACTTATACGCAGCAGTGATGGTGTAGCTAGAGTTTTTAAGATAAAGACGGAATATGGTATTATTACTCGTTTTTTTCCAAGGTGTCTCCGTTGCCCGTTTCGGACTGAGTGCATTTCAAACATACGAACATTTAGCGTTAGCAGTCGATTTTGTTAGCAGTGTTTACCAAGGCGGGAACCATGTTCACGCCATCATATGTTTTAAGTCGATTTCATGCATTTTTCCGATGCGGCAACGTAGCAGCGTATGCAGATATATTATGCCATATGCGAAGATAAGAACAGTCCCTAAAAGCATCTCAAGACGACAGCACACAAAATGCGGAACGAGATCGGTGATACAGCATTCATAGCAACGGGACATAATACTCATTAGCGGTCATATATTAATGTATTCTGTTAATTCAAATAAAGTCAGTTTTTACACGGAGTTTGATTATTCACCATCGGCACATTGCACATGCAAGCGCAAATCAAGTTACATTCAAGTACATTAACTAATGATACTGTAATATTAGCATCACATCAAAATATAGATAGTGTTACGAAAAATTTTGAGATAGACTTGAAAATATCATCCATGAGAAGCAAAAATAATATTTTACATTTACAAACACAAAGATAAAGCCAGTGATCATAATAATGTACTAGAGTGTGAGCTACAACACGAAACCAAAGGTGAAGTGCTTCGCTTAAAACGATTCAAACCAACGGACTTGAATAATATATTTAGTTAGATAATAATATGTTCAATAGTAGTATAGTAAACTAACTTTTCTCGCTGAAAAAGCTTCCTACATATCCTTAAGAAAATTATTTAAAAAGTTTATTTATTGTTCCTA
Source organism: Diabrotica balteata (assembly GCA_918026665.1). Taxonomy (NCBI): domain Eukaryota; kingdom Metazoa; phylum Arthropoda; class Insecta; order Coleoptera; family Chrysomelidae; genus Diabrotica; species Diabrotica balteata. Next base: position 181,771,223 of record OU898276.1, read on the forward strand.
TGCTAAGTACAGATTGTAATAAAGTTGAGACAAGAGAAAGATTTCTAGTTATATGTTTAGACATTCAGGGTAGTCCAGTACGAATATCATACAGCACACAAAACCTTCGTCCTGTAAAGAAAAATGCACTAATGAGATAGAATTTGCATTAAAAATAAATCGCCAAATCTTGCACTGCCTTCTCTAGTTTGTACTAGAGATCGACGATGGTCATTATTCAAGGAAATTTAACGATTTTGGTCAAGGTAAGTAGGTAAAGTGTTGTAGATTAGAGAAACATTAATAAAAAATATTGTTACTTTGATCGTTAATGATCTTCCGCTTAATAATGTATGATAATTTTATTTATTTATGAGAATCAATAAATTATTTATGTAACGGCTTACTTAAAACTGTAATGTAATGAAAATATGAAAGAAAGGATCAATTAAATTATTACTAAATCACTGTTAACCAGTTTTTTTATTGCTATACATATACTGTTAACCATGTCTAAAAGCTTGACAATGCATAATAAATACAAAACTAATATTGGTATTATTTGACGGTTTATTGCCAAATCGAGAACATTTATCAAATTATTTAGTTTTATTTATATTGTAAATTTTATATAAAGAGAAAATATTTTATAAATTGATTATGCATAAAGATGCATTATCAACATGCCTTTAATCTCCATAAAAAAGTTATGTGAACTACAGGTTTATAAAAATGTTTTAAACGAACCCAAATATCAAAACTAAATAGGAGACCACTACAAGTGTCAAATAACTACGGGTACTCTTAGGAGGTTATTATCTAGACTCTAGATTCTAGAATAGTGTTGTGGTAATGCTCAGAACCTCAGCTAAAACATTAGGAGGAGGAGGTAACTCACACCACAATCAGTTAGTAGCTGACATGAAAAAAAATTAAAAAGAATTGAACTCAGGAAACTACAAGCAAAAATTAATGTAGAATGCTACAAAACGAAGAAATAAAAAACGCTATTAAAAATAATGTGAATGTTAATATGCAAAAACACTAACTGATAACAAACAAATTATGGATGTAAACAAAAATTGGTATAATATAAAAAACACATTACTGAAACCAGCTCAAGAAAGTTTGAAACAACATAGATCAGAGGCTAAAAAATAATGGGTGACAGAAGAAATACTACTACAGATTAAAGAAAGAAGGAAATATAAAGGAAGAGATCTACAAAAGTATAAAGAAATACAACGAATAATTAAGGAAAAAATCAAAACAGCTAAAGAAATCTATTTGATGAAACAATGTAAGAGATAGAAGAACTAGAAACAAAATATAATATGAGAAATATGGACGAAAAAATAAGAGAAGTGACTGGAATGGGTCGAAATAGACAGCAAGGACACATAAAAGACAATAAAGGAGTACTACTAATAGATTTACCAGAGAAATTAAGACGATGGGAGGAGTACGTTAGAGAACTTTTCCAAGATGAAAGAGGTGAAATGCAGAAAATACAAGAATTAAATCCTTTAGAGAGACAGAAGATCATGATAGATAAAATCAAATATGCTATCAAAAACTCTAAAGACAATATTGTAGCTGGATTAGATGAAACACCAGTAGAACTGTTAAAACTAGTAGAAGAGGATAACTTGGAAGTTTGGCAGATTTCTTCAACACGGTGTATGATACGGGAATAATACCACAAGAGTGACTGAAGTTAGCATCTATAACCATCCTAAAAAACAAGCAGCAAAAGAGTGCTCTGATTATCGAACACTGAGCCTCATGAGTCATACTTTAAAAGTACTGTGAAAGTGATACATAAGATGATATACGAAGGCTAGAGGAGGATATTAGGTAAGAGGCAGTTTGGCTTCCGAAATGGAATGGGTACTCGAGAAGGACTATTTGCATCAACATATTGATTCTGCGATGTCGGGATGTTAACGTTGATCTATACTTGTTGCTTTCGTTGACTACTAAAAAAGCTTTCGAATAAAGTGATGACATGAAAAACTAATATTAATACTTATGAACAAGCGTTGGGAGTAAAATGATAAATATAGTTCAAACAGTATATTGGAACCAAAGCTCCATAGTACAAATTGATGGGCAACACTCGGAATAATGACAGATCTGTAGAGGATGTTAGACAGGGATGTGTTTTATCGTCACTTTTGTTTAACTTATATTCTGAAGAAATTTTACAAAACACCCTCAATAATATCGAAGCAGGAGTCACCGTTAACGCAAAATTAATTAACAACTAACGAGATGCAGACGACACTGTGATCATAGCAACGAGTATAGAGGATATACATCTTGAGAATGCTTCAGAATGAGAATCGAAAACTTGAGAATGAATAGTGCTGAGATGGGAATTACTATAAACGCTAAAAAAACGAAGTACATGCTAATTACAAAAAGACCACAAAATATACGTCACCTATTGACAATCAATGGTAGCGTTATAGAACAAGTAGAAAATATTAGTACTTAAGAACTTTGATCAATGAAGTCAATGATCATACTGAACAAATAAACACACGATAGAGATTGCTGAGTCAGCATTTATACGATGACGCCACTCCTAACGTGAAAAATCTAAATTTGGAGATCAGACTAGTACCATTCGCTGTTATATATTTTTCAATATTATTATATGGAGCTAAAACTGGGACATTAAAAAAATGCAATTTAAAAAGAATCAAGGCTTTCGAAGGTATAAAATACAAACGATTTTGAGAACGATTTCCGAAGTGGAAATTGAAACGTCAATAAACGTATTTTTATCTTTAATTGTGGCTCATTCCCAGTTAAATAGTAATTAATTTAAAATGCCACAAGAAAATAGCTTCAGAACAATATTAATGAAATGCCTCCTCAAAAATACAGAGAACCGACTAATATGACATAATTTCTCGTATAAAACATTAAGCAAACTGCTCTCTTGGCCTTCTATGAGAATAATACCTGATTTCATTGATAGTTATTCAATTCAGATGTTGCCTTCAGTCTCCTTCTGGACTGTCCAATGCTGGTAATTACAACCTGGGACTCTCTAAGCTCTTCTTAGCGATTCTCAGCGATTTCGATACAAGAATCGATCATCTCTCATCTTGGTACTTGTTTACGCCTCCTTCTTGTGAAATTTTACGCGCTCCTTTACGAATGCTACGGCTTGAATTGCTTTGTCGACGGAAGGTAGCTATTTATTTGTACACGACAGTTTTGCGAACTTAGTCGGCATGTGGTCCAATTTTTGACCCCCTCTCTACAGTGTTGCAATTATTTCTTTGTAATACGTCATCCGGTTTCTACCAATATACTAACAATTTTTTGAAACTCACTATTGTGGTTAAATGATTGATTCAATATAAATATTTTTAATTAACACTTTTTAGATTGAAAATAGTAAATACGTTACTTTTACAATCATGGTGTTCAATATTGGGCCCGTAAGCTTACCCAAACCACTTGAACATCCGTGCGTATGATATAGTGTTTGGGAAGATTTCACATTACATTATCTGACCGCCATTGTTAACGATATACTGGGGGTATAAGCAAAGAAATAAGAATACGCATTGAAAAAGCCAGAGCTGCCTTCTTACTCTTAGAAAATTCTCATGAGCATAGGTATTACAATAAACCTTAAAATCGGATTATTACGCTGCTACATATGCCTGCCACGATTGCTGTTATGGGCACTAAAGAAGCCTGTACTCTCTGACAGCAATAACATTGAAAAAACTTGTGGCCTGTGAGATGTGGAAATTTTCGACCGGACCGAATATTTGCGGATAACGTTGGTTTTGATTCGAATCACAACATAAAACTTTTTACATCAGATAAAAAGAGAATAACAGAGGAAACAGAAAGGCAAAAAGTGAAAACCATTAAAAACATAATATGTCGGCCATGCTATTGAGAGACATCTCATGAGAGGTATAACCTTTTTACAGCTCATAATACAGGGGGCAAGATTGCAGGGCAAGAAGAACATCCTGGTAAGAATCATCCACACATCCCGGAGGAAAGTGGTATCAAGAGACTTACACAATTCATAATATGACATCATTATATGTATTGTGGATTGGTCTTCGTTATAAAAAAATAGAACAAACACAAAGTGATGTGAATGTATTCAATACTGTACCTGCAATTAGATTACATTATTTACGATAAATAAGATGGAAAACTAAAGTACTGAAGTTGCTCAGCGGATTCGAAATGACATAAGCTTTCCGTAAACTAAACATTCATATTTTAATTACATGGTAATCTCTGTCTCTGATCAAGAAGTCAGCAGAGAAACTGAGAATAACATAGAGATCAACGAAATAATCAACGTTAAGAATATCAGTGACAAAGTGATTATATTTGAAAACCACATGTTAAAAATTAGTTGGAATTAACTGGACGAAAATCCCAAATGAGGGACAGTGCATAGAAAGCCAGGAAGCAGTATATCTAGCAGTATATGGACGAGAACTAGAAGGAGCAGAAGATAAGTAGATACATGTGAAACTTAATAGATACATTTATATTAAATGAAATTAATATTCATTCTTGATTGAATACAACTTTACTGAAAATATTTGACACATCCTTTAATTCTGTGTATCATTATAATCCGTATCCTTTATCTTTAATATATAAATCGTAATTTATCTAAAAAATATTTTTAACAAATATTTTTAAAATTTTGAAATATCTCCACTAGATGAGATGTTATAGATGATCATAATGTAAGTAGCAAATTTGAAGTGCAGAGAATAAGAATAAAAGAGGGAATAAAAAAACATATCCAAGATACATTCTAAAAAATATGTCTCATAGTAAACAAACAAAAACCCGGATATGAAAGTAGCAATGTCAGAGATTTCGCAAGGAAATTTCATCACTCCTAATAAGCTTCTAGTATAATCAGATCCATATTTTGCAGTAATTCTGAGAGAATACTACAAGAATGGTCCCAAAATAAATGAAATTTAAATTTGTTATTTCTTTAACATACCAAACTTTTAATTGAATCTATTTTGTTTCCTTACCCTTCAATAAAATCGTACTTCAACACGTCTGGCCAGAGTGAGGGGCATTTACTAAATATGAGAGCTTTTAAAACATCATGAAGCACACACGAGTTGGGTTAGAATATCTAATGTTATGTTATGTTATGTTATATGTTATGTTAATTAATACAAATAATATTTATTACAAAAGATAAAAACTTCCACAAGAAAATAACTTAAGAAAAATACACTCAAAAATATCGAATATTTTGGAATTTTCCAATTTTTTTTGTAATCACTATTATTTAAAAAAAAATTTAGATTACTGATATATCATATAGTAGGCTAATTTACTCAAACTGGGTGACGTTTTTGGACGTTTTTTTTATGTTTATTTAGTGTTTAGTGTCACGTGTACATTTTATCATAAAAAACTTCTTCGCATAAAGGAAAAATCATATTATTGCGGTTATATTTCGCTTAATTTATTAAGTTTAATTAAATATTGTTTTGATATTAACTAATTTTAAAAGAAAGTATGCCACCAATTCGATTCTGCGATGAAGCCCATGTAGCCAGATTGTAATTTTGTGTGAGGTAGGATATACACAAAAAGATTAAAGCACGACGTCTCAGGAGAACTTAGTCTAAAGTTTCGAATACTTTCAAAAGGTACAGTGAAACAGGAAATTTTGTACGAAAAAAGGCCTATTTAAGGACGCCAAGGTCCTACACGAAATCGTTCATTGACATCATTGCACTCAGAAAAGAGATATTAAATGTTAGACAAGTTAATGTTACTTCAGAAACAGTTACACGAAGATTAAAAGAAGCAAACTTAAAGCCCAGACGCTCCACCAAAGTATCACGTTTTCTCCAAAATCATAAAGCTCGTAGTTTACAATATTGCCAAGAACACATATTCGTGGGATTTAGACAACTTTAAAAATGTTCTTTTCACTAATGAGACCAGAATCCTATTGTAGTAGCCAGATGGTCAAAATCACGTCTACAAAAGAGTTGGAGAACGATTCGCCAGCTCGAATCTCGCTCAGACCGTTAATTTTGGAGGTGGTGGCATAATTCTTTGCGAAGGTATTAGTTGGGAGATACTCAGCGCACTTAGATTGTCGTGCAAGATTATGGTTTGCCATATGTTAGTTACATTGGATATGAGAAATTCATGTTAATTTACGATAATGCTTGACCACGTGCCGCTGCCATAGTGAGTAATTATCTTGATGAGGTCCAAATTCAAAGATTGGATTGGCCACCGTTTAGCCAGGATTTTAAATCAATAGAGCGCATGTGGGATCATCTAAACCGCCATATACGACAAAGAAATCACCTTCCAAATACGATATAGTAGCTTCGGCTTTATTGTGCAGGATGAATGGAAATGCAATAATCAAAGGATATGTCCCAAATTTACTTGCACGCATGCCGAGAAGGATGTAAGTAGTAATAAGAGCAAGAGGAGGGAACACTCGTTACTGATAATGCACTTGCTTCAGTTAAAAAGACTTGTTTAAGCAATTTAAATTAGCATTTAAGTTTAGAGTAAAATAACCTTATTTATTTCTAATATTAAGCAATTGTTTTTTCGCAATTTTCTACGTATAAAAAACTTAAACTTGTTCATTAAACATTGGTTAAATAAACTCTATTTCATAATAAACGACATGATTGAGCAGAAGTCATTTTGAAAAAAACAAAAAAATTAGAAAATTCCAAAATATTCGATATTTTTGTCCATAGGTGTATCTGCCGTTGTATTTATAATAATCTTTTATCTAATAGTATTGAGTTTTTTAACGACTAAACTAAACAAAAAGAATGTTTAACAATTTGAAACGTATTAAACGATGCATTACGAAATTTATTTAAGATCTGTGATTTATGAATTACTGTAAAAATAGGTCTTAGTAGCAAATGATAATCATTATCAATGGCTACCAGGCCATTAAACATTCCGTTACCGCATCTATTGGTGTAATGATAGATTTGACAAACGCATAATTATATCTTTGTAAACAATAATATCCTAACAATTTCGTGCTTACTTGGAAATTTTTGTATTTATTAAGTTATTATACACGGTGTCCCACAAAAAATTCTTATCTATTTGTGACGTTTTTTAACACTATTGTTTAAATTATTTGCTTGCATGGTCTTAGTTTTTATTACATATCTCTTTAGGACTAAAACACAAGTATATATTTAACTGTTTGTTTTTTTTTTTCTTTATTGATTAATTTACATTTTCAATTTTTATCTTCCAAAATTCGTATTTACTTGTCTGGCTATGAATTTATAAGAATTTACATAATTACGGGGAATATTTAGCTCTTATTAAGTTTATTTTTATGTAAAAATAAGTTAAAAATAAAATAAATTTTAAGTGGTTTTTTCCTTTAATTTTAGCATTTTTTAAACTTCATTAAATATAACACATACAGTGTTGTTAAACTAAGTTTTTTTTATGAACGAGAGAGTAATTAGCATAATTTTAACTGGTATCTCCGACCACTCCATGGGCGTGCTCAAGATTAATTGAAAAATTACTTTGAATAATTGTAAAAAATAAATGAATTATTTCAGTGTTATAAAGTGTTATGTGTATGTAAACAAAAGTGACCTCTTTTATCACACACTATTATTAGAACTGATGGCCTACATTAAAAAGGGTTTTAAAAAATTCACATTTTTTTTAATTTTTAAAAATTACAAAAGAGAAAAAGAGTTTTTAAAACCGTCTAAGGTATGTTAAATAGATGAATAAAAATATTAATATAAAACTTACAGCTACTTGTTACAAATCCAAATCAGATTCAGAAGATGAACTTTCAGAACCAAGATTTATAATAACTGGCTCGATCATTTTATCAGTAATATTGTCCAGCTTCCACATTTTTTCCTCTTCTTTAATAGTGTGATTTACTGCCTTTTCCCAGTTTTCAGGTTTTACATTATTTACGGCCTCCAAAAACAACTGTTTAACATCATGAATTTTAAAAGTGGTATTTTTTCTTGAAACTTCACTCTTTATCTGTGCCCATACCAGTTCAATCGGGTTTAATTCACAATGATATGGTGGGGATCTAAGTACTGTCATTCCACGATTTTTGGCAATTTCATCAATTTCGTATTTTTTAAATTTTTCTTTATGAAGGGCACACAACGAATAAAGTTCCTTTCTTATAGATCCGGGATGGTACGTAATATTTTTTGAACTCAGCCAATTCTGCAAGTCTTTTTTTAACCACTTGGTTGTGGGCAGTCCTTCTATAAGTCTGGAGTGATAACTTGCATTATCCATTACTATTACACAGTTCTTAGGAAGAAGATCTATCATTTGTTCGAACCATTCTTGAAAGACATCAGCGTTCATGTCTTCATGGTAGTCACCGGTACGAGTTGATTCAAAAGTTAATAAACCACCTTCAACAAAACCGTCTGAACTGCCAATGTGTACTATTATCAGCCTGCGTCCCTTTCCTGATGGTGGGTTTAAACCAGTAGATAAGTTATTTACAAAAGCGTGCCTTTGACTTGTAACAGTTTCATCCTGCCAAAATTTATTTGGTGTATGACCCTCGTTGATCCATGTTTCATCAAGATAAAATATTTTTCTTTTTTGGTTTCTCATTTCCTTTATGGTTCTTAGAAAATGTCTTCTCCATATGACAATATCGCTTCTTTCTAATAAAATAGACTTTCTGGGATTCTTTTTCCAGCGGAAGCCTATTTCTTTTAAAAGTTTCCATAACGTACTTCGACTCATTTCTGGGTAATCCTTATCATCTCGAACTGAGACAAGAACTTTATCCAATGTTGGAAATTCTTGTCTAAAGAAGAATTCATGCACTTTCCGTCGAAGTCCTTCTTTAAAATGATATTCTATTTGAAATTTTGGTTTCCTGGAGCATTACGTGGCATTTGAAAACTACCACATTTCTCTTCTTTAATAACTCTGTAAATCGTAGATTTCCCAACACCAAGTGTACTGCTAACTAACTCAACGGTCTCATCAACACTTTCACATAAACGTTTGTCTGTAAATGATTTAAAACAATTAAATATTAATGTTTTTTCATTAACTGTTAAAGGACCAATTTTTCGGCGTTTACACGGCACTTCCAAATTTTCCATAACACTAGTATACACAATAAACTGCACCTTGCAACTGAAGTACCTACTTTTAGTGAACTGTTAAGAATTTTGAATACGCCACTTGGACCTTCCTACAAAATGGAAAAACCCACTATCACATTTTCTGTGGAATAAGTTTAGAAGGTAATTATCTAGTCAATTACTGTCGTAGATTCCTGGAATTAAAGAATTAAATGTTTGATTGTTGAAACCCTTACTTCGTGGAATGCACTCATTTCAGATAAAATAAAACGTTTTATTTTATCTAAAGAATTAAACTTTATTTTGCAAATAGGTAGGTACTTATTAAACTTTTATTGGTTATATATAACCAATAAAATAAACATCTTACATTTCTTGCAAATTCATTAGTACCTGTTAACCTCCATCACTCCGACACTGGCAACCTTATTTAGGGATTAGTAACCCTCACAACGTATTGTATTCTATTCTGCTCCAACCTTTATACCTGGTGGTCATACTCAATTTAAAATTGTTTTCCTATATACTTCTGTAAACTTGTTGACAAATATCTGTTTTTCATTGAGTCACCCGTATCAACAGTTTAGGGATTTGCATACATAATTTATTGTTTTATTACTCTTCTTCCATACAATAAAATACATATACAAGAGGGCTTGTCGCATTATCTTTGTTTTATAATATATTTTCATTACTTCATTATTATTATTATTAGACTGTATACCTGGAGGTCACCACAGGGTAATGAACAAAATTGCATTAGAAATCAGATCGACTTTATTCTAACCAATCTAGATTTAAAAATTCCATTGTAAGCGTTAAGATTTTAACCATAACCTCCTTATCTCAAAAATGAAACTGAGGGTAAAAAAGATAATAAAATCCAAAAGGTCCAAGGTGAATACTCAGTTACTAAAGATAAATGAAATCCGTGCTGAGGCTTCAACTTGTATCAATCAAGAAATGAAGAAATTAACATCAGAAATGAAAAACACTAAGAATGTGAACATTGTGTGGAGCAAAATCGAAGATTCTATTATAAAAACACAGAAATAAACTCTACAAAAGAAAACAGAAAGCCGAAAACCTTGGATGACTTAAGAAATACTGGAAATCCGGGAATAAAGAAGAAAATTTAGAAACAAAAACCCAAAAAGTACAGAGAAAAACATAAACTAATAAGGAACAAAATAAAAGAGGCTAAGGAAAAGTGGATCATGGAAACATGTATCGAAGTGGAAGAATTGCAGAAAAAGCATGATCATTATAATTTACATAAAAAAGTGAATGAATTATCTGGAAAATCACAAACAAATACACCTAACCGATTAATTAACAAAAACAATAAACCAATTATTAATCCAATTGAAATAAAACTAGTAGGTATGGACTAAATATATTGAAGATCTTTTCATGGACATAAAAACGGAACCAACACAAATTTATAACGAGGAAGCTCCAATAAATTTTAGAATCTAAAGTCCAACCTGCTATAAACAACTCAAAATCTGACAGAGCGCCTGGGCCAGATGAAATTCAGTGAAATAACTATAATCTTTAACAACGTATACAAATCTGGTTAGATACCTACAGAATGTCTGCTATCGACCTTTGTTCCGCTACCAAAAACCAAGAACCCCAACCACTGTAATGACTTGTGATGATCAGGTAGTGTATTTCAGCCAGAGAAACAGGATTCGTTCGTATAGACATTTATTTTGAACTAACATATACAAATGAAAAAAGTAATTAACGTTAAGTGTTTACTGAATATAACGCTTAAATACAAGAACGTACTGTTTATTTATTTCGGTAGATGGATGTGACGATATTCGATATGATAAACTAAGATATGGCGATCGAGGAATTGAGGTCGTACTCGTTCTTCAACGCAGAACTAGTACTCGGACGGGGATAAGAATGACTATCTAGTTCAACACACTAGATGGAAAGAATACGTCAATCTCGTTCAACGCACCAGATTGACGCGGTCAGAGGAAGAATTGTCAATCTCGCTCAGCGTGCCAGATCAACTAGGTTCGGAAAGGATTTGGGGACACGTTCAACTGTCCCCAAGGTCGGATATTCTCAACTCAACGCGTCGAGAATGGTTAGCTGTCTTTTAGTTTCGACTTTTATACTATTCGAGACGGAACAAAAACGTATTTTGTTTAACACATAGGCGTACTCTAGACGATAAAATATATTATCGTCACAGACTATAGATTAATCAGATTAATGTCACACTCATTAAAAACATTTTTAAAGATTATACATGCAAGAATATCCAGAAAGTGCGAAGCGGATAAGAGTAATAGACAGTTTGGCTTTCGTAACGGCTTCGGAACAGTGGAAGGTCTGTATAGTTTCAGTATTTTAACTCCCAAAAATGTCGAGACCAACAAAAAGATCTTTTTGTTGCGTTTATAGACTATGAGAAAGTTTTCGACAAAGTTAAATAAAACATTCTCATGGAATGTCTAAAGAGAAAAAGACTCAACAAAAATGACATTAACATAGTAATAAATATCTATTAGAACCAACAGGCTGTGGTAACATTAGATGAAAATAGCACGGATGCGCAACAGATCAGTAGAGGAGTAAGACAGGGCTGTGTACTTTCACCATTACTATTTAATTTATATTCCGAAGTATGTTACTAAACACAATTTGTGATACTGGGGAACAGTTTGGTTTAACAATAAACATGAAGAAAACAAGAATTTATGGTTATCAGTAAAAGGGGCAAAGTCATTACAAGGATCCAAATAAAAACATGAAGATATTGAGCAAATGGACAAAATGAAAGACTTAGGAATCTGAATTATCGAAAATCTGAATCCGAAATCAGAAATTCGCTCAAAATATAGCATGAGCAGCCTTTTTGAAGATGAGGAAATTTCTGAATAACCAAAATGTTATATCGGCTGTATTACTTCTTATGGTGTCTAAGCATGGACTGTTAATGTTGATTTAATGAGAAAACTGAAAGAAGTTTTAAAAGATAATAAATCTTGTAATTTTGATGATAATACTCATGCATATACTGACATAAAAGGTTTAAACTACTTTTGAAATAAAGAAAAACGGTCTGGTTTTCAAAAGTATAATTGGATGGGTAAAAATTACAGCAAAAAGTATAATTCAGTGTTAAAGTTAAAGAAAAGTTTTAAAATATATAAGGAATTAAGGTATTATTGGAGGAAGAGTACTTACTGTATAGCAATAAACGAAAAAAATCTTGAAAAACATTAAATTTGAACAATGTTTAGTAAAAAGAGCAAATGAATGTAGTATTCAGCACGGATTAGAAATGAACCTAAAAAAACCAAATTCCTGATTATTACAAAGCCAAAGGCATCCTAGTCATAGTAAAAATACAGATATAAAGGGTTAACAGCTATAAATATAGGAACTTGGATAAATGGGAACAAAAAGCATGCATGTTTTGTGAAGATGTAAAGGATCCCTACTAATCGTGTTCTTAATGTAAAATTGAGGATAAGAGTGGTAAAATGTTACGTTTTTCTACTTTGTTGTATGGAATGTAAAGCTGAACATTAAAGATAGAACAGATAAATAAGTTAGAAACATTTGAGATGTAGGTCTGTAAAGGGATCCTCAAAATACAGTGGATTCAAACAGTTACTAATATATTGAGCTAAGACGATGATAAAAAGATTGCGAAGTTATTAAAACATTAAAGTGAGAAAACTGCAATACCTGGGTCATAATTCTAGGGTGAGAAATATAAAATGCTAAGACTTAAATCTTAAATATAAAATCAAAGATAAGTGAAGCTTTGGCCGAAGGAGGATTTCCTGCCTAAGAAACCTTCGAGAATGGTATAATTGTCGACCAGTAGATCTCTTCAGAGTAACTGGAAATAAAATACTAATAGTTATGATCATAACCAACCTCCGTGATGAGAAAAAACCACAAAAAGAAGAAAAAAGAAAGCAATGTGTATTATATGTGTACATTGAGGAGGTCACTAGCATACAATATAAATATTAGTGGTTAATAAACAAATCTTTGTGGTACACCAATTAACACTGTTTTTTCTGTGACAGGGATGTGTCAACTGACTGTTGCGATTGATGCCAATAATTAAAACATTTTTTATATTATTGCTAGGGAATTGTAGCTGTTAGGCTGAAGTCCTAAAAGTTAATGATAATGACAGTTACCTGTTAGGACAGTTGTCATCTAGGCGCCTGTCAGTGGTAGCCGCAACACTTAGGTTAAAAGTTATTGATACACATGTGTTATGTATTCTTGAATAAACAGCTATACTAAAGATATCTAATGTTTATTTTAAGTCATATCTTACAGGAATATCTAAGAGTTGGATGTACTGTGACGATATAAAAATGTCATTGATAATAGGCAATGAATTTTAAAAGTTATAATGTATTAACTGTAATTATGTTGTGTTAAATATTATGTATTTAATATAATAACAAATTATCTTTCAAGATATGATAAAACTTAAAAATAAAAACACAGGATAGAATAACGAACTGTGTAATTAAAGAGACTGATATGACTACGTCCAGTCAATTGTTTACATCAATTACATATATACAAAAGAAGAAATACACAAATCGCAATTGGAAATAGTTCATCCCATGCATTCACCTTGTGGTGTTTAAAAATTAAAATAAGAGAACATAAAACGAGACACACGGTTTTTTATAATATTAATTTTTATAAGACAGCTAGTATACCAGTTCTAATGAGAAATTGATTTAGGACACGAGGATAACAACATTGCAAGCAGTTTCAGTCATTTTTATCTCGGATTTTGAATAACCGTCAACGATAATTCGAATCTTGTGAAACAACTGCTAAACACTTATAAAAGGAATGCTTTAAACTAAATAGATAATAATTAAACTAAACGATTTAGTTTAATCCACTATCTGGAAAATCTAGAAATAAATAAAGTAATGAATTCCTAAAATTTTATTTAAGATTATTTGTGTCCAGGGTATCCTTTTGTCAATAAATAAAACAAATTCATATTAACTTATGGAAAGGTTGCTGGAGTGAGCACATATTCATGAATTTTAGGGAAATAAGTCTTCTACTCACAATCCTTTATATGTTTTATTAAAGCTGGTTAAAGAGAATTGGCTACCGGTTTCGCTATTTACAAACTTTTATAGCATCTTCAGGCCCGTAAGACCAAAAAATATGTATATGACAAAACAAACAAACAACTTATTAAGTATTACAAAGGAATTTGGGTAAGACAGGACAGGATATCCTGGGTTGACAGAGTTACTAATGTGGAGGTCCTGCGTAAAATGGGGAAAGAATGTGAAATTCCCATGACCGTCAAAACTAAAAAGTTGGCATATGTAGGACATGTAATGAGAAATCAAGAACGTTACGGCCTTCTCCAACTGATTCTCCAAGGGAAGGTAAATGGTAAGAGGGGACCGGGAAGAAGACGCATTTCCTGGCTTCAAAATTTACGAAAATGGTATAACACGACTACCACTGAACTGTTCCGCGCTGCAGTAAACAAAGTAAAGATAGCCGTGATGATCGCCAATATTCGGAACGGATAGCACTTTAAGAAGAAAAAGTCAAAGAACTTGGTCAATAAGGGACACTGGGGAGGGTTGCCACTTCTTTTCAGCGACCTGATTGTCTGCCTTTCTTTAGTAATTGCATAAAGTTTTTTACAGATTGATTAACTATGGGTTTTAGTTTTTTAACGCAATAGTATGATTATTTCAAAAATTGTTATTTAAGCTAAAAATATTAAATATATACATATACATATATATATATATATATATATATATTATATATATATATATATATATATATATATATACATATATATATAATGGATATTATACAAAACAAATCACTCAGAATATGCCTGGGAGCAATGAAATCTACACCAGTTGAACCGCTAAGAGCTGAAGCAATGGAAACCTCCATTAGAACTGAGAAGATCATTTTTAGCTGAAAAAATGATTATTAAGTCGCTAAATAAAAACTCAGTAACTCAAAAACTCATTAACAGCATGTATAAATTTAACGAATACGACCTAACTACGCCTTTATGGATTCATAAACACTCTCTTCCTATTTGTAATGGATTAAGAAACGTGACCTTAAAACCACAAACAAAGGTAGAGACCGACTACTTTGATCACTTTGTTTTCCTGTGATGTGAAGATACCCCTTTATTCGGAGTTAGCATCATTTAATAGTATGGTCATAAATCAAATTTTAGAGGAACATCCAAACTACGTCACTATATACACTGATGGATCAAAAAACACGGATGGTACAGGTTTCGCTTTCGTTATACCTAAACGTATACAGAAAAAATATAAGTTAAACAAAAACACATCTATTTTCACAGCTGAGGCAATAGCAATTCTAAAAGCACTAGAATATATTCATCAGGAAAAGGATCAGAGTGCTACAATCTTTTCCGATTCACTTTCCGCTCTTAAAATTTTAAAATCAAACTCAAACATAACTAATGCCATTATTTTTTAGCATCCAAGCAATACTTAAACAATTACAAGATTAAAATAAATCTATAAAATTCTTCTGGGTCAAAGCACACGCAGGAATAACAAACAATGAAATTGCAGATCAAATTGCCAAAGAAAGCATAGTAATGGGGAGCAAATAAATTACGAATTAACTGCAGACGAACAAATAATCATAGCAAAACAAGAATGATGAAGAAATGGTTCTATTTATGGCAAGAGTACAGCTTTACAAATCCAACACGTTACACCAGACTTGATACCAAATTAAGGAGAAAAACCTTGGTACAATGAGTACGATTACAGTCGAAAAAGTATAACTACTATCAGCAGAATGAAGTTTGGTCACGCATGTTATCTAGCACATCTATTTAAAATAAAAATACTTGAGTGATCTTTGTGAAGCCTGTAATAAAAATCGTGATCTGGACTACATCTTTTTTGATTGTTTAAAATATAGGGCTCAATCTAATGAGCTATTAATTCTAATTATTTAACATACTGGACATATTATTAACATAGTAATAATTTTACATACTGGACTTTACAATCATTTGCCATATAATAGTAAGTCAATTGAACTTTATCAAAGAAATTTGATAATTTACAAGTTAAAGAAATTTGCACCACCCACACAATTGTACATCTAATTTCATTCATTGTCATACAACTGTCACCTTAATAAAATTTCAATAAATAACACCCATTTCATAAATATATCTCTTGAATAAATATAAATAGCTTTTAAAGAATTAAATAATATAGAACATCACTCTCATTTAACAAACAATCACATTACACCTATTTTCTACTTCATTGGATAAAATCTATCTTCCTCAAGAAACTTCCCCGTTTATTGTCAAACAATTACAATAGTAAAAACTGAAGTTCTCCATTCAGCAATACAGGATAGTTTGAACTATGTTCTTCCAACCATTAATTAATAGTGTACCGGCATTTAAGTAATGTTTGATTTATTTACTAATTTATTACAATTCAATAGACTATTTTTATACCAATTTGTGGGTCTTACTTTGTCTGCTTAAACAGTTTATTCATTTTTTGAAAAACCACAGACATGTAATATTGGCATAATTACTGTAATTTATATCATTTATCTTTGTTTATCTTTATAAGACAACACCCTAATATGGGTTTTATTATTTTAGCATTTAATTAACTTTGAATCGACAGACCTGAAGATGCTTTGCATATTGTAGAAAGTGAAACCTGGTCGTCTAGATAGTTAAATTAAACTAATTGTGAGTAAGTCTTATTTATTATTTCTTTTACCTACTTTATTCAACATTTTCTTGTTCAATCTGTTCCTTGATCAGTTAACTCATCAGAACTCGAAAAATTGACAGAATCGTTAGATTGTTCAGAGTCCTTCATGACTATCTCAATTTTATTTGGTTTAACTGACACTTGTTTTTCATCTTCTAATGCCATTTTTTTAATCTTTCCGTCCTTTCCTTTTTTTATTTTGCATTTCCTTGCTTTTAGCTCTTTTTTCAAATTCTTTTTCTATTTGGTCTTTTTCGGTGGTGAAAGACACATTTCCTTCCAGCTTTCTTTTTACGTGAAAGAGCTTTCGGAAATGGCCTTATTACGTCAGGACTTACAAATACATTTGAATTATTTTGTTATGTATTAGTGGTGGCCAAAAGTAAATTTTCTGTAGCCTGTAAAGCTTGAGACGGATCTGCAGGTCTGTGAAAACCCACCTATGATATTGGAAAGTGTAAAAGCGCGAACGTAAGCACTTCCCATAAGTTCAGGTATTTTTATGGATATTATCTATGCAGGATTGTTAACAATCCAGTTATCGTCTGCTTTATTATAAAATCTTTTAAATAGCCCAAAAACGTTGGTATTCAAGGTCTGTAACTTATGGCTAGTATGAGGTGGAATGGTAAGTAGTAGTACTCCATTGTTTTTACAGATGTTAAGCCCTTTTAGCGAAATATGGCTATCATTATTATCTAGTATCAGGAGACACTTGTATTCATGTCTACTCGGGAATATCCAGCCTGATGGGTTAACAGCAGCATCAGTACCAATGGGAAGCCATCTTGTCATATAATCCTGGATCCTAACCTTCGGATAAATTAAAATCGTTATATATACAATTAGGTGTAATCTATTCCCTTTCCATAATGAACTTTAAATTGTCAAAAAATAGTCGAACGATATATTTATTAATTGCAGTGGCACGTCCTACACTCGTGGCCTCTAGTGTTCTCATGATAAGTTATTATGTCGTGACATAAAACTTCTTAGCCAGTCACACGAAGATTTTTGAATACTTTATGCTCTCAGTTTTGAGTTAAGATACCGAAATTTAGTACTGATTAACAAATGGGTGGAACAAATCAATGGCTCAACGAGGCACAAAGTGGTTAATGTTGTAGAGCTAAGAGATCTGGACAAGTCAAGCTAAAATATAGATTTCCTAATGTAAGAGCCAAAACAGATTCTGTGGAAGGAATAGCTCATGAAATACAACTGGGCTGGACACGTGGCAAGAATGAATGACAGTAAATAGACTAAATGTATAACAGAGTGGCGTCCTAGATGTCAAGCATATATAGGCAGGTCCGCATATGGTCCGATGATATAAAAAAGGTTATAATAAACGGGAGATAGACACAGATAGGATTTATACGGCAGACAATTAATAGTATTTAAGACAACTAAGGATTGGCTATGTTCAGCAGTGGACGCTTTGTGCTGTACTATCGAATTCGTATGCATTAAAGCAAAACTTAATTAGAACAAAGTCTTTTATAGAGAAAACACAGCTAAAGCAGAAGTCAATGGTATATTTACAAAGCCTATTAAAGTGTAGAGTGGTATATACAAGGTGATTCATGAAGACAATTAGAACATTTTTAACGAAAAAGGGCATAAAATGAAAAATACGGACGTGACAATATTATAATGTTGTCTGGTGACAATACTATGATGTCCTAGTAGTAGAGAACGACGATCTCTAAAGGCTCTTACACCGTTTTAATACTAAAGGGAAGAGTCTGAATATGGCGCAGTGGCATTTATAAGAAAAAGTGTATTTTTACTTTTAAAACACGCCGATAAGATCTACATTGTAAATTGATGGTAATGTAATAAAAACCGTGTTTGTTCTACGTCTGACGCAAATATAATAAATATAATATTGAAAACAGCAGAGATTACCTACTAATAAGAATAAGCGACAAAACTATTTTTGATAGGGACATAAGTAAAAACTTTAGATGGTAGTAAACAATAAATCGAGTTAAGTATGGATAAAAACATAATGTAATAAACATATTGATTATATGACGCAAAACAGAATAACAAGAATATCTCGAGACAAACCACCAATAGGAGGAAAGAGCATTGGCTGACCTAAAAAACTCTGATGGAACTGTTTAGAATATACCAAAGGTTGAACACGAACTTTGTTTATTAAGAATTATGAATAAGCTATTAAGTTCAGCATAGGATTATGATGATTTGGGCTGTTAGACTAATGTGGGGTGAACTAAAGTGTTATCTTGGTTGGAAATACCATAATATGTTTGTTGTTTCTGTTCTTAGAACAACGATTGAAAATAATACAACTATAATATACTACATATATAATTTAATAAAAGTATTTCCGCTAGAGTCGACCAAAATATTTGTATCGAGGGCATTTACCTTTTATCCGAAACTTGTTATCCTTTCCTTTCAAAGAATCTACACTTCTTACACCTCAAGGATATACGCTATGTGTTAGAATATAAAAATTATTAACCACACCAGATCTGCATAAAATTACTGGGTTACTGGTGTGTGAAAACGGTGTCTACAATAATTATTAATTGCAGTGTGACGTTCAGATCTAACTGACACTTAAGAAATATCTAATTAATTTAACACGTTTCTCTAACTAACAGTATATTTTGGTAATAGAAAACTACTTATTTGGAGGTATTTCAGTAACTAGAACTTTATTTATTTCGAATTAACGTGTCTCGAGATCTTTGGTCATTGACACGGGAGCAAAAGTTTACAATAGTACCTATAGAGTTATGATACAGATTTTACAATAGTAAAGAATAACAATATTATGTAAATTATATTTTGAGACGCAATTGTGAAGTCTTTATTAAGTCTACTAGGCTCTTAACGGTAGTAGGAAATATCGTTGCAGTGGGGCATAACTGGTCTGTAAAGTACGTAAGATGACCGTGTGACAAATGTATGTGTCCTATCCTCAATCTTCGTATTGGTATCTTCTCTTTTCTGTTCAGATATGCTACGAATAAATAACTGTTAACATTAGGTTGTATTTCTTTGAGCTTCTTGTCTTTGGTGATCGAAAGTTCCTGACACTGGTCTTGGATATTCGTTTTGAATTTTGATTTTATATCTTCTTGGAGCTGTATGTTGTAGACGGGTAAGTTGGATGTAGATGCTTTCAGCCATCTCATTTCCATGGATGCCGATATGAGAAGTTACACATATCATTGGTATTGTCCCATATAAGTCCCTCGGGAAGTGAGGAGATGGATAGATTCTAATATTTTTGCACTAGGTGGTGTTGATTGTAAATACTTTCTAAAGACTTAATTGCAGGTAACGAATCGATGCAAAAAGCTACACTTTAATGATTGTCAAAAGGGAACTCGAGAGCTTTTAAAATACTGAAGAGTTCTCCTGATAAGACGCTACATTCGTTGGATATTCGGTATTATCCTAGTACTGTATCAACTGTAGTGACAGAACAGCCAACTCCATCTGCGTTTTGGGATGTATCGGTATAAAGTTATCACAGAGGGATGTATTCACAATATCCTTGAAAGCTTGTCGAACAATGATATTATTTGTTTGTTGCTTATTAAATTTACAGAGGGAAGTTTTCATAAAAGGAGGTGTTCTAGACCATGGCAAGAATTCTGATTTTATACGGGTACTTGAATATATCGTAATTGATTTAGAAATGGAGTAATTTTGTCTCTCGGAGGATCCTGTAACCTCTAGAGAGCGCATCCACAGGTAGCGGATTGGGGAATGCCCGACCCGGTTTACCAGTGGGTAGGAGAGAAATAAAATACCTCCCGTGGACCAACAGGTAATTTACCGAATGATTGCCGGTATAAGCAATCCCCCACTTATAACCAACGGCTGCGGGCAGATGAGTTATTAAGTGGAAGGGCACTCTTTCGTCCAAGGGTTGGGAAACTGGCACTAAAGTCGGATGAATCGAATAATAGGTCAACGGCGTAAGGATGCAGAAGGCAACGGGGAACCCCTGCATTAAAGACTCATAGAGTGCCTCTAGTACAGTCATTAATGGCAAATACAAGTAGAGTAATCAAACTTACTGATTATGGAGCACGGAATCCAAGATCCGGCAAGGGAAGAATAACTGTAGAACACAGGGCCTCCCAGGTCATAAACCAGAGAAATCCCTGTGCACTTAAGACATTGAAAATAACAACCTGGAATGTCAAAAGTCTATACGAAAGTGTTAAATTAGCGAACGTACTGCTTGAAATGGAAAACGTCCAAATTGATGTTTTAGGTATAAGTGACAGTGGCCAGGTTCAGGCAAACAAATTACAAATAATGGAAACATATATTATTCCGGTAACAACGAGGTCAATAATCGCTATGGTGTTGCTATCTTTGTTGCAAAAAGGTCAATTACTCTGTGAGAAGTTTTACTCCTTATTCTAATAGGATCTTATCAATACAACTTCAGTCTAAAAAAGTTATAGTCAATTTTATTCAAGTTTGTGCTCCTACGATAGATAAAGATGACGACGATATTGAACTATTTTACCATAATGTGGAACATATGTCTTAAAATCAATAAAATCAATAAGAAACATTACACTACAATAGTAACGGGCGACTTCAATGCCAAAGTTGGCCAGGGAAGAGTGGATGGATAATAGAGGGAATATGGTCTACTAAATAGAAATGAACGTGGTGATCGTATGGTACAATTTTGCCAGATGGAAGAATTTGTAATAACTAATACACATTTTAAGCTACCAAAAAGAAGATTGTATAGATGGACATCTCCCGGTGAGACAACGAATAGAATAATCCAAAATCAAATTGACTTTGTTCTCATTAGACAAAGATTTCGTAATTCTATACTGTCTGTCAAAACTTACCCTGGAGCTGCCATCGGTTCAGACCATAACCCCATAGTAGTCATATTACGAACCAAATTGAAACTGGTTAAAAACCCATATAAAGTAGAAATGATATTAAGAAATTAAGGAACCACAAACAAAGAAACAAACTGTAAAAACTCTTACTGAAAATCAACGTAATGCCCAAGAACTGAATAAAAGTAGCTATAACATTGATCAGAAATGGGAAAATATAAAAGTAGCAAGCATTAAAACAGCAAATAAAAACTTAAAACCAAAGGAAAGAAAACATAAAGACTGGATGACTACTACTATTAATGAGTAAAAGAAAATAATTCAAAACAAAAAATCCAATTAAAATGTTACATGAGCAGTGCCAAGGGATGGACACAATATATATAGCACAACTTTTTGATGACAAAGAGAGAACATAAGCACCAAAAGAATTTAAGCATGATACTGGGCCTGGTATATACGAGAAGAAATTGAATATGCAATGAAACAAGCTAAAGGTAGTAAATTTCCCGGGCCTGATGAAGTTCCTATCGAATTACTCAATCTATTGATCTTCTTTTGGATCTAATCAATACCATATATAGAATAGGTATATTACCTAAAGAATGGCTCCAATCAACATTCATACTGAATGCAAAAGAGTGCAATGAACATCGCACCATAGCCTTAATGAGTCATGTCTTGAAATTTTTTTTAAGTAATTCACAATAGAATACGTAAGAAATTAGATGGAGGCATAAGTAATACACAAATGGGATTTAGGAAAGGACTGGCACCACGAGATGCACTGTTTGCAGTAAGTGCTCTTTCACAGAGAGATAAATTAGAAAGTAGGTATGTGCTTGTTTCATTGATTTTGAGAAGGCATTTGACAGAATGCAGCATAATCGGCTTAAAGAAATTTTATTAAATAAAAAAATAGACAGTAGAGACATTAGAATCATATGTTACCTTTATTGGAACCAAACAACAAAAGTGAAAGTTGTAAATGAACTGACCGAGGATATCCAGATTTGCCGTGGGTTCCGCCAAGGGTGTATTTTATCACCCTTATTATTCAATTTATACAGTGAAGCCATCTTAGAATTAGCGCTTGCCGAGGTCAGTAAAGGCCTTATAATAAATGGTGAGCCACTTAATAACATAAGATATGCTGACGACACCGTCCTTCTGGCAGGAACACTACAAGAACTGCAACAACTTGCTAAACAACTAAATATATATTGCAACGATTATGGACTAAAAATAAATTTGAAGAAATCCAAGTTCATGGTATTTACAAAAGCACAAAACATCAATGTTGAGCTAGTACTCAGATAATACAGAATAGATATTACTTATTCTATAATCTTACTATTCTATGATATATTGTCTTATCTATGTAATTGTAACATAATTGACATGCCTTTGTCTATTGAAACCGTGTAGGTAAAAATAAACAAAAAGTACACGCATAACACAGAATATCAATTACCCAAAAAGCTTTTTTGAAATGATCCGACACAACAATTCATTACTGACTAAGGCGTTCATAATTACGCCATTAAATTATCCATTATTGAATAATCAAATTATTTTACTTTAACAACTAACAATTCAAATTTTTAAGAGGTTTGCAATTAGTTTGTTGCTATTTTTGTGTATTGAATTTTATACCCGAACGGATGATTTACTAGATCCATTAAGAAACAAATAACGCCAAAGTTTACTTAAATAATATGTTGCGCAAATAGAACACAAACAATGATATAACCTAATCATGATTCACAATTATAATGGTTTATCTAATGTAGCAAAATAATATATACGGTATCATGATCCCAATATTATGCTATAGCAGTTTTTTTGGCCTTAAACCTAGTAACTGCATGTTGTTCGAAAGAAGGTCGTTCAGTAAATCCTAACAAAATGACACTTGTTTTGTCTACTAACAGAAGTAAATTAACAATTTAACACCTCACAATGAGTGAGTAGCACTATTCTTATTGGAATAAGTATCTGGAGCTATCTTTGATGGGAAACTTGCGATCTTACACGTATCAATCCTAAAGCAACTTTTTTTCGTGGGCCGTTATCGGTTTTTTTATCAAAACATGGTGTCTGTTGCGTTGGTTTTATCGAACATAACATCAAAACAAAAATCAATAAGAGATTTCCTCGCATAGGAATTACGGACTCCATGAGGTGTTGCACCACTGCAGCCGGTTGTTTGTTCTTCTTGATGCGATCTTCATGGCAATTTTAATTTTATCTGCAGCAACGCGGAAAAGCTGCATAGATGTTGTGTTGAACCAGTTTCTGAGGTTCTTTAACCAAGATTTTCCTAGACCTAGCTTCCTAGACCTCGCTTTCCAAATATTTTTCCTTACAGGATGGCTTGAAGGAGAGCATATCTGGATTCTTTTATTTTTAAAAGTGAAACTGGAACAAACCATGAAGTGGAGATATCCAGGAATGGCTAGTATACCTGTTGAATACAAAGCACGTGGTGTTCGTGTGTATTAAGGTATAAAAACGCTTATTAAAAGCTTAAAATTTTTTATTATAAAGAAGATCTTTTCGGAATTGTATCATTCCATCATCAGTTTAATAAAAAAGGTTGTTAAAAAACATTGTGTGGCCACATAAAAAACATTCGGTGGACATCTTGATTTAAAAAATAATATTCTTCGTGTTATTTATTCAGGTAAATGCAATAGACTCTTGACTTGTGTAATATAAAAAAATGAAACTGGGGGCATCTTATATGACCCCCTGTAGTTGATGAAGTTTTATTGACTTACATTACCTCTGATCTGTGTTGGAGTCTAGTTAGCCCTAGACTCCAACACAGATCAGAGGTAATGTAAGTCAATAAAACTTCACCAACTACAGGGGGTCATATAAGATGCCCCCAGTTTCATTTTTTATATTACACAAGTCAAGAGTCTATTGCATTTACCTGAATAAATAACACGAAGAATATTATTTTTTAAATCCAGATGTCCACCGAATGTTTTTTATGTGGCCACACAATGTTTTTTAACAACCTTTTTTATTAAACTGATGATGGAATGATACAATTCCGAAAAGATCTTCTTTATAATAAAAAATTTTAAGCTTTTAATAAGCGTTTTTATACCTTAATACACACGAACACCACGTGCTTTATATCTGGATTCATCTGGCATAATATTTCCGAAGAACTGCAACTTTCGAGATTTAATGGTGATTAGTACCTCTCGGTTCTTACTTATTCTTCTGAGGACCTCCTCTCTTGTGACTCGGTCAGTCCACAAGATCTTAAGTATTCTCTGATATAGCCACATCTCAAATGCTTCTAGTTTTTTGCACATATCTTCATTTAAGATTCACGATTCAACACCATAAAAAAGGACAGAGAAGACGTAGCATCGCAGCATTCCTACTTTTCTATCAAGAGAGAGGTTGTGACTCTTGAAGAAAGCCCCCATCCATTGAAGGTGGATTTAGCTTTTCCGATGCGTGCTCTAATCTCTTGGTTGTTGGTCCATTATTCATTTATTATGGTGCCGAGGTAGTTGTAGTGCGTCACTCTTTCTACAGGAGAGTGGTTGACGTAGAGTTGACCTTCTGTTATCCTTTTTTTGCTAATTATCGTAAGCTTTGTCTTCTTAACGTTTATACTAAGTTTATATTGTTGACTGTATTACGTGATTTTGTTCATAAGAATTTGTAGGTCTTCTAAGTTGTCCGCGAATACTATGGTGCCATCTGCATATCTAATCTTGTTTAGCCGGTAACCTTTTAGTAGAATACCTTTTGCAGTTTCGTGCAAAACTTCGATAAATATTCTTTCAGAGTACAGATTGAAGATTAGAGGAGACAAAATACAGCCTTGTGTCACTCTACGCATGATTTTCAGACAGTCAGTGTGTTCACCTTCAACTCTGAGATTTGCTGTCTGATTCCAGTAAAGATTTCTAATTATTTTCAGATGTTGGTTGTTAATTCCTTTTTCTTTTAGTATTTGCACCATCTTGGCGTGCTGTACTCGATCAAACGCTTTCTCGTAATCAACCAGGCATATGTATGGGTCGCAGTGACGTCTCTGCATTTCTGGAATAAGGCTTGTACTGAGAACAAAGCCTTTTTAGTACTAACAGAATTTGTGAACCTGAACTGGTTGGGGGAAATTTGACTTTCACAGAGCTTGTAGATTCTCTTATGAATTATCTTTAGGAACAATTGTAGGAGATGACCCATGAGGCTTATATAGTACGGTAATCTTCGCATTTTTTGGCTCCTGGTTATTTTGGAAGTGCAGTAAACTCAGATTTCAACCATTCTGTTGGTATTTCTCCAGAGTTGTATATGTTGTTGAATATCTTCGCGATTATTGCTATTGATTCGTTGTCCATTAGTTTGAGTAGTTCTGCTTATATATTATCAGAGCCTGCCGCTTTGCCATCCTTTAACTGTGTCATTGCGAAATAAATTTCCTGCTGTAATATTCTTGGGCCATCATTTACCTCTTCTTCTAGCTCAAAGGTGTTATCTCTTTGGTCTTTAAATAGTTTTTCTAGATATTCTTTTTAAGTTCTTATTTTACTCTGTTTGTCCGATGATGTCTCCGTCAGAATCAGTTATATTTCGTTTCTGCTTTCGCCTTAGTCCTTCTGTGGGTTCTTTAACGTTTCTATGTATATTGTGACTATCGTACTTTGACTACAAACAGAGTCTCAATTTCTTCGCATCTTTCCCTTGCTTCTTTTTTTTTCGGTTGTTTGGTTCGATAAATTCGTAAATAAAATGTAACTCGATAAATTAATGTTTGGCACAAAAAATCACGATAAACTCACAAATTAAAGCAGTTAGGTATAAGAAATGCTTAAAAAAATATCATAGAATAACATTTCATTGCAATACTCTATATAGGGTGTTCTATTTAAGAAAACTCATTCCGAGTTTTGACTCACCCTGTATATTAAAATTAAATGTTTCGCAATATTATTAATTTTCAACAATAGTAAATACTATAATAAAAAATAAATTGGCCTTAGATACAATACCTATTTAGCCAAACAATTTGTTGAATACGTAAAAACAATTATTAACTACTATTCCTTCACTTCCTTTAAATTCATTTCTGACAATTGCCTAACCGTTCGTTCAATAACTCAATTTCCTAACGTTTCCATTAAAAAACTATTGGGTGAGATACAAAAAGGATTGAACAGGAACATACGCTTCACGCTAAGGTGCCCTTCATAGCGACTTTTTTTTAACACAAATAATAAGGCAACGATTAAAGGTAAATGACATAAAAGAAAAGACAATGGGAAATACTACAACTAACGTTCTACCTTTTCGGATTCACACAATACTGAAAAAGGCAGTTAAGATTTTCCGTTTGGTACGATCTGTAGTAGTAACTCGACTTTTTAAATAAGGATATATAAGCTCATTTGCGAGGTTTCTAAGAAAATCACGTCGTTTCACGTTTTCAATGCCAAATATATTCAATATGGTATAGAATATCACCATTTGCCAACGCTTTGTGCTTCTTTTCTTAAACAGTTGTAGTTAGCACCAGCTGGTCTATTATGTCGACTACCGTACCGTCGACCATATTACCCCTACTGTAATCAATTGCATCTCATCATGATGTAGCGAGTATAAAAGCAATACATTTTTATTTTTTTTTTTAAAGAAATATGAGAAACTAGTGTTTTATGTTGATTAAGACCAAACCTACTTGAATTTATAGGATGCTTTGATTTTGTGAATTCAAACAACAATTCTCTTATTTTTCCTAAAGGTTCCCACTACTGCAATTTTCTTTTCGTATAACTTGTTCACCAACTCGACACTTGTAAACCAGTCATCAAGCATTCACATAGCCGTTAAACAACATCACTAGGTCTGTTGTTAACTGGGAAACGTCCTTCAGGTTGTTGGCAAACATCAGCAGCAGAGACTGCAAAAATTTTATGCCGTACTTGTTCTGTTTTGATAGAAATACCTACTATCAAACCAGTTAAATATACTGGCGAAATCGACACTTACCCCTAAATCCTGGTAACATCTAATAGATGGTGACATATTTGGAAAGACTGTATCCACTTCTCCAATGCGTTACAAAAGTATCGAAAAACTTCATAAAGGAGCCAACTAGTCTTCCTATAGTCGGTTTACACGAGTTGCTTTGTTATCAAAAACACTGGAGGAGAAATTTAAATGGTGGGAGCAACATAGTCAGATGCAACATTTCTATCTTGATTCATCAGTGTTCCAAAACTCATCTGGATTCACACGATTACCTTTCAACCTGCGTAATAAATCAGTCCTATAAGTGCCTGCACTTCTAATATATCAGTGTATCTAACATCCCGATCTCGAACAAAGATATTTCTTATTGAGTCTATATATTTGTTCGTACTTTCCACAATTATTTCTAACATAGCGTTATTCAAAAAATATTTCCAAATATCACTGAGAGTCTTCAAGTCACGTGTAGGTAATTTCGACATTGGCAAACGTACTACGTAATTTTCTTGTCTTGTTCTAACATTTCTCGGTGGAACAGTCTTTTACCATCTGGTAACTCTATCTTCTCCAATTAACGCTAAGGTATTATTCCACTTTCTTCTTTCTCGTCTGTCACATCTTGTTCTGATTTACTTCCGCCATCACGTTTCTCAATTTGATCGATTTCGTTTTCACTTTCCTCATCGTCAAAATCATCATTTTTATCGTTGGTAGGAACCATTTCCCATAATTCTAACAAGCGTTTTTGTTCGGCTTACAAGGACATCTATAAATAAGAATTGACAAGAACTTACGGATAAAATGCAATAATAAAAGATGCTAAATATTTACATGATCTGCAAGTTATGCAAACAAGTAATAGCTACACTGTTAGTCGCTACGGAGTCTCGCACCAAAAATAACTATAAAACTCACACACCTGTACTCGGGTAGGTAAGAATGTATACTTACACGAGTTTAGTTGATAAGGAGAGGTTCAGAAAGTGGCGATAGAAAAATAACAGTTATTTGTAAATCTCGAATAAATAATTCTGTCGTCGGTGTGTGACACCGATAGCGACTAACAGATGGTTAAAAATATTTTGAACATAAATATATTTTTTGATATTAAATCTCTACAAATACCATCAAAAATAAATATAATTATCTTTTAAAAAACTTCGTATAACCCCAAAAAATCTTATACAAAAAAAAACGATACCATCGAGAGGAGTCCAAAAATGGAAAAATATACAGGGTATTCCATTTAAAAAAGATAAGTTTACTCAAACCCGTTGAACAGTCAAACCCGGTCTTGCATATCTAAAAATATTTTTAAAGTATCTTAGGTCGTATCTGTGCCCCGACTTTACCCTAAATACTTTTTTTCGTATATCTTATGACAAATGAGTAATAAGGAACCAACCACACTATATAAAGAACCATGTTTATCTCAGTATATCCGCCTACAGGGTCTTCAGTGGACAGACCATGTGTTTGAGATAGAAATAAACAGGTCTTCAATAGACCTATGTGAAGATCTGCTTGGCATTCAATCAAAGGAGAATGGCTAACGGATAGAGAAGAGGAGGCCAGGGCTTGAATTGGGCTGTAGAGCCATAGCATGGATGGATGGAAGATATCTTCGACTTGGTTTGAGATAACTTTAATTATTCCCTACACTATTAGATCTAATCTATCTAATTAGCCTTCTTCGGTCCATCTTTGGACATAGGCTTCCCCGATCCTTTTCCATTCTTCTCTGTCTGTCGCTACAGTCATCGATCTAGAGCCCACGTGCTTCTTGATATCATCTGCCCATCTCATTTGGGGCCTTCCTCTGCTTCGTTTATATTCCCACGGTCTCCAACTTGAATTTTGTTGCATCGGTCTTCTTTTTGTCTTATATTGTGTCCGGCAAATCTCCATTTCAATTTTGCAACTTCCTGTCTAACATCCCTCACTTTTGTTTTCTCTCTTATCCACTCTTTTCTCTTCTTATCCATTAGTCTTATGTGCAACATTTGTCTTTCCATTGCTCTTTGGGTTTTTATGATTTTGTCCATGTTTGCTTTTGTAGATGTCCACGTTTGGGAACCATAAGTAAGAACAGGGAGTACGCATTGATTATATACTTTGGTCTTAAGATGCTGTGGATATCTTTTGTTTTTAATAATATAGCTTAGTTTGCCAAATGCCGCCCATGCCAGTCTAACTCGTCTCTTGATCTCTGCTGTTTGGTTGTCTTTGTTAAGCGTTATAGTTTGACCAAGATATATGTATAATCCTTTGCTTGTTCTATTTCTTCTTGTCCGATTCTCATTGTGATGTCTTCATCTGTATTTGTTATAGTTTTGGTCTTGCTATAATTCATATTAAGGCCTATCTTTCCAGCTTCTACGTCCAGTTCTTTCATCATTTCAAATAATTCTTCTTTTTTATCGGTTATCAATAGGATGTCATCAGCGTACCTTAGATGGTTCAAGCGTTGTCCACAAATTTTTATACCTTTTTTTTCCCATTCTAATCTTTTAAAAGTATCTTCAAGAGCCTGATTGAAAAGTTTCGGTGATATTGTATCACCTTGTCTCACGCCTCTACTTATTTGTAATGATTTTGTTCCTTCATATACTTTAATTGTTGTTTTGGCTTCCTTATATATATTGGTTATTAGTTCCGTATATCGGTGGTCAATTCGGCTGTTAATCAAAGAACTTTTCACTGCCCAATGTTCGACACTGTCGAAAGCCTTTTCGAAATCTATGAACGCCATATATAGAGGAATGTGGTATTCATTTGCTCGTTCTATAAGTATTTTCATACTTAGTAAATGGTCACTTGTGCTGAATCCCTTTCTAAAACCAGCTTGTTCTTTCGACTGGTATCCATCGAATTTTGTCGTCACTCCTAACAAAAAGTTTAACCAATAGATTGACGACACTATTAGATATCACCTGGATATTTAAATATTGTTGATCAAACGTCAACTCCTTATCTTATTAAACAAAACCTGCACGTTTTTC
This sequence comes from Diabrotica balteata, assembly GCA_918026665.1. Classification (NCBI taxonomy): domain Eukaryota; kingdom Metazoa; phylum Arthropoda; class Insecta; order Coleoptera; family Chrysomelidae; genus Diabrotica; species Diabrotica balteata. The sequence goes on from OU898276.1 coordinate 181,802,044, forward strand.
TCTTTGACATGTTTGCCAAAGAAAAACTTAAATGCATGAATTCTTAAATTGTTTCCAAACTTGCATTGAAACTCACATAAACGATATTTCTTAAGTATTAAACAAACAAAAGGTATGATATTTGCATGGTTAAAAGGTGTGAATTTTCGCAAAATTCATAATTTTATTTGATGTCATCTAAAAATACCCGGATGGAATTCTATTGATTTACGCAAATATTTGGAAGCTGCTGTTAGCACGATAAAATAAAGAAAGCCTTTGTATATATATAATTGCACTTCTTGGTATTGGTTCTGATGTTATTAGACCTTTAAAGTTTCCCAACCGTCACGTGGAATATAAATGAGTGTGCGATATTTTAATATAGTCAAAATTGATTTACTGTTATTAGAAATTAGATAAAAATGGCATGTAAGTGTTTTGTATATCGTCATTAGGAATGAAATACATCCAATATGCAAATTTATGGTAATTCAGAGTTTATACCATTCTGTATCTCTATGAATGGTTTTACAGTCTTTTTTGTCTTTATAGAGGGTGGTCTGGATCGTTCCCGAGGTACTTTAAAGTGACCTGTCGTCGCCGAGTCTACGCCGAACGCCTACCTGCTAAACCAGACCCTCCTCTGTCCTCCAGCGATCCGGAAGCTGAATGGCCGCTGTAAGGCCGGCATCACTTCCGAAGCCCTACCTTTATTCACTTATTCTCTATTCATACACATCTACACTCTATTCATCAGCAAGGAGGCTCCCTGTCTCGTTGCAGGTAGTGCGTAGAAGACCCGCTCATCGCTCCTAGGTCGGCATCATTCCCAGACGGACATTTCCTCCTTCCCTACAGTCTGACTCACGGATTCTAACTCATACAGTCTGACCTACTTTTTTTAGCTTCACCTCTCAGCATCATTCACCCTTAGCTTTGCCGTTGGTCCAGCTGTCTTTCTTCATCTTCCTTTTTCTTAATCGCTGCACGGATATAGCTGTGTATGTTAGTCCAACCTAATTTATTTTCAATCATTATCTTAATCATTTCTCTCACTTTAACAAAATTCACACCTGTCTCTCTCTCCATTTTGTTCCTTTCCACTATCCATCTGCTGCCATCTAACACCGTATGTGTCCCACTCACAGTGTCCGAGTATCTACAGTATAGACATTCATCTGTGTCAGCCTTTACGGTCCTATAGAGATAGACCCTAAAACACTCGTGTCTTGTGAGCACCTGCGCCAGGAAATAATCATAATAACGAAAAAAAAAAGATAGTGTCATCACTTGGCTCTAAAGACAGACTGCGCAGTCTATGTTAATATATACGTCTACGGTATTTCTACGGTTCATATAACTGTACCTTATGTAATTATCACATCCTTATCATCTTTTATGCTGTTTATAAATGTATCATAGTTAAAAAATATTTTCTATCATTTTTTATACTGTTTAGAATAACATTTTGATGGGAAACTTATTTTTAAGGTAATATCCAAAATGATTTTAATGCTACCTCAGAACAGAAACCTTAGAATTTGGTTAAGCTGGGCATTGCACTTTTATTTCATAGTATCGAGCCGAGAGATACTCTGATTACAATAGGATATTCAAACACGACGTAAATAGTATTAAAAATTGTTATTCTCCTTGTTTAAATTTTTACAAAATTATCAATAAGATTATTAATATCTAATTTGTTACGTACAGTTACTCATAGCTTAAATAAAATGTACTAGCTACTTAATAAAACGTACCTAATTATGTGAGTAGCTGAATATTTATTAGAAAAAATAGTGGCACTATTTACTTTATTTTTTAATGTTAAACACAAATGTCCAATAACATACGAATCTGGTGACAGGGTTGGTGTTTTAATGACATTTCCGCAATTATAAAGAATCCAAGTACGAACCCGATATGACGTGTGTTTTGGATCGTTGTCTTGATAAAACCGATAACTGTTATTAATACCTAGCTCGAGATGCTGCCTTAGTATTGTAACCTCGAAAATCTTTTTTGGGTGGTGCTAGAAAGATAACCAATGGAGATACTGCGGACGGCAGCCAGATGGTTGGTGGAGAGCGAATCGTGGGTTCGAAACTAGCTTTTGGAACCGGGAATGGATCCAACGGAAGAAATAGGTTAAGATAGGATAAGAGATATTAGAAAAGATACAGAAATAAACAAAAGATAGATGGGTAAAATTACCAAAGATAAGAGAAGATAGAAACAGGGCGCCACTCAATTTTTTGGGGTTAAGGAGAAAATTAAGAAAACCTTAGAAAAGAAAAGAGATAAGAAAAGATATGTAGGTTCAGAGATCAAACCCAAGGAAAGATACCAACAGTAAATTATCAAATAAATCTGGTCAACGCAATATATAAACAAATAATAAATATATTAAGTATTACACTTACTTACCTACGAAACTTAATCAGCCTGATCTTGCTACAGTTCAAAAGCATAGTAATATTTAAAGATAGTAATTGTTCAGAGCTATTATTTTATCAGGGAACTTGTTAGGAGCCGACAAATAAAATACATGCATAAAACAATAACAATATATTAAACACAAAATTATGATGCTGCTAAATGCAACCCAGGTAATAAAAATATACAACTATGAAATGGTGTTATATATGTATAAAATTAAGCTATAATGTAATAAAAAAATACCTTTACCAAGATATATAAGGCAATCATATACAAATATAGTTTGGCGTATCTCGAGATATCACAGGAAAGATAATGAACAAACATTATAGGAAATACAAAAGGTAGCAAAAATTACTTAACTCTAAATTTACAAAAAAAAAAAGGTTACAGGAATGAAAACATAAACCAAACCGCACTTGGTTAAGTCAATTAACTATCTCGCACTATTATTTAATAAAAAAACTGAGACTTGTATGTTCATAGGTAATATTTATAGAAATTTTTTGAATGGTTCAATTACATTCAAAAATCGGCAATCTTCAGGTGAAGATATAGATGATACGTCCAGATAATGGCAGGTGATATGATACCATACCATATTACTCGCCCAGATAATTGTAGATAAAGATTACTTAGAGTAGATCTTGACGAAGGCAGCTTAATTCACTGAATTTAAGATACTGTACTGGTATTCAACACTGAATTTAATTAGGTACCATTAAAGGTAGTGTAGAACTATATATAATTTAATATAGTCTAAGGAAAGAAAACTCAAATATAAAGTGTATACACACTTAGAAAATAATTCACAAAGACGATACGATAAGAAATAAAGTGAGCAAAGCGTAACACGAGATATTGGCCTTAACTCAACAACGGCCCACCAAAAAGTCTCACGAGATATTACCTCACTCAACAACTGCCCACCAACAAGTAAATTGGTTCCCTAAAAATTTCACCAACTATCCAAGCAAAAAGAAGAAGAAGCTATATCCCCCACTTAAAATTATCGGACAGTCGTATGTATTTCTCAGAAGGTAAGGCCTTAACGACTATTGGAAAGTTTGAGGTAAAATAATCGGTATTAACAATTGGACCTGAGAATATTAAAATCCTTAGGATTATATTATTGTCAAAAGATACGAGCCTTACCATACCGGAAAGCATTTGTTCTTTTCATACAGAGTATTAAGACGGAAGGATTAACAACCTTTCTTAATTAGGGAATTCCATTTTAGCTTGGTATCTACAATATTATTTTCCTATCGTAAACACGGGGATTCCTAATCATCGGCGTATCGCACGGGGGTAAAAGGAATTAAAAATAATTTGATATATTAATAATAAAAAAAATGTTACAGTATATCCAAGTACATGTATTGGTTTATATTCCCTTCAATAAAATGTATATTACATACTCCTGCAGATGACATACACACTCACATAATTACTCCACCTCCACCGTGCTTTACTGTAGCTTTCATAGTTTTTAAATTTAGTTCTTTATTCGGATTTCGTACCCAAACAAGTTTATTTTTAACAATCGTAAAATAGTTTCGAAACACAATTCAGATTTCTGCTTTTATCTGTGCTTTCTAGAAAGCACAGATAAAAGCAGAAATCTGAATTGTGTTTCGAAACTATTTTACGATTGTTAAATTAGATGTCGCTAGTGCGTCCGTATTCGAAGCCATGTTATTGTTGCTTCTTAAAAAACAGGAAATATTGATCTTTCACGTTGAGAACACCTTTGAATAACTGTTCTGATGAGACCTATTAGGTCGAAATACGTATCAACAGATACAAAGGCGCTGTTTGCGTGAAATCAAATATTTGCTGTCTTTTTCACAAGTTTATTTTTGTTTTATCAGTACCAATCTTATTTGGAGCTAACCTTGATTTATTTTCAACTTTATTTTCATTTCGGTAACGTTCAATAATGTGCTGCACTGTTGATGAACATTTATTTATCATTTTGGATATGTCTCTTTGGCTATATCCATTTTTATGGTGAGTAATGATTAAATTTGTTTCACTAATAGTAGCTTGGCGACACATTCTTAAATAATATTGTTATTTGCCGATTAAATAATGTGAAATGTCAATTTAAATATAAAAATAACTGCAATATGAATTTAATGCAATGCCTACTTCGCTAATCTCAAATTGATAAGTTGTGCAATGCATCATTTTAGCTGTGATACGAAAATTATACATAAAATAATAAAATATTTATTTTTGTTTAAGTATGGTATATTTAAAGCCAAAAAATAGCTTATGCTATTTTAGAAGACCCATAGTAATTTAATTTCAGTATGTAACTTTTTTCTAATAAATATTGAGCAGCTGACACAAGCTAGTTTTATTGAGTAACGACTGCATCATTTAAGCTGTAAGACACTGTATATCGTTTTCTATTAAATTAATGCGAGTCTATCAAATCTCGTCTGTGTTATAGTTGTTCTTAAATATATGTTTTAATTAAATGAAAGTATGAAAATGAGCGTTTGTCACTAGCTGTACTTGCTGGAGCCGTTAAAAAAATTCTTAATGCTATTGCAAACTTTGGAAGAGGTAAATGATTTAAGATTATAAATTTTAAAATTTTTAATATATTTTCTGGTATTGTCATATTTGTTCTTGTACTAAAAATATCTTTATATATTAAAATTTCCTCGAAAAGTTATATGGAGTTAACATCTTTGTTGTCACCGTGTGTTAAAAACGTTCGTTTACCGAACGTAAAGCAGTATCTATGAGGGTATAAAAAAACTTAACTTTAAATCTATTTTCGGGCGTTTTGGCTGTTTATCTGGTTGTTCATAATCAAATTGACGTTTCTTTTGTCGCTGTAGAACTTCTTCTACAGATTTGAATTCAGTTTTTCCATCCATATCATATTTTTCAGATAATGCTCTTTTTACTGCACAAACACTTTTTACAAGCTGACAAACTGTTCTGTATTATTAACCCATTAATGCTCAAGGGGTTGTTATCCCTGGTACATCACACTTATTTTTTAAGGCATGAACTTCACACTCGGGTCTCAGAAACCCAAAGCTGTTTTTTGCAAAAAAAAACAGAAAATGTGGATATTTGATGGATTTGGGAGAATATCTAATCTTAGTAGAACGTGTAGAAAAAAATTTAACCATGGTGTGGTATTTCACAAAGAGATATATTTGTTGAAATTCAAAAATAACATAAAATAATATTCAAACATAAAACATTGTTATTAAAACAAATAAACATTAAATTGAAATTATCATCTACAAAATACACCTGTATAACTATCCTTGTAACAAAAAAATAAACTCTTTTGGTAATATAAGTCTTAGTTATTCTTAGCCAGGTCTTCAGTTTCTTGGTTCTTGATGTTCGCATTCACAGCATAGCTGGGCTCTATGTTCCATGCAATATTCCCCAGTAAACTAGGATATTTCTAACTGGTTCATCCACTATTTCGTCTTCATTGGTTCACTGTTGCTGTCTGACAGTTGCTCTTCAACGCAATCTTCATCAGACTCGTCCCCTCCAAACATATCGTCTACGATGTCGTTTTCACTCTCATTCTCCCATAAATTGTCTGCTCTCTCTCTGTAATTCTACCTCAGTTAAAGGACGACGATTTTCTCTGCTAGTTGATGCCTTTACTCGACTATTTTCTCTACTAGTTGACGCCATTATACTAAAATAAATAAAAATAAGTTGAAACAAAATTATTACCGTAAACATCACCCTTGGGTCCGGGGTACCCATGCTTGTACTTCTGGAAATATCTTACCTCGTTGTTTCACTAAAATGCAGCGGATGACCCGTATTCTAACTCGGCTTACGACAGACTGAATTTACATAAAGTGACGACACACATAAACCACTCATGCGCATGTCACATTGCAATAAATGACTTTCTGGGTTTCTGAGACCCAACAGTGCAGTTCCAGGGTTAATGACCCATGAACTAGAAATAAATCTAGTGTGGTCTGTGATTTACAGTTGGAGCCAGGATTGCCCAGACCGCTGTGAACACATTATTTAATTTTCACTCCCGCGTGACTACCTTATAACATATACTTCTTTCTAGCTAGTACATATTGCGATTGTAAATACATGAGAGAACATATTTTATTGTATTTCCCATATTTATAAATAATTAGCTACTGTTTGTTGCTGGGTCGTTAACGACCCCTTGGGCATTTGTAGAACTATTGTATAATTTTGGTATTTGTTATTAAAAAGCCACTTTCAGTTACTGAACTATTAGAGTATGCCAAAATTATTGACGATGATAATACTCCAATATTACCAGAAGGAATATGAAGCATACCCGGCAATGAAGGAACCGTCTGTGACTCAGAATACAAGGAAGATAATGATTTAAGTCATCTAAGTACCCGAGAACTTCAGCAGAAGGAGAGATCATGTATAGTAGAGAAGATAAGCGTATTTTATTGAATATGGAGGTGTATATAGACGGAAGACAAGAGGATAAGTTGCTTTAAATTTAAAATTAAAGTAGGGAAATATATTAAATAATGCCCAATCAATAATCAAATACTAAAATTGTGCAACCTCATAAAAAAGCTAAAACTGAGAACAAATTTTAATGGAAAAAATGGTACACCTCAATATTGCATTGGATGATTGACTTATGTGGTACTAATGCTAATCAAATAGCCCGCGCTTATGGATGTGAGCACGGGCTTATAAAAAATATTGAGTTAAACCGAAAAATTGCCTGGACCAAAGATACCTTCTGTGTACAATACCGACTCATAAAGCAACCATTTGATGGTATGCCAACAGACAAGAAGATCTTCCCAGTATAAAAATAAAACTACGAAAGCATGTGAAAGTTGCCAAATTATACTTTCGATTGTTTTGAAGAACGATTTCAATAAATTAAAGAAAAACCTAACGTATGACGTAGGCCACCCACGTTCGTCACAGTAACAATTTGGTCTAAAAAATCTTCACCTTCACTGTGGTACCACTCAAGGAAAGTTAATGCACTGTCTAAACGTTGGGTTTTGTGCAAATCAGTCAACATTTTTGGAACCCAACGTGAACACAATTTCGGGTAATTCAAGTTCTCGATAACAATGCGATACAAAACACTACGATAATACTGAGGAAAGGAGTCGGACAATGATGAAATTGTAAAGCGTCTGTTTTCTCTCACACTCTCTCTCACTTTTCTCTCTTTTCGTCCACTTTCTGCACCAAAGTTTCATTAACGACCGAAGGACGCCCACTCAGTTCTTTATCATGCACATTTGTGCGGCCATCTTTAAATGCTCTCACCCATTTCTTTAGCATTCCATCATTCATAATGTTTTGTCCGTAAACTTCAACGATCTCACAATGAATATCGATCGGTTTTACGCCTTTAGCACTAAGAAATCGTATAACAGCCACGTACTTCCACAATCAGCGTGACTCACAATTTGGTGGAGGCACCTTAAACACTGGAGTAAACAAAGTATACAATGAAGAATCAGACTGTAATGGCGTCACTGCGTAGACAAGAGATGTAGGTAACCAGCGCTCATGCGCGAAACGCCGACCGTAGCGCTGCGGCGGAAAACGGTACTTACTTAAAAACATGCCTCGTATATATATATATATATATTATATATATATATATATATATATATATTTCTGGCCATTAATGGGTTTATAGGATTAAACACATAATTAATAAAATGAAAAAAGACAGCAAATATTTGATTTCACGCAAAAAAGCGCCTATGTATCTGTTGATACGTATGTCGACCTAATAGGTCTCATCAGAACAGTTATTCATAGGTGTTCTCAACGTGAAAAATCAATATTTTCTGTCTTTTAAGAAGCAACACTAAAATGGCTTCAATACGGACGCAATAGCGACATCTAATAATAAAAATCCGTAAATAGTTTCGAAACACAATTCAGATTTCTGCTTATAATCTGAGCCTTCTAAAAATTGCAAGGCAAACAGACGTTGATAAAAGATGTTAAAAGGGACATAAGGAATCTAAAATTTGCATTCCGAAACTTGCATTCATTTCGAAACTATTTTACGGATTTTACATAATTAATACTAAATTGACAAAGCTCTTGAACTAAATTTTATTTGTAGTAAAATATTTAGTTAAACTATAAATCATTCATTTACACTCCTAACTGCTGACACAAAACCCATAAACAACTTCAAAATAATTTGAAGAAAGTCAATGAAGCATTTCCAACAAGTGCAGTCTGTTATTTTTTTGAAACATGATATATTAACTGAAAAATTATTACTATAAAGACGGGTATTCTATACATTGTATATTTTACGTGTGTGGGATGTAAAAATACCAAACACAGATTACAAGTATTATGACTGGAATTGAAACCACGTTTAAAAAATTAATTTTTAGTGCAATGACACCAATATTTATAAAGTTACTAACTCAAGAAAATCACACAGATACCTTCATTGTATGTGAGAAAACATAATATTATGAATGGAAGTCATTATTTAATGAATATAAAGTAAATTAACATAAAAAATCAAAACACTTTGTTTAACTTTGTTTATTTGGACACAGCAGAGCAGTAAAATATTATACATAAAGATGTTGTTAAAGATATCTTTGCCAACTCGGTCTACTAGTAAGCGTAAAAGTTATAGCCTATTTGATTAAAATTACTGTCTACACAATTTGGCAACTCAGTCAATGGATATAATGATAGAAAACTGTAATTTATATTAGGGTTTGAAAATATTACAGAGTCATTATGTAGAAATCTACAATTAAGTTAAAAAATTTACCAGATTAGCATGCCGCAGTAGAGCCATCTCTAGGATCAGAAACAAATTATTGTGGGTGAAGATCAACCTTAATACTGGAGTATTTCCTCCTCTTTGTTGTATAATCATATGTGATCTCTTAAGGATTTTATTAGTTTCTGACTATTTCCTCCTCTTTGTTGTATTACATTCTTCATATGTGATCTCTTAAGGACTTTGTTAGTTTCTGACTGATTTCTGAGGAATCGCTTCCTGCTCTTCATTTAATGCAGTTTTTGCTCTGCCACTGTCGCTGGTGCTCAATTAGGAAGGCATATCGTGCCTTTAAGCTCATCCCACTGGTGCTCGATGAGATTCATATCCGGACTCAATGGAGGCCAGACCAATAAAGATATATGTTTGGCATTTGTGGACCTGAGAAAGGCGTACGACTCTGTACCAAGGTCAGAACTATGGAAGGCAATGTACAAATTAGAAATACATACGAAACTCATAGAAACTACAAACAATCTGTATAAAGAAAATAAAGTTTCCATTAAAGTGGGAACACTTTAGGGAAGAAACTACAAGAGGAATATACCAAGGCTAGCCTAGATATTATCCTCGCGGAAACAGAGTACCTACCTTCAAGTCAAGAAGACACAGAGGATCTACAGATTGATGACAACGTAACAATCAAAGGAAAGGACAAATTTAAATACTTGGGTTTATAATCACGAAAAAGGCAACAGAGGAATAAATTACGCAAAGATAGGACAAACGAGAACAGCAATCCGACGACTTAACTCAGTATGGTGGGATAGACACCTAAATAATAAAGAGAAAAACACAGATTTATAAAACATTAGTGCAAAGTATTATGACGTATGGGGCTGAAAGATGGATTATAAATAAGAAAAACAGCAGTAAGATAGTAGCAACACAAATGACGAAATAAAGCAAAAGCATCAATAGAAACAGACATACTAACATATATAGAGCAAAAAAGACTAAAGTGGTATGGACATGTAAGAAGAACTAGCGACAACAGATGAATAAAGAGAATAACCGAATTGAACCCCGTAGGAAGGAAAATTTTGTATTTTCAGAACGAATACCGAAGCGGAACTCAAAATGTCAAAAATAAACTTATTTTAAACATATTGTGGCTTGTTCCCAACGAAAATTGTAATTGCATTAGATGCCGCAAGAAAATAGCTTCATAACAGTATTTCATAAGAACATTAACCTTGAATTTATATATAAATCAATTTAGGAGAAATATCATATCCTCATGTTTAAATAAATAGGAAAATGAAAGAAAGTCATACTCAACTCCTAAAACAACTAAATTCTTGCGTAATATTTGCTGCTTTGTTCTTCTGCAAGAATTATAATCTTCATCTAAAACGAATTACAAAATCTCAGTTTAGTATGTCGTCCTAAGGCTAGATGCAAATTTGATAAATCTCCAACCTTACGTCGTGCGCTTTGTGACAATGAACCCAGATTCAAGAACAAGGTAAACCAAAAGCATCAATATTACTTTCTTGATAAAAAGCGAGTTGCAAAAAAGGGACCGAAGCAAGTAATTTTGGAAGTAAGGTCAATCTTATTGTAATCACATTTTTCTCATTTGGTTATTATAGTAACTTTCCGCAAATTGATCTTGATTATTGATCTTCATTTGTGTTCGAGAGAATCGGTCGTTTAATTTAATGAGGAAGGTCAAGTTGAAAACATGCGGTTTAACACAATACGTGATCTTAATATTCATGTATTTATGGTAGTAAAAGATTAATAATTGATTAATTAAGAATATTTATGTGAAAATTTATTTTAGTGTGTCAATGATTACGCGTACTTCAAAACAGTAAAAACTGTATCATTTTTTTATCAAAATTTCATAAAAATAGTAAATAACTAACTATTTTTTTATTTAGCGTATGGCTACATCACAGGTTCATATATATACATATAATATAAATTACAAACAACAGTAAATACAAAAATATTATTCTACAAACAAACATCTAGATTATACATAATATATTCGATTGACTCTTTTGTAGCAGCCAGGAAATCTGAAGGGTTGCCGTTATAGGATCTAATCGGGCATTCCTCTACCATGTGTTTTACTGTTTGCCTTTCGGCGCCGCAGTCGCAATTTGGTGATTGTATTTTTCCCCATCTAAAAAGTGAGTCGGAACATCTGCCACAGTTCGTCCTTCTTTTATTGAGTGTGGTCCAAATTCGTCTCGGTTGGTTGAAGCCCTCAAGTTTGCTTGTGGCATGTTCCAGTTAGCTGGTGCAGCGTTATTCTCCCATTGTTCTCTCCACCGTTCAGTTACATTAAAGTTTTGATCTACTAAATAACTAACTGATGAAGATACTCTCGAGGATATATCGATATCTAGACAAATTTAAAAAAATCTTAATAATCCATAAAAGAGTAATACTATGTATGCTTTGTCTCAAAGTGACTAGTCTGTACAGGGTAAGATATGCAATGCTAACCTTATGGAAATTTCGCTAAGACGTTGCCAGTTTTATGCAGTGAGCGATGGCGTTCTCTATTGTCTATCTTTTAAAATAAACGGAATAAACCAGGAGTTCTCCACAAGTCCTCACGTATCAATTTTATGTAATGTACAAATATCGTTTGCTAATAATTTTACATAATACTATACATTATTTGTTTCTAATAGTAACTTATCAACTTTTATCTTTTATTAGTAGCAGTAGTATAATAAAATATGCATTAAATAAACATTTGTTTCAAAGTTTTTCAAATACTTTCTTCTAAGTTATTCAGTAATTAAGAAGCAATTACAGTAATTCTTGTACAGAATATGTTTAAAGGCTTGATACATCCAGGGCCTTAATTAGTCTTTATTTGTTCTTCGAAGCGCGTAAACATATTCGAGTTACGATTATTTGTACCATCTTGGATGTACTGTTACTGTTTTGTTATTGTTATTATTTGTTTGTGGCTTGTTGTTGTGATTTGCTGTTGGCAATTATTGTTATTTTCTGTTGTTGGCTATTGTTTTATTTAACACCGAATTTTTACCGCAAAATGGAGGAAATTGTTCTATGGAAACGTGGAAAAGCTCTGGAACTTGCAGAGAAGCAGATACTAATTAAATATTATTAATTATCATCTAATCAGGATAACAACGATTCTGTATTAATTGTAATTAGGCAACTGTCAGAAATGTGTGGTGTTTGCAAAAAGACTCTGTTTCGCATACGACAGGAATATTCATCACTGCTGGATTACAATTTCAAAGATCAGGCTTAAGAAGCGAAAGGTTGGTAATTCTCGTGACAAGTACGATGAAGGTGTCAGGGCCAAACTCATAGAATATTTCATCAATTTTTTCGTGATAACCTACTTTTCTAACCTAACTTTTCACGGGCCACGCTACATCGCTGCTGAGTGATATGGATTTTGTGTTTTTAAAACGTATAAGCGAAATTCAATTTTGATTGAAAATCAGAAATCATCTCGTGGCGTCATCGTTATTTATGCGCATTACGTAAATACCGTGCAGAAGGATACAACATAGTGTATTTGGATGAATTATGGGTAAATATCGGGCACAGTGTGAAAAAAGAATTTGTTGATGAAACAATTACAACTCATCGCGATGATTTTGTTCGTGGCCAAGTTGTCGGATTGCTGTTCTTGTTTATTCGAATCTTCGCTTACCTAATTTCTTTCTCTGTTGTTGCCCTTTTCGTGATTATAAACCGTATTTGAATTTATTCTTTCCTTTGATTGTTACGTTGTCGTCAATCTGTAGATCTTCTGTAGATAGGTTAATATCTCTGTTTCCGCGAGGTTAATATCTAGGCCAGCCGTACTACATTTTTCTTTTAGTTTCTCCATCATGTAACTCAGGTCTTCTTAGTCTTGTGCAATCACTACTTGATCGTCTGCAAAGTTTAACGTATTCTTGACTATATTCGTTTCGTACCGGTACTCCCACGCCTTCGCATTTTCTTTTCCACGTAGATTTTTCACGGCTTTCTCTAAGTATATTTGGAGTAGGGTTGGAGATGTGAAACAACCCTGCAGGAGCCCTTTTTGTTGTGGTCTTCTATGATTCTTGTTCCCATTTTAACTGACACTTTATTTTCTTTATACAGAACTTTTGTAGCTTCTATGAGTTCCGTCTGTAATTCTAATTTGTACATTGTCTCCCATAGTTCTGACCTTGGTACAGAGTAATACGCCTTTCTCAGATCCACAAATGCCAAATGTGTATCTCTATTGTTTGCATTTTTCTTTTCCAACAGTTGTTCCAGTGTGTATATGTGGTCTATGCATGATCTTCCTGCCATGAAGCCCGCATGATTTCCCCGATTTTCCCTTTTATCGCTTGCTCTATATTTTCTTGCTGTATCTTCTTACATTATTGTCTTACTGATGATATTACGCTTATTCCTCTGTAGTTTTCGCATCACTTTCTATTTCCTTTCTTAAATATAAATGTCTTATATGTCTATTCTTTGAAGCTGTTCTCCATTTAGCTGTTAGCTTTATTTTGATTGCTTTTATGGCCGTTCTTATTTCCCTATCTTTTATTTATATTTCTTGTTGTAGGGATCTGCTTCGTCTTCGCCTGTTTTCTTTTCCAATGAATTGTGGTGTTTGTTCTGTTAACATTTCCTTGTATAGATCTATATTTTATATTGGTTAATCGTTTTTGTAGTTGCAGAATAATGCTAAGGGTACCCATGATGGCATTAGTGGGTTATAAGGTGCTCGGAATCCCGACTCTAAATAGGAATAATAACATGGTAAGAAGAATAAGACCTGTTAACTTTAAATTTAATACCGTTTGTACTTGGACCAAAAGGGTTTATGTACTAAGTGTTCTAGATATTCTAAACTTCTTAACTTTCCAGATTCTGGGACTATTCCATCAACAAAAGAAAAGAGAAGAATATGAGAAGAAGAGAAAAGATCTATTTAAGATCAAATTTGAATAGGCGTCTTTCTTAGACTATAAGAAATACCTGAACTAAGTTTACAGATTCTTGAACTTTTTGTCCAAGAAATGAAAAGCCATAATATTAGAGAGTAGTAAGTAAAAAGAATATAAAAGATCTATTGACCTCGAATATAACATTATTATTTTTACATTGAACGCAACAAATTTAACAGCAGTCAAGAAATTTTTTGTAAGAAACAGAAAAAAATTATAATATGACAAAAGATAGACCTTGGTTTATCTTAAAGATAAACTCCCAGAGAAAAACTTTGGGAGTTTTTCTTTTAAGCAAAGAAAAACAAATGACAAAAGAAGAAGGACTTATTGTCTCAAATGAATAAGGTTCTCACTAATTTGAACCTAAATACAAAATTTCAGAACTCAATAATTTTTTTCAACAGTAATTGCACAAACTGACAGATAGGTGGTCGGATCGTTATCGACAACATTTCAATAGAGACCTGTTGGATCCTTAATAATTATAACTTAATAATTTATGAAAGCATTTAAACCGAAAAAACAAAAAATCTTTTAATACTGACAGAAACAAATAAATAGGCACTTCATTCTTACAATTAAGTTACCAGCAATTTGTGTAATTTCGCCAAATGTATGCAACTTTACCGATATCACAGTATTAACCAATTAGCGCTGACACCAAGTTAAGATTTTTTCCACATCAAAAAAATTTTTTCCTAATCCGGCCAGTAAAAGTTTTTACTTACAATAAAACTGAAAAGGAATATCAACTCTTAAAAGCTCCTTCCAAAGGGCACGAGACTCTTATAGTTTATTTTTATGAACGAGAGAGTAATTAGCATAATTTTAACTGGTACCTCCGACACTCCATGGGCCGTCGTGCTCAAGATTAACTGAAAAATTACTTTGAATAATTGTAAAAAAATAAATGAATTTTTTCAGTGTTTATAAAGTGTTTTGTGTATGTAAACAAAAGTGACCTCTTTTATCAACACACTATATTAGAAACTGACTGGCCTTCATTTAAGAAGGGTTTTTAAAAATTTCACATTTTTTTTTAATTTTTAAAATTACAAAAGAGAAAAAGAGTTCTTAAAACCGTCTCTAAGGTATGTTAAATAGATGAATAAAAATATTAATATAAAACTTACAGCTACTTGTTACAAATCCAAATCAGATTCAGAAGATGAACTTTCAGAACCAAGATTTATAATAAACTGGCTCGATCGAATTTTATCAGTAATATTGTCCAGCTTCCACATTTTTTCCTGGTTGTGGGCAGTCCTTCTATAAGTCTGGAGTGGATAACTTGCATTATCCATTACTATTACACAGTTCTTAGGAAGAAGATCTATCATTTGTTCGAACCATTCTTGAAAGACATCAGCGTCCATGTCTTCATGGTAGTCACGGTACGGTTGATTTATAAAAGTTAATAAACCACCTTCAACAAAACCGTCTGAACTGCCAATGTGTACTATTATCAGCCTCGCGTCCCTTTCCTGATGGTGGGTTTAAAACCAGTAGATAAGTTATTTACAAAAAGCGTGCCTTTGACTTGTAACGTTTCATCCTGCCAAAATTTATTTGGTGTATGACCCTCGTGTGATCCATGTTTTATCAAGATAAATATTTTTCTTTTTTGGTTTCTCATTTCCTTTATGGTTCTTAGAAAATGTTTTCTCCATATGACAATATCGCTTCTTTCTAATAAAATAGACTTTCTGGGATTCTTTTTCCAGCGGAAGCCTATTTCTTTTAAAAGTTTCCATAACGTACTTCGACTCATTTCTGGGCAATCCTTATCATCTCGAACTGAGACAAGAACTTTATCGAATGTTGGAAATTCTTGTCTAAAGAAGAATTCATGCACTTTCCGCGAAGTCCTTCTTTAAAATGATATTCTATTTGAAATTTTGGTTTCCCTGGAGCATTACGTGGCATTTGAAAAACTACCACATTTCTCTTCTTTATAACTCTGTAAATCGTAGATTTCCCAACACCAAGTGTACTGCTAACTAATCAACGGTCTCATCAACACTTTCAAATAAACGTTTGTCTGTAATGATTTAAAACAATTAAATATTAATGTTTTTTCATTAACTGTTAAAGGACCAATTTTTCGGCGTTTACACGGCACTTCCAAATTTTTCATAACACTAGTATACACAATAAACTGCACCTTGCAACTGAAGTACCTACTTTAAGTGAACTGTTAAGAATTTTGAATACGCCACTTGGACCTTCCTACAAAATGGAAAAACCCACTATCACATTTTCGTGGAATAAGTTTAGAAGGTAATTATCTAGTCAATTACTGTCGTAGATTCTGGAATTAAAGAATTAAATGTTTGATTGTTGAAACCCTTACTTCGTGGAATGCACTCATTTCAGATAAAATAAAACGTTTTATTTTATCTAAAGAATTAAACTTTATTTTGAAAATAGGTAGGTACTTATTAAACTTTTATTGGTTATATTATAACAATAAAATAAACATCTTACATTTCTTGCAAATTCATTAGTACCTGTTAACCTCCATCACTCGACACTGGCAACCTTATTTAGGGATTAGTAACTTCACAAACTATTGTATTCTATTTGCTCCAACCTTTATACCTGGTGGTCATACTCAATTTAAAATTGTTTTCCTATATACTTCTGTAAACTTGTTGACAAATATCTGTTTTTCATTGAGTCACCCGTATCAACAGTTTAGGATTTGCATACATAATTTATTGTTTTATTACTCTCTCATACATAAAAATACACTATAACTAGGTGAAGTGGGCACGACCAAGTGGAAGAAGATAAGGAAAGCTTCACTCTATATCACTCTGTATCACCCTAAGAAAGGGACAGGTGATACCCAGGTTTTATTAGCGTTAACCGACAGGCATCAATACAGATACAGATATAGAAAACAGACTAAAAAAACAAATGTTTTGTAAATGTTTAGTAAGAATTGTATTTATAAAAATGTAAAATAGACATATGACTTTGCGACTTAAACACTAATTCAGAAATATTCCGATCAGCAGAAAAAAAGTGAATCTCTTTGCTTTATTGGCTACCAGAGGGCTTTTGATAGATTCAAGCATTAAAAATTATTAAGCGGACTGCAGAAGTTAAAGCTAGATGAAAATATCCCGCATAATTCAAAACTTTTATTGAAACCAAGAAGCTATCTTAAAATATTCCAACTTCAACCATACTACTAAATTATTTCGTATCCAAGAGGTGTTCAACAAGGCTGGATCATATCTCCATTACTCTTTAACTTGTACTCTTAAGTACTAGACAACGCCGAAATTGATATAAAAATAAACGGTAAATGTACGGGTCGATACAACTCTGATAGCAGAGATTAAAAGATTTACAAAATATACTAGACAGAGCTAATATAGAATACAGAAGATTTTGTTGTAGTCATCGCAAACTTCTAGTAATGAAGTGCACCAGAAGAAACATAAAAAAATATACAGTTTATATTATAAAAAAAACACGACCTACAAAACGATATTTTGTTTTTTATAATCAAGCACAGCAAGAGACCTTCATTTTAAAAACTAATTTATTACCGTATCAAATCTGGATTTTTAATATGAATAATTCTAACTATATAATAATAAATAAAATCTCGATATCCCTTGTTGGCATACGTGCTTAACGGATTTTTTTTTAAATAAGTGTGACAACATCTTGAACGTATCTGTGTCTGTGACGCTGATGTAAATGATTTTCTGCAAGAAAGAAGTTCGTCGACAGTTTTAGACAAGAATTAGTAAAAAATATTCTAGACTTATAATTAATTTTTCCTACAATTAAAAAAAAATAAAAAAAATGATGGTTAGTGTTATTAAGATGACGTAAATAATATCAGCAACCGAGGCATCAGAATTACACTCAAAAACAAATGTTTAAAAATGGCAAAATATTTCGCTACTGTTTATTAGCCATGAGTTTACTAGAATTATTATTAAAAACAAATAATATATAAAACATGCTTACAAATAATAAAACAGAGTGGAATCGTTAAAATGCAAACTAGCACATCAAAGAAATTTAAAAATTAAACTAAAAATAAAAAATACTAAATACTAATTTTTAGAATACATTATCTTTTTTGCTTAGAGGCTTTTAAAGCTTAAATCAAATAATTTATATAGAGAGGTAACCTTATGTTATTTTTGGAGCATCTATAAAGTGATTAAAATACTAAAATATAATTAGTGTTTATTTTATTATTAATGGCATTCTTAGTTCGGTTGATACGACACATCTCGAGAAACAATCCATTTTGCAATTGTTGTTGTGTGTTCGACAATAGTTCGTTCTTTTTTCTGTTGCAGTCACTTTTGTGTTGTGTGATTCGCTGTTTCAGACAGTGTCCGGTTTGTCCAATATAACATCCCTGGCAACCTAAACACTTTAATTGATATACGACATTACCTACTCTAATATATCACTGGTGTGCTATCATAATTTTAGAGAATAGATTTTGCATTTAAGGTTGCTGTATTTGCTAATTATTACATTTGTGTATTCCTTAAACAGAGAAATAAGGTGGTTTGTTAAATGCGGAATATACGGCAGATTTTTATGTGTAAGATCTTGTAGGTGTTGATCTAATTGTCCATCGTAAAACCGTGTGTTGAATATTAGTTGTTTTAGTATATCCTTAGGATAACCGTTATTTAGAACAACTTGGAATAATTTATTTCTGTTCTGGCATAAAAATTGTCCGTCGCTGATGTGTTCTATTCTACTTATGATTAATAACAGAAAATTACGTGTCAACTCCTGGATACTCGAAAAAAATCTCAAAAACGTAATCAGAAGAAATAATAAAAGGGAAAATCACACTGGTTAGCTTTATACCATAGTTTAAAAAAAACTTACAATGAAGTAAAAACTTGATAGCCAACTCAGAAGCTTCAACATAGATTAAATCAACGGTGAAAATAAGGGCTACGAAAAAGGACTAAGATTTTTTTAAACATAGAATAACAGGATAACAATTATAGGAGTACATTAATGAGTAACGTAACAAAGTAGTGAGAAATCAAGGGGAAGCAATAATCAATGAAAATAAAACTAATTAATTGAATTATTGATTAATTGAATTAATTCACTGATTGTATGACTTTTTTTTTAATTAGCTTGGTCTTTTATCAATTTGTATTCAAACGGAATGTTTATTTTTTGGAAATCTAATTGTATGCTGTCTTTTCATCACATTCTGCGACTCTTAAGTGTAACCTTTTTTCGTGAAAACCTCATCTCAAACCCTCTTTTCGAATTTCTTGGTATGTAGTCTATGTATGTGCCCTAACCACCTTGGTCATCGGGATGTAATATCCTGGGTAAACATAATTATAAAGTTCTTTTATTTCTTTGTTGTTTCCTATTCTATTTAATTGTTTTGTCATTGTCCAGACTTGCAAACAGACTGCAGTTTGCGGCCTACGTTCTGTTATCTATTTCTTTAGTGACATCATTATCAGTCGTAATTATTGCTTCAAGATATTTGAAACATTCAATGGTTTCGAAGTTATATGTGTCAAAATCTGTAATTGATTGAATTAAACAATCAAATATAAAAATTTAACATAATAAAGTAAGAAGAGAGCAACTTGTGGTAGCGATCATTAAAGGGAAATGTAGTCACAAGAAAAAGAGATATAACAATTAAAAAAAAATACCAATAAAATACATTTATTTTATTATGTTTATATCATAACAACTTCTGAATCTTGGACTCATATATTTTGAAGCTGGCTAAAACTAGTAAATGAAGATTAAAGAAAAACAAGTAGATACTGTACATTATTAAACAAAATACTGATGAAAGCATTTTTTCATTCACACGCCATGGTACGAAAGACAGAAGACAAAAAAAATGTTTAAAAAGTGTTAACAGAGGATACATCAGGCACCTTAAAAGAAAACTACCCTTAATTCCTAAAAAAACTGTTGGCTTTAGCCAGCAACAATCTCGTTGATGAATACATGGATATCCTGGAGGCAACTTAACTTTATTATCGTAACTAGTAAAATAGCTCACTTCAAAATCTGCCATGGTCAGTGAGAGATCGGTTTTCTGTGGTTTCCCAATCCCATTGCACAAACATACCCGGCCTTAGGGAGGATACAGCCACAGCTTCCCTCAACGCGACATCAATTCGTATTCAATAATTTATACATTTAAATTCATTTCCTTTCCACTTCGGAAATCGTTCTTAAAATCTGTTGTTTTGAATGTTGTTGAAATGTTAACTTTACCTAAGTTTTTCTGATAATATGATACTTTTATGTATGGTATTGTTATTTTCCTCGTATTATTCCGTGTGTATGCTGTAGGATCTCGTTCTAAGTTGTTGTGTTCTATTCGGTCGATTGTTGAAAATTCCTTATTTATAAACGATAAAGGATAATCATTTTTTAATAAAAACAGATGTTTACAAATGTTTTTCCTCCAAGAACGAATTTTCCGTAGAACAAGCAATTTTGGCCTATCGTATAAGGATTTAATAATTCTATTTTTTAATATTAATATTGTGATTTGATTTGAAATTTAAATATCTGTTGGTGTGTGTTGATTTTCTATACACCTGAGTCTCATATCCAGTATCGTTCTTAAAGATTAAAACATCCAGGAAAGGTAGTTTGTTATTATATTCGTTTTTAATGGGAAATGTTATTGTCTCTTCTTGATCGTTTATATTATTTAGGAATGTGTCGAACATCTATGATCCCTGAGGCCATATTGAGAATACATCATCTGCATATATCTCCACCATACTGTGGGTTTTAAACTTTGTTTAGAAATAATATTTGTTTCAAAATCTTCCATAAATATATCGGCTAATAAAGGAGATAAACTAGAACCCATTGCTAGACCAAAATTTTGTTTATAGAAATTATTATTTAGTTGAAAATATGTATTATCAGTGCATAATGTTAATAACTCTTTCTAATGTTAACACTCTTGATTTTGTCTTGACTATATTTAAAGTCATCTAATGGCACATTCGTAAATAAACTATTTATGTCAAAGCTTACCAAAGTATTATTTGAATTAAGTTCAATACTTAATAATTTATTTAAAAAATGTGTATTTTTTTTAATGTGTCATTTTTATTTGCAAATGGTTGTATAATATTTATTAAAAATTTTGATAGTTCACTACAAGGAGAATTCATGGTACAACAAATGGTTCTAAGTCGTATATTCGTTTTATGAACTTTCGGTACTCCTAAAACTGAGAGGTCTTACTGTAATGAGGTGTAATTAATCTTCTCTGATAACTTGTTAAACAACCTTTAAACTTGAATAAAGTTCTATATATTCCATGGACGTATAAACACAGATGTCTTTGTTTATACGTCCATGATATATTCTGTTTTCCAAAGGCTTTGTTGGATCCTTTCTTAATTTTTGTAGTAAATGGTGAAAATACCATGCATCAAGCATGGAAAAACGTTTTATATTTTGATCATTCATAAAAACGATTATAAATGCAAATTTATACAACAGATTTTACCAATTAACCTGTGTCTATTTTCCATACTGTTATAATTATTGATTTGAATCACAGTAATTGGACTAATGTGATTTGTTTATTTTTGGTTACTTTAAGAATCTTTCGACCACACTTTTATATCGCAACATGATTTAATCGAATATATTTGAGGAGCTAATAGTAATGGGTAATTGTCATTCTAATATACAAATATGTTAAATAGTCTACAAGAAACTACAAGGAAACAAAAAACTACAAGAAACTACACGAAACTATTATTTCATTCAAATAGTCACGAGCCGAAAAAAGCGAATACCTGCGAGGTGCGCAGATGGTAGAAAAGACGAAGATGTACGTCTTTAGCAAATTAAGAACATTGTTGCCAAGTTCTTGTTATAATTGCTTTATTTATAATAAGAATATAATTTCTGTTTACTTATTATTGTTTGTTGTGGACTTTTAACTTACAAAGTACCCGTTCCCGTCATAAAAAACTGGTACAACTCTTATAATCAAAAATCGTGTTTTTTTAGTTGTGTACGTTGAGCTTGTCACATGTGTCATTCTGATTTCTAGGGCACTGTTGCCAGTTCAACAAAAGTATTATATAAAACCAATTAAAATCAAGGCTGTGTGACAGACACCAGTTTTAAGTATACTAAAAACTAAAAACATTATCGAGCAGTCTTGATCAGTCAGTTACATTAAATTTGTTTAAACATGCATCCTAAAAACTGTCACATTAATTTTGTAATTTTCATCATCTCAATTAAGTATCCATACGTTGATTTGTGTTATATAACAATTTATGAAAATATTTTAAAGCAAAAATATTGACAGATAATCAATCTAGACAAACTTTAAATTATTATAATAAAACATTACAATGAGATATTGGATTGTAACTGTTACGTTTTGAAAAGCGTTTTTTCGCACAGAATATTTTTTAGTATATAATACGTAGGATAAAGTATAATGTTAGTTTTTCCCATTTTTTATCGTTCTTGTAATAAATAATAAATTAATCTTGGTAGTGTGCCTGTGACAAAATTTATTGACACAGAATACAGTTCGAGTTCGGTAGTTAATTGAAGTATAAAATTACAGTAGATGCATTCCGATGTTTCCTGTGCCAATACCCTAGGTTTAAAGATCCTTCAAATATTTTGGATAATAAACCCTATCTCTGCTTATTTAATTTCTTAGATTTAGTTTTTTTTATAATGATAAAAATAATACCTATCTAAAAATTTTATACATTTTTGAACCTTATTTTTTTATTTAGATTTAGTGCAATTCCGTTAACTGTAGTGGCAACAACGAATTGATTTCTAAACACAGGTTTACATTGGGGAAAAAAGTGTACCAGTTTTATATGACGGGAAGTGTACGTTGAAAAAAGAAAAATCAAAAATCAAAAAAGAGGGTGACTTTGACTTTTAATAGTTGATTGGCAAAATAAGAACACTGTATATTCAAATCCAAACACTATAAAACACTACCACAATTATCCAAATGATTACCTAAATTATACTACAATTTATTTATGCTAATTGTAGTATTTTCCAATAAATAAGCTGTGACTCTTAGTGGTAAATCATTCTTTGCAAATTAGTCAATTCGGCATTCCGAGTTAATTAATGCATAAATTACCTCGTGGGGTTAAGGTGATAAACTTTTTTGCATCTTTTTGGGGTCCCAAAATTAATATACTCGGCAAAACTCGGCTTGTTCGTATGATTTTTAGAGGTTCATTGGCATTTTCGTATCTGACTACTGGAGTATTAGTCGGGTAGATGCCATACACCACATCCATGTGGTGTAAGGTAATTGATGGCCTTCTTTTGGTGTTAAATCAGCAACCGACTCATTTTTCGAAAACTGCAAGCGACTTCGACCAACGCTAATTTCGATCGCAGGTATGGAACTCATGAAGCTCAAATTTCAATCTTGAGGGGTACTCTCGCTAGATAAACATGGAATAACATGGCTTTTGCTTTTCCTTCCCGACCTCAGAAATCACTTTCCTTCTGATGTTTGAAAGATCAATTCCAATCAACGGGTATAAGGTACGAAGTGGATTAAATTTAAAGCTCTGGTTTATAGCGTTATCAACACGACGAGTATAAGCGGAGCGATTTCAAAGTGAAACTTAATATTCTACTGCACAGAAGAACAAACCTACAGTTGATGTAGTTTGCACAACAATTGGTTGAGCTCCCCAACTTATTCCAGTAAGCTTACGTATTACATTATTTCTTGAGGACACCTTGTCCTTTTTGTCGCCGCAGTAAATGTGAGAGTGCGTTGAAATTTTATCCCCAAGCATTTTGGTTCTGAACAGTTTTTTTCTGACTTGGTGGTTGTTGAATGATACGTCTTAAGTTTTTTTGGGTTTGGCGAATTTTTCCTATAGTACATAAATATTTTTATTCCAGAGTAGCCAACAATTTGGTTTCTACAAACATACCGGACAAAGATCACAAACAAAATAATGCTGTTTTAATAAAAATACTCCCTGTATATTTTTTTAATATAAAATAATGTACTAAATTAAAAATAAAACCGTTAAATATATATCACCGTAACTTTATCCTTTAGAAAGGTATTGAAAAAAAATAATATTTTGTGATAATATTTTAATTACAAAAACCATTAACAGAAAGAAATTACTTATTTTCATTATTCCTATTTTATTAAACTACATAGACATATATAAATGATTTATAAAATTAGATAGTCTACACACGTTTGCATAACTTCTAATGATTTAAATCTTAACGCGATTTTTAGTTGAATTTACTTCACAACAGTAGTTTTGACAATTAGGTTACGATTTAGATACTCATAAAAAATTAATTCATCATAACATTAGGTACTTATAAGTAACTACTTGTAAAATAACGCCTATTAAAGATTGTTGTTCTAAATATCGTTATTCTTGAAATGCAAAACGTCAGAAATAAATGACGACATGCTGCGTCTATCATATCCAAAAACTATGGAATACGGCCGGTTTGCGCTCGACCGTTTTACACCCTTAGTGAGAGCGCCCACCAATCTGACGTGGCAAGTGGCAAGTAGCAAGTAGCACGCGTCTAGCATGTTACTTAAAATGTAACCAATGGAAACGAACGATTAGAATGAATGACGTCACTGTCATTTTGGTGTGCGCTGAATCATTAGTTTCCATTGGTTAGATTTTAAGTAACATGCTAGACGCGTGATACTTGCTACTCGCCACTTGCCACGCCAGTTTGGTGGGCGCTCTCACTAACCTGAAATCGACTGGTTTGCGCTTTGCAATTTTCATAATAGAAATATCTAACTACTATAGTTTCCTTAATCGGCCGATTATCCGTCAGGGCACCGGACCAAGGGTGTGACGGGTAATTGAAAAGACGGTTAGCAGAACATTAAAAAAAATTCATAGTATAACTCTTAAATTTTCTTTTGTATGTTTTATTTGACATATAAGAGGGATTTATGTTAGTACACAAGAATCAATTTAATTTAAATTATTTACGAAATACGAAATCTGTGTTTGTTTTATTGTTACTTCACATTTTGCAACGGCTGAAGTTCTTAATCGACGTACAATCATTAAATCTACCTTATTTGCTTCTTCTTGCCGAGAATACCACTTGATGAATTGTTGTATGTGCGATACAGCTCCTCTAGCTTATTTACGCAAATCTTTGTGAGTTGTAATAGCATCATCAACATCGCCACAGTTGGTTCAGCCATAACTTCATTTAAGGGGAGCATTTTCATCTTAAGTTGATTCAGGCCATAACTTATTCCACGCTCTTTTCAGCGTTACTTCCGAAACATCAGCCCAAGTATCCACAGCATTGTCGACGTGTTTTAAATTGTATGTTTTCAGTAATCTGGCAAAGAATATTACTCTTCCATAACTAGGTTTTGAATAAATTTTTTTCTGTATCGTCTTTTGAATATTTAAATTACCGACTGATCCATTGACTGTATCAATGATGTTGTATTCGTAGACAGAATAGAGTACGTGTTATTTTTATCGTCACCTCGCAGCATACCGGCTTTAGGATGGGCCAGGTGCATTGTCCAAAATGAGAATCGTCTTTGGTGGAAAATTGTTTGCAAACAAAATTAATTGATAACTAAATTTTTACTTATGATGTCAATATAACTTATATATGGACCCTGACGGTTAACAGAGGTGACGGTTAATAGAAAGACGGATAATCGAGGTTCCACTTTATATGCAAAAATATTTGACTTGGACGAAAGTGTTATTTCTTCAGGTAAAAATTTAAGGTCAATCTGAACTCATTATGATATACCAGTCGAAAGTGTATCTGCTCTAACTGCAAGCCAAATTTAAGTTTCGATATCTCGGTAAAGAATAAACCAAATGTATTGTTTTTTTTTTTTTAAGAAGAGTCTTTCGAAGTGTACAAATTTTTAAATTGATAGGTATAAAACTCAAGTTATTTTATAAGCCAAGAAATTGTTTATAACTTTAAAAAACTCTCCACGCTTTCTTACCCTATCTATTTCAATTTTTAAATTGAATTTGAAAGCTTGAGTCTTTCTTAATATGTTAAAAAATGCTTCTTTTTAACCCAGCATAATTTTGTAAATTTGTAATTTTTGCGCACTTTGAATTGTAAAATTAACGAAATTTAGAACATACTTCAGCCGTATTCCAATATCTTTCTAGACGGAATATAAAGGCTGTAAGTTATATTTAAGGGTAAAAAAAAATTAAAGGCAAAACTAAATTTTTGAACTTTTTTTTAATTATTACAATTTTTTAAACAATAAACAATAAATTTTTAATTTATAGCTAGTCAGATATTAGGAAAAAAAAATAAACTTTTCCTTGTATATATTTTTTGTAGGAGCAATATCTCTCGAGTTATGGGCGAATAGATGGGTGCAAAAAGCAAAAATTTTCGATTTTGTCAGATTTTGTTAAATAGAACATTAAGGACAAGGTTTGCGACTGACGCATATCGTAATTATTGATACATGGTTCATACTGAAGCGATTCCAGCAAAAAATAAACTCATATAAAAAATGTCCAATTCAAAACAGATCCGCCTGGACTATATAAATTTCCTTGATGACGAATGTCTCTTCACCCTAAGATACCTATAGAACCATAACATTCTATAAGCTTTACGGAAAATGCGACTAGAAGAAATAAACACCATCAATCCATATGGCGTTTTTACTAACATTATGTGTGACAATTCAAAAATATATAAATAATGTCTTTTAAAAAAGTTTTACTGTTAAAACTCATGTTGTAACTTGACTGTACTATAAAATAAAAAGTTAGCGAAACAAAAATTAAGTCTATTGCGGAGTTGGGTTGGTGGCAACAGTGAAATGAAGTTGTATGCAATTTTTTTGTAAGTTGCAATATTCCTCTGTATAAATTGGATAGCAAGATGTGTCAAAAATTTTTGAAAACATATTGTAAAGTTGAAAAGAAGTCAGTACAGGTACCAAGTTCTTCAACTCCTCGCAAGAAATGTGTAGGGCATCTTACAAGACGTTATTGAAGGTATTAAAAGCCGGGTAAGAGATGAATATCTGTCGACGAGACTACAAATCGCGAATTTAATTATTGGAGTTTTAAACAGCTCAGCTGATAACTCCAACAAGTCGTATTTAATCAGCGTAAAATGTTTAGAAAAAACCAAACATGCAAAAATTGCTCGATTTGTTAATGAATATTTGACAAATTTCTTTTTACCGAATCAAGTACCTTCTGAAAAAATTTTGCAACTAGTTAGTGATGCCGCTTCCTACATGGTTAAAGCTGTTACTATTCTTAAGATTTTTTTTCCAATTTGATTCATTGTACATGCTTAGCGCATGGTTTAAACAGGGTGGCAGAGAAAGTTAGACTCAAGTTTCCAAATGTAAACACTTTAATTAACAATGTAAAGAAAGTATTTTTAAAAGCACCATTGCCAGTAAATAGGCAGATGCTTCCCGATATCCCTTTGCCACCGGAACCAATTTTGACTAGATGGGGGACGTGGATGAATAGTAATATATTTGTTTCAAATAATTATATTGATATCAAAAATGTTATATCAAATTTTGATCCTTCTTTTGTTGTATTGCTGTTCAGAAATGTCAAAATATTTTTAGTGAGAATTCTTTCAGAATGAACTGTTCTATATAAAAGCAAATTTTGACATAATTGTAAACTCTATTTCAAAACTAGACAGTCAAAAATTATCTTTAAATGATAGTACTTGCATTATTGATTCTGTCAAAGAAAGAATAGTAAACCTTTTAGGAACAATTGAAAAAAAATTAAAGATAAATTAAGTGAAGTTTTAAACCGGAATGAAGGTTTAAAATCGATCAATAAATTACATAGTCCATGGAAGCTTTAACGAAGTCCCTTTAACGGGATCCATTAATATGGATCCCTCGCTAGTGTCAAATTGTAGATTTGAGTCAATTACATCCTGTGATGTTGAAAGATCGTTTTCCTCATATAAACACATATTAACCGATAGAAAACATAACGTTACTCTTGAAAATATTGAACATTTTATGATTATATATTGTAACAGCAACAACAAGGACATTTTCTTGTGAATTTTCATTTATATTTTTTTATTAAATGTAGTAATAAATAAACACTCTCTAAGTTATACTATAATTTTATTTCTCACCAAATCTCAAGCCCTAAAAATTAAAAAATATTTCTTTAAGTGCATAAATGCATATTGCACATAATAAACGCATATTTGGTTACTTTTTAAGTGCATGTTGCATGCATATTTTAACCATTTTTTAGAGCATATAATCCAGTCTCTACTCTAAATTCACAGGTTTTGTCTAGGAGTCTACGATATTAGAAGAAATGAAAAATGGTACGCTCAAACAGGAGGAAACAGATTAAAGAATGATACTAACTCTACTAGAGTGGTAAAAAACTATAGAAACGTGGATAAATAGAAAAAAATCATAAACCGTCGCCAATAAAATCACAAGAGAATTAATAAACGGTAAAGGAAATTTTTCATATTTTTTTTAATAAATTTTACTCGCAAATTAGCCTTTTGAAATGTCCAAATTGTACTTACTTTTATTGAAAGTGTACTTAATCTCCCTCATCTTGAACTATCCACGCACTGCAGTCCAAAAAGCCGAAAAGTCACTGACACTTATTTTAAACAAAATTATTTCCTCAACGCGAGCACAATATCCGCTTTTTTGAGAAATAGATGCATTGGAAGCTTTTCAATGGTTTTAAACCACGCGCGAAGATAAGAAGAAGGTGCTAGTGGGGGAAACCCGATATCAACGTCACTCAGTAAGATGCTTAGTATGTGACAATATTGTTTCTTATGCGCTGTTTATCGTAATAGACGATTGGCGTGGGAAATTGCGTATACGAGGGAAACAGAAATTGTAAACAGTTGCTAGGAAATATATTTTTAAATAAATTGTACTGAATAATATATTTAATATTAAATTTATATAATGTACAAAATTTTGCTGCTTTATTTTTATAAAAACTTTCAAGTTTTGAAAGCACATTAAAAATAATATTGTGAGTAATAGTTAAGTTAAGAGTAATATTTTAAGGTTATAATGACTAATAATTGTAGCGCTTGTTTCCAAGATCTTGGTACGGATGAAAAGCAAATAATAGCATGCGACAGTTGCCGTTCAAGGATACACATTGCAGAAAAATGGTCTGGCTTGTCCACATCCGAGATATGGGCAATTATTTTGCAGAAACGCCTACTTATGTACTTTTGCGCTAGCTGTCGTGATGCATTTAAGACTGTTTCTATATTTGTGCGAAGATTTGCCAAGCTGAAAGAAGGAATCACCAGTCTCAAAGAAAAGATTACATTAATGGAAAATGGTAATTCACAGACAACAGCCAATTCAGTTTTTTAAGTACAACAACGTATATATAGAGCTCCAAATCTTATGATTTATAAAATTCCTGAATATAACTCTAATGTCTTAGCTGATCGCATTAGCCATGACAAATCTTACTTGTATGAGGTATTTTGTTTACTTGGCGGCTTACAGCAAGAGGAATCCACCATATCACATCTGACAATGTTGGCAAAGTATCCAGTTACAATCAAACTAGACCAGTAAAAGTTATATGCAATCGGTGAAATTGGCTCTTAAGTCTAGTAATAAGCTTCGAAGTACAGTTTATAGAATATCAAACTAAGATGGAACAAGACGCTTACAAGGCAGCTAAAAAGGAACTAGAATAAAGAAAATCTGCTGGCGATGAAAATTTATGCATTAGATACCGCAGTGGTGTTCCTACAGTTTGTGTAGTTTAACTACAAAAAAAACTAGTATTCTTCTCATTAACAGTTTTTTTTATCAAAATGTTAGAGGTATTTGTACAAAGATTTCGGAGATTCTGAAACATATTTCCTGCTGCTTGTACAATATAATTATTTTAGTGGAGAGTAACTTGAATGATAACATAACTGATTGTGAAATTAAATGTAATAGTTGTAGTATCTATAGACGTGATAGATCCCAGAGAACCAGTGCAAAGTTGTGTGGCCGTTGTGTAC
The DNA here is from genome assembly GCA_918026665.1 of Diabrotica balteata. NCBI lineage: Eukaryota > Metazoa > Arthropoda > Insecta > Coleoptera > Chrysomelidae > Diabrotica > Diabrotica balteata. The sequence continues at coordinate 181,832,308 of OU898276.1, forward strand.
TAGAGGTGTGCTTATTAGTTCTTTTAGACGAACTAGTTCAACAGAACTATTTCAAAAATGAACTAGTTCGGTGAACTAGTTCGCGATAGAACTATTTGTAGGACCGACATCGAAATCCAACCCTAACAGAACTGGTTGCCAGATGTCTCGTCTCAATCACCACACAAGCTCGGCACTGGCCGCCCGTTTACTTCGGTTTTCAGTCAGTCTTTCACTAGTTCACTACCGTACAAGTAGTTCGGAACTATTTCTTTCTTTTTAGTCAGTCTTTCACTAGTTCACTACCGTACAAGTAGTTTGGAACTATTTCTTTCGATCGTATGTTTAGGTTTAAATGGTTTAAATTATTATATGATTAGTTATTTTTTATTTGCAAAAAATTATTAAGATTTGTTTTTTATTAGTCGTTTTAAATATAAATATGGTTCAAGTATGATTTATTTTTATATTTACGTATATTTAAACTCATAGGTATTTATAATTAGGTTTTTTCTAAAAGAAACTTTACAAAAAAAATTAGTGAATTTTCTAGGAACATTAAATAACACATTTTCATTCTCACTTTTACATAAAATTATATATTATGTAAATGTCAATCATTTTAACCACAACTTAATTTTTTATTTCAAAATTACAATACAAGAAACAACACAGCATGGCAACATCCAAGCCAATCCATGGGCATAAGATCCGAACCATTATGACATTAAGATAAGACTTTATGTTATTATCACATTCATAAGAATTATGAATCTGTTATCTGAGGCTAATCGGCATTTTTTTTTTAACTAGTTAGTCCATCCATTCATAAAATAATACATATATGTTCTCATTCGTTTATTCATTATTTTGTTCTTTAAAAGTTGAGACACTACTTGAGAATTAATGAACTAGTTCAACTAGTGCAGTTGAAAGAATCGTTCATTAGAAATTTTTCGATGGTGAACTACACATCCCTATTGTGTACTAGTGGTTGTTAGCAACAAGCTAAAATCACAAACCATTAGTATTCGTGAAGATCGGGTTGAGCAAATATATATCTTATGTCAACTCAATGAAATCCCTCACCTCAGCCAGTTGGTCTGTGTCGTTTGAACTGACAAGAACTACATCACGTGTTCCAGTCGAGCAAGGAACCATGTTGCTCTTTATGTATTAACAGAATGCACTCAGACGACACTTTTAACAAGTTTTACATGATGCTATGAATAACAAGATAGGATCTTCCCGTAGCCCAAAATCGGTTGTGTTCGCGCATGCCGTCATTGGAGAGTAGAATTTGAATTCTTGTTAAAGTTAAATGGGGTTTGTATGCATTCTGTGATGAAATTACTGGACGAAAATAAGTTAAGAAGTTCAATAATTACAATAATTATACACATAAGGAAATCTCCAAACTAGTTATTAAAGATTATTTATTGACACATACAAAAAACTGACATTTCGAACGTGCAACTCTCCAATGACGTCACGACTTATGTGTAATATCTTATCTTCTTATCATAGTATCATGCAAGTTTTACTTAAAATCTACTTATACACCTTAAGCAAATGGATTTTCCTAATATAGGTAAATGTTCGCCAACATTACTCATCAGTATGGCTGACATGCTTCGAGGACCAACATGTTTGGTTTTTTTTTCTTTGGAGTCCTTATCGGCCAGTACCGATAAGAATCTCAGCTAAGTCAACCATATCATTTAGAAAGGGTATTTTCTTATTTCTGGTATGTAACTCAATATATAGAATATATGAATTGTATGCTGCCATCATAAGAACTCTGTAGTAAACCTTCTTTCCCCATTTTTGAGATTTTCTATTGAGATCTACAAAGATGTCATTTGATCACATCTATGAACACCTTCCGTGTAATGGTTATAGAATTCAATCGATACAGGACAACAAATGTTGGCTTTTGTACCATCTTTCAGTTTTCTACACACAGTTGTTTCTTCTGGCTTATGGAAGTTAGTATAATAAAATCTTTTGTGTCCTGCCATCGTATAGCTAATGTTCCAGTTTCATAACCTTTTACTTGCGATTCTCCTCGATTTGGCTTGCCATGTAATTTAGGTAAATTTTTTCGGGTACTCATGCATGTACCGACAGCAGGAAACATAATGGTATCCATAAGATAACTGTTGTAAAAAATCTGTCCAAGCAAATTACAACATTTTCATTAAAAAGTGTTGAAGATAACTGATTTACGACAAGTTCTCCTAAAGTACCTGCTATCTTATTATCTTTTTTGCCTGCATACACATTTATATCGTAAACGTAGCGAGTTTCCGAATCGCATCTTGTCCATAATTTTATGCCACGTTTTATGGGTTTGAGAGGCAGACACTGTTTTAATATAGATCTCCCTTTGAATTTTGTCATGGACTCATCAATTGCTTGATGGGTAGAATCACTTCTAGCTCTCATAAAACTTGTCTTCGAGCAGGAAATATCATCATCTATATAATAAGTTTTATTTGCTGCGGCAGGTTTATTGGGTTCGGCAAAATACAATTTTGATAATAGTAGTTCTCTATTGCAATATACCTTTCCCTGATATTGCAATACGAATATAATCGTTTCCAAGCGATTTATTATTAGACCAGTACATTGCGAAAACAGGAACTCTAATATAATGCATAACTAACGTAACACCAGTAAGCATCATCATTTCTTTTTGGCACCTTTTGACAAAAGTTTTCTTCTTTTTCTCTTCAAAAATTTTAAGCCTACGGTTTGTACACTGGGCCATATACATAAACAAACTTTTAAAAACAATCTTATGCAGAACTTCCTCGATTCAATTGATCTGTAATACCTGGGGCTGTTCTGGCTGTTAGATCATATCTCAGAATAAAATTTTCTACATTGAGATCAGTCCAAACAGCGGAAAATTATGTACTAGTTGGCGGCAAATATTGCATACCGTCGTCTGGATCTTGGATATTTTCATCATCGTCAGAGGATTCCTGATCTGAAATTTGAGCTGCGTTTTCAGTTTCATTACTTATATTCACTTTACTTTCAAGTGAACATTCCTCACTTAGTTCATCTGATGACAAAATGAAGTCCTTATCCACCATATTATCATCACTACTATAGTCTATATTTTTAATTTCATCAATATTATTAGCATAGTAATCAAGTTGATTTTTGGTAAGTTTCTGTTTCTTTCGATCCATGCTAAAAAAAGGAAATTGTTTATACCTGACGGGATAATATTTCCCAGTAAAAACACCTGTTGGGATATATAATCCCATTCAAGATTTATTGATTATTACCATAAATTTCGAACTGAGCAGCAATATTAAATTATGTACTCACCTATCTTAATCTTTTATAATTAATAATCAGCAACCAAAATTATCCTTATGCCAACAGAAATATATGCTACTACCCATTATTTTAAATCTTTATTTTCTTGCTATGTTTACATTACAATGCTGAATATGGATTCTCGACTTATGGTTATAAGAAATGCCATAGTCTATTGAAGTATCCCGTCTCAACGCAGTTTTAAGCCAGTTTAAAACATTCATAATGTTTCAAACATGTGTTGGGATAAATATTAGAGTAGGGAATTTTACACGTCAAAGGAGTGACCGCAACGATAACAAAAGTGAAGCCGAGTAAGCACCAAACGCGTGTGCCCGTGGCGTATCACACAGGCCAATAAGAACAATATAAAACTACAGAATTAAATTCCAAATAATAGTAATCATAATTTTAATTTAATTTTTTATTTTTATTAATTTTACATATCATTATGCACACAGAAGATTTAAACAAATGAGTCTTTTAATGTTTCGAACTTTTATACTTGAATCGCTTATTTATGAAAAGGCCCCTTTTCACAAAATGTAAATTTTGGAAAAAAAAAAGAAAAAAAGCTGTTTTAGTTTTATAAAAAACGATTTTATACTTTTCTGATTTTTCGAAACATTTTAAGGACCTTAAAACTCAAAATAAATCATGTTAGTTACACTTTTTAAAATCAATATTGTATTTTTTTTTATTATTGAAAATAGCTGACAAAAGGCCTTACATAAACAAAAGTGTTGTTTTAACGGGAAAAGTTTTGATTGGTGGATGAATTTACACCGTGTTTATTTATAATTAGTATTACTTTATTAAAACAGTTCTAAGACAATACAATTAGCTACAATTAATTGCCATTTTATACATTTTTGCTCATTTTTTGGTTGCAACTGTAGACCATTGGGCAAGCTCATTGTAAAACCACTTGTGTTCTTAAGGGATATACTGCAAAAGTTTATTCAGGTCATTAATTTTTTCTTGATGAATTGGTACCTTTCATTTGTGAGTTTTTCTTGTTAATGAGGAGGGAAGGATGTCTCAGCAATAGACAGTGGATTAGATAACAATTTGAAGATTTTGCTAATAAATCCACCTATAAAATCAGATACAAACAACCACTTTTTTTTTAATCTTTGTAAATTCTTGGTAGGAAGAAATAGTAAACATTTCCTTTTTTTTTTGTTTTTCTCAATTTTACTTTCTTCTGAAACAGTATTTTTCTTGTAAAATTTGGGCTGACAACTTTGAAAGTCCAAAACATTGGCATTTTCCACTAAATCCACAGTAAATTTCCTCTGTTTTGTAGATAAAAGTATTATTTCTGTTATATCTTTCAAAGTGTAGAATCTATCATATCTCCTTAGGTTTCATTTTTCAAGGCCGAAGACCCTGTCACATGGCAAATAGGAGTGACCCCTTATTAGAAGTCTATAGACGACTTTTTTGAATCTTGTAAAATGTATTAAATTATAGTTGACACTATCTGTAAGTTGCATTAAAAACCTAATCATCGTGTGATTTTTATTTTGTCCTGTACAGTTGTCACTGTATAAGTACAATTCATCTACATTAGCTGGACCATTCTCGTCAATATACTTCTTCAAGAAAGAGCAAACTTCATTACTCCCCTTTCCAGCAACTCACTGGTGGTATAAGTAAAATGTTGCAGTGTCATTATTACTATTGTGTATGCCAAACGGATAGACGGACAGTTGTCTAAGGTAGTATATTTTCTGCACTGGAATAGTGGGAAGCGATATGTTTGCCATATAATCAAAACATAAAAGCATCGCATTTTTATATTCGGCACAGTATTCTTTCGTCTGTCGAAGAGATGAATAAAAGTTTTTGCTACGCCTCTTATACACAAGTAGCTGCTCAACTGCAACTCGTTTTGCTGTTTCATTTAACTGAGGATTTTTTATTGTAGTATTGAACAGTTCACATCCACAACAAGTGTCAATTTGGGACCTTCCAAATCTATAATTGAAATGTTCTTTGAAAAGTTTGTAGTAAGAACTATACTTCACGTTTAAATCGTTATATTTCTCTTGAAACAAATTGAAAATTTTTTTTATCTCCAGCTTAGCATCTAGATATTTTATTTCCTTAGAAGAATAGTGACTTGTTTTCAGTGGAAATGACTGAATGTGTTCTTTTACAAGATCCGTATAATCTTGTGGAAGGGTCTTCCGATTATTTACCTTTCACAAGAAGATCTTGCAGTCTTCTTACTATTTTTTCGCCAATACCGTGCAGACTTAAAAAAGCCTTTTTGCAGATGTTGATCCCTTTCTCACGAAGCAAGGCATAGAATTTAAAGAAATTTTATACTCAATAGAATGTTTGGGCTTAAAAAAACATCTTCAGCTTCCTCTTCGGAAATGTTTTGTTTTATTTTTGACCTCCTCTTCTGTACGGGCCCTGCTTTCTTGCTCATTTTTGTTTGAAAAGTTTACCCCTCTGCATAAAATTTCAACTTGGTATTCTTCACATAACTTCCCGAAAAATCTCAATCTGCATCTGCAACATTTGAAAAAGGTTACTATTCTGGAACTAAGCTAGGTTTTAAAACTGACTTCTAATTATCATCTTATATCCTGTCTAAAATGGTATATTATAAGATAAAACGTAACTTACGAATATGGTAATCCTGTTTTGCGTGGTTCAACAACATTTCCTCTGTAATTTATATATTCTTCACCACGACATCTAGCTTTCTTAATTCGATTAACCTTATATTTTTCATGGTAACGAACATCCCTCTTTCGCTTCTTGCTATCTGCTTCTATTTCAACGACACTTTCACTCTCTGACATTATTTCAAAACATAAGTTAAATCACTTTAACAATAACTGAAGAGAAATATTTTATTTTATTATTTAACAGTTGATTATAACATAAAACAACAAGAGATTAATTATTAATCTTCAAACAGTGAATATCTGTCAAAATCAGCTGACCGCGCAATGTTGCAAACAGTGCTTTTATTTATGAAAAGCCACTTGTCATTGACACAGGCTTTTCATAAATAAACAATAATTTTAAACTAATATATCTGATATAGCAATAACAAGACATGAGGTTTTCATAAGCAAACGATGTGCGAACATATGGGTTATCATTTTCTAAGTTAAAACGAAAATTTGAAAAAAAGTGACATGAGGGCTTTCATAAATAAGCGATTCACTCCCTCGAAATAATCAGGGTTAGCTATTAGGGGATGTGATAGAATCAAACAACTTTTTAAATTATTGATTTATTTTACACTAGAAAGTATTAATTTGTTATATTTATTTCGAATGACATTATCAAATTCATTTTGTTTTTTTGTTATAAAATGCAATCTTATGTTTAAATATTTGTCCACTATTTGTTTCAATTAAAAAATATATATGATTTGAAGCTCACCCTAAAATATGTTCTTGCAGATTGCAAAACTATTGTTCAAATTGAACGCAGTTGAGCATGATTTTATTTTTTAGAATATAGATAAATTTGGGTTTATCCAAATTTTGCTCGTTTATTCTTAAAAAATCTTCCGATGTTTTGCAAATTGCAATGCACCTTTGGACGAATATGTTAATCCTCCTTGATTTTTTTGTAATTAATGAGTTTAAATAATTTAATTTGTTTCTAGACAATGCATCTACTATTTTCGGACTACAAAACCTGCTATATAAGTAATTATTTGAATAGAACGCTCGCTAATTACAGTTGAATTCATTATGTAGTCATGTTCGCTCCAAATAGTTTCTAAAGATTGTTCGTAAAATGTTTCTAATAATTGAGCTTCAGGTGAACAAATTTTTAACTCAGGTTTTTTAAATCGACTTGAACCACTTAAAATAGGAACATCGTCCAATGGAACACAATTTCCTAAACACCAGATCGACGCTTCACTACGCACTAACAACCTTTAATAAGCAGCAGTGAATTGCCTGGCAGTCGGATTATTATTCCATCCCCCTTTTGATCTTATACTAGAAAAAAAAAGTTCAACATGATCTTGACTAACTTTGTACAAAGGAAGGTAATGTAATAATTTTTTCTGGACAATTTCCTCGTACAATCCAAGAGCACTTTTTAATGAGACGATAACTCCCAAAAATCCACTTTTTTTTCCCCGAATCAGATACTAACTGTCCATTATAATTTTAAGATTTGAGAAGTAGGTAATAGCCTCATGTACAAACTTTTTTGTTTGTTCTATATTGCTATCACATAATGCTTTCTTAAAGTATTTTGCTCTTACTGAAAGACGGTTTAAAATATCAAAAACATTATTTGTAATTTGTATGAATTTTATAGTAGCTTCACAACCGGAAAGTACCTTTAACTTTAATTCATTTAAGCAATAAGAAAGAGAGTCGGCAACAGACGCACTTAAAAGTTGAACCGCTAGACGCACTTTTAATTTTTGATTAAAAAAATTAACATGATTTTTACAAAGTTTATTAGCCAAGGGTACACCCTTGTGTTCTTGTAACTCTTGAAGATATTCTATATAATTAGAAATTAGAGAATTTCCATCTTCATCGATTATTGTATGACGTTTATCTCCAAAAGTGTTCCTAATTAAATAGGTAAAGAAATAATAAATAAGACTTACTCACAATCAATTTAATTTAACTATTAGACGACCGGTTTCGCTTTCTACAATATGCAAAGCATCCTCAGGTCTCGATACAAAGTTAAACAAATGATGCCGGTACTCTATTAATTGATGGATGGTAGAACATGGTTTGAAACTACTATGTATTGTTGAATGGAGAACTCAATTCTGTTATTGTAGTTGTTTGACAGTAAACGGGAAGTTCTTGAGGAGTTCTTTACATCTAAACTTATTCATTGTCATAAAACTGTCACCTTCATAAAACAATTACTCAATAAATAACACACATTTCATAAATATATCTCTCGAATAAGTATAAATTAACTTTTAATATTACAATGGTATATTACATCACTTTCATTTAACAAACAATTCACACACATATCTCTGCTTCATTGGATCAAATCTATCTCCTCAAGAACTTCCCGTTTACTGTCAAACAACTGCAATAACAGAATTGAGTTCTCCATTTAACAATACATGTAGTTTCAATCATGTTCTACCATCCATCAATTAATAGAAGTACCGGCCATCATTTGTTTAAACTTTGTATCGAGACCTGAGGATGCTTTGCTATATTGTAGAAAGCGAAAATTAAATTGATTGTTGAGTAAGTCTTATTTATTATTTCTTTACCTATTTGAAATGGACTCATTCGACAAGCAACACATTCATGTTCCTAATTAATTTAACCATATGACAAGGGTCGTAAAATATTAAATATATTTTATTTTGTATTGAAAAAAATGGGTTTTATATTTTCCAATTTCCTGCTGCATCCCAGAATACGCGTCATTGCAACATTTGCTGTTACCCAGTCAAATGTTAATGATTACGTGAGCCCCTGTCTCTGTTTTTAATCAACTGCAGATATTAATTACAAGATTAGGCTTTTTGTGTCCATTTTAACCCATTTATAGAAAAATACCCAATTTGGAATTTCCCAGCTTCCATGTAACCAATTCGCCATAAAACAAAAAGCCTCTTTGGCTATGTATTGCTATCATTTGCATAATCGTTTCCAAAATCCTAAATACCCATGAAATTTTGTCCCGTCCAGTCTACATTTTTTTCGTATTGACATCTCGACCTTTATAAAGATAGCAATAGAGGACTTTGTGACTTCTCATTATTTGTTGTTTAATTTCAAGAGATTCTTTTGTGAACCCAGGTTCTTCGTTATAATTTCTGAACCATTTGGATATTGTTGAAGAATGTGGAGACAAGTTTGAAATGTTTCCCTCACATAATTATACCCCTTTGGAAAAAAAAATTTAAAGTTATCGCAAATTGTCTTCATGCAGAATATTTCATTTTTTTTGCCTATTTTCCGTTCTGCCAGTTCCTTACATATAGGTGGCAATATTGGGACCTTTATATAAATATTGGGACTTCCAAGAAGAACTTGCTCAGACTTTGATTTGAATAGTTTAAATAACTGATAACTGTTTAAAATAACAGTTATCCAAAAATAACTTCCACGGTTATAACGGTTATTTAAAAATAACCTCTAAGCACATCACTAGTGTACTCAATGTAAAGTTTATTTTTTAAACTACATGAAAATTGATTTAGACTAATACCTTTCGAAGTCTTCTTTTGGCTGCACACTTTTTGGCAACTCAAGAAATATAGTTAGTACTGCTGGTGTAACAATTTCACTTTCCCTGTCGTAGTTCCATATAAATAAATTATTTTCAAAATGTTTCGAGCAAATCTATGGTTTTTAGTGGGTATAAAGTTTTTAATTTTCATATTTTCAATCACAAAAGACTTTGTTTTGGTTCGTCTGTTGGTAAACCTAGTATTAAAAGTAAATGTAATTAATTTCATTTTCGTTAGTTGCCATATTATATACTATAAATCCATTCTATTGAGAATTTATCATACACCACTGGTTAAAATGGTGCTCTTTTATGTTGCTTTTATAACTAAAAGAGTTTTATAACTAAAAACATTTGATTTTTAGTTATGTATTAGGTACATTAAAGTGTTATTTTTTAAACAAATAACAGCTTAAAAGGCAATATGTAAGGAATAAAGGAGTATTTAGTGTATTTTCATGTACGCACTCGTAACAAAAATATTTATTTACTTGTGAAATATAACTGTCGCTGCATTCTTTTCAAGAGTTAAAAAAAATTGCTACTTTTCACTCAGAAAAATGGCACAAAATATTAACAAAACGGAGTTGTGTCAATCCGAAAATGAGCACCAAAACGAATGGCGGTCTGGTTAAATCGGCTTCACTTTCGCTTGAAGGCTAGATGCGCGCGTTACCACTCCTTTGTAAAAATTCCCTACTCTAAGGGATAAATCAGGTATGCGGGTTAGGAACTCCTTTCGGATTGTGCTACCAGGGGAAGTGAATCAATCCCTGCCTTCCGCAGATTCAGGTGTTTCCTCACCCGGGAAACTAGAACCTGCTAAGGGTTCCCTTGTTCAGGGTCACGGATGAAGTCCACAACGGTATCCAGGGCGGAGGAGAAGGTCTTTACAACGGTCTGGAGAGCGGAGGTGGCAGCCCAATGGTTTTAGGGATTGTATAAAACTAGCACTGGAAAGTGGCAGCTGGCTGATCCAACACTAACCTCAGGCCAGACTGAAATGGCTGTGATTTAGACAGCTTGTGGCGTGGGTGACATTCACAGAAGCGGCACATGTACAGCGGTTGTAGAAGGTAACGGGAAAACCACTACACTAATATTTCCCAGCAAAATTACATAATGCTCATGGAACCTAAAACAACGGCCCTCAGTCCCGGGCACCTCGGAAAACAAAAAGTATAGGCACATGGAATTGTGAGAAGTCTATATGAAGCGGGGAAGGCCGCAAATTTAATTCAAGAAATGGAAAGACTTGATATCGATATACTGGGATGCAGTGAGGTAAGATGGCCAAATACAGGTACCTGTGTGATGGGCAACTATACAGTATTCTATTCTGAAGATGAAGGCACTCAAAATAAAAAACGGTGTTTGTGTAGCAATATTACTTCTAATGAAATTGCAAAATTTAGTTTCTGGATTACTACCAACATCAAATAGAATATATGGTAATAAAAATAGACAAGCAAAACCAGTCAACATGAATATTATCCAGGTATATACCCCAACTGGTAAAAGAAAAAGAAGAAGAAATAGAACAATTCTACGAAGACCTAAAACAAAACTCTACTGCAGACCAAAGAAGCATGAAACCAATAATTATTAGGAGACTTTAACGCCAAGATTGGCTAAGGAAGAGAAGATGACACAGTGGGGAAGTTGGCCTCGGAATAAGAAATGAGAGGGGAGATAGACTGGTTCAGTTCTGTAAAGAAAATCAGTACAGTATAATGACAGCTTTTTCAAGTTACCACCCAGATGTCTCTACACGTGGAAATGTCCAGCAGATGGAATAGAAGGACGCATCACAAGAAATAAAATCGATGACATAATGGTCAACAAAAGATACAAAAAACGCAGTAAAAGCAAGCAAGGACATACCCGGAGCTGACATCCCACCGACCACAATCTTCTTCTTGCAACAAATTAGGATAGAATTTAAATGAACAAAAAGAAATAAGCAAATAATAGCTATTAACCTAGATAAGCTTAAAGAAGAAATCCACTAGTAATAAAATGCGGGAAGAAATACCTAGACACTTGAGTAACAGAACAGTACAATCGACACAAACTCCCGAGGAAGAATGGCACTATATTGAGAAAACACTTATAAGAGTAACAGAAGACTACCTCAAACAAGATACACGAAAAAAGAACAAAACCATGGATGACAGAAGAAATTCTAAACATGATGGACGAAAGAAGAAAATACAGAGGTAAAAATAAAACAACATACAAGCAATTACACAAGAATATTAGAATAAAGATCCAACAAGCCAAAGAAAAACCTGGCTAAGTGAAAGATGCCAAGAAATTGAAGAGTTGGAACAAAGACATGATACTTTCAATCTACATAAAAAGTAAAAGAAGCCGCTGGAATATTTAAACAACTCCTACGTTCTTTCATCGAAGATAAAACATGGGAACCCGCTACTGAACATAGAAGATAAAAATAGGTAGATGGAGAGAATACGTGGAAGAGATGTTTCAAGACCGAGAGTGGAGGACGAACATTTACATGCAGGAGGCATCGACTGGACCTTAATATCACAAAGCAAGAAATTATCAAACCGGCAAATCAGTTAAAGTACGGAAAAAGCTGTTGGGGAACGATAATATCCCATTGAAATAATAAAGATATTACTAGACGAACACATCGAAGTAATGGAAGATATATTTAACAAAATATATCGAACACAGGCAAAATCACCAAATGATTGGCTGACATCGGTGTTTATACCACTACCAAAGAAGAGAAACTCCAAGAAATGTGAAAAACCATAGGATTATTAGACTGGATTATAATAACACAATAGAGTATACCATAAACTAGACGAACACACGGTCAAACTAGTTTGGTTTTATGAATGGGTTCGGAACAAGAGAAGCACTTTTTTCAATACGTGTGCTAGTTGAAAGATGTTGAGATGTCGATTCTGATGTATACTTGTGTTTTATAGACTCTCAGAAGGCGTTTGACCTGGTGAAACATGATAAACTAATAGATATTTTAAGGTCATGTAATATCGTACGATAAAGACTTAAGGATCATTTCAAACCTCTACCAAGATCAAAAGGCTAAAATCAGAATAAAAGCGAAACATCTGGAAAAATTCAATATCGAGAAAGGAGAGTAAGACAGGGATGTGTTCTATCATCTTTGCTGTTTACTCTGAGAAGATATTTCAGAAAGATTTGAAGGCACCTCGGATGGTATAATTATAAACGGGCAATGTATAAATAACTGCGATTATGCTGATGACACTGTCATACTGCCAGATAATGCTTGAACCCTGCAACGCTTAATGGACCGAGTTGTAATGACAGCCTGTAGAGAATTTGGAATGAAATTGAATACAAAGAAGACAAAAACGATGGTCATCAGCAAGCACCAAAACAGAAGGCTGAAGGTCAATGTCGACGGAACAGATCTGGTATGAGTAACAGAACAACGTACCTTGGAAGTAATCTTGATGAAACTTGGGACACTCAATAGAGATAAGAATACGCTGGAAAAGGCACGTACAATGTTTTACAAATGCAAAAAGTTCTATGCAACCGCCAGCTGGGCATCTCATTGAGAACTAGAATACTTAAGTGCTATGTTTTCTCCATCTTGCTCTATGGTGTTGAAGCCCTGGACAATGACAGAAGCAACACAAAAAGCATCCAAGCATTTGAACTCTGGTGTTACCGTAAAATGCTCAGAATATTCCTACATGAGCCATACGACAAATGCGGAAGTCTTGCGGAGGATGAATAAGGAAAGAGAGCTTATGCTTACAATAAAAGAACGGGAAAAACACAAATTTTGGTCACATCATAAGAAATCAAAAGTATGAACTGCTCCAACTATAATCGAAGGCAAAGTCCGATAGCAAAGGACGACCAGGAAAGAAGACGCAACTCTTGACTTAAAACCTACGGCAATGGACGAACATGACCTCCATAGACCTATTCAGGGCTGCTACAAATAAGATAAGGTAAATAAGGCTCCGTAAGAAGAAGAAGGGATAAATATATCCCAACAGGAGTAAAATGGCTAAATCGTCTTGATGAGTAAGTTCTATCTAAGTAGCTAAAAATAGCGAAATACGTATAATAGAATGACAGGATAATGTGAAGGATGTGAATATTCTTTTCGTATATTATTTACACATTTTCAATCTCGTGATAAACCTAATAAATGCATCTGTCGCCAAATTTTTAACAAGCAAGGTAATTAGTTAAATAATGAACGAAGTAAGAGTTCAGTAGTATTAGTTTTTTCATCAGTATCCTTGATTTTTGGAATTTTTACATTATGTCATTGCCACGAACATACAAGAAATTTGGTCAGATATAATGCGGAATTTGTATAAATATTATTTCTTGAATAAATCCCAAATCAAACTACAAAAAAGCTATATAAAGTTTAGTCTTACACTTAAATTAATTAAATGAGGAAAATTTATAAAATCACACCTCTGTGATTAACTATTTTTAAACAGTGTTTGTTTACAAACACATGACAAAAAAATTGTTTTAGCTTATATAATATATGACAACTAAAATTTTACGTTCATAGTAAACTGTGATTTTATCACTCTAATAAAATCTGAAAAACACTTGTAGTCAGGCTGCCAGGTCTAGGGATTTATCCCGAATCTAGGGATATTTCAGCATAAAAGGGACAAAGGGATTTTTTTGATATTTATTGTAAAATCTAGGGATTTTTGACCGGCTCAAATATTTACCTACACAGGCCTATTATAATAGCATTTTCTTTAATTCAGGTATTAAACCACTTCGTATTAACAGTATTAAATAAGCGATCTTTAATTACAAATACTTAAACTACTAATAAAACTACTAAAGAATTCTATTATCAAGATGTCGCTAACTGTCCACGTTCTTGGAATCTTTATTTTATGCTACCAAATAGATTTCTGCCAAAAATAGAGTCCTATATATTTTCATAAAGGAGAAGCAAATTCTGGAGCAGGAATTAGGGGATTTACAAAAATCTTAGGTTTTATAAAATAAATACTTACTGGATTTACAGTATGAATCGGGTGAATCCTAGGATTCGTGGAAATATATAAATAAAATTCTATGCTTCACCATCTCATTTCTCTTCAAGTTGTATTTTGTATTAATTTTATTAAGTGAATAATACTTAATAATATTTTAAATTTAATATTCAAAGCCATAAATAAGTACGTTATTCTGTTTTTGTTAAATTTATTTAAATCATCGCTATTGTAAAGTTTAAAAATGAAATGTTTTTGAAATAAAGGTATAAAACAACAATTGTTTTTTTAGGTTGAGTTTATAGAAAGTACAAGCTGAATTTAGCCGCAAATGTCAAAAATATTTCGGCTTAGCAGTGTGGGCATCATCGAGCAAAAAGACAAAAGAGGGAATCTAATCCTTATGAAAAGGAGACCAAAAAAGTGGCCTCTGATGGCGGACATATCCGGAAATGCGAATGAGCCAAATTTAAATTTTCCGACACTTTATTAACAGTAGCTATAAAATAGTTTTCAGAATGTGTCTTAGACGAGAAAGTTTTAATTAATTATTAACGGTAATAGTCTAAAATGCGACACAATTGTTAAAACACTTCAATATAAATAAGATTTCATGTGACATTTGGGACAAACAATGACGTATAATATATAGACTACGCAGTCCCCTATTCTCGCTATAGAATCGAGTGTCCGAAAGATCTCGACTCAAGGTTGAAGGTATGTTTATTAGAACAGCGGCGTGCTCATTTATATGTTAATGACAATACTTATTTTTAAAATTAAAATTAAATATTTATGATTTCTTTTTGTTCCCGTCTATAAGAGAAATAATTATTTTGATAAAATAGTATGGCATTTTACTAAAATAGTAAGTAAATAACTATCAACAATTTAAAATAAAATTTGCTTGTCACACAAAATGGAGTACGTCCATGACGTTTTCAAACACAAGATCAACTTCGTGATGCTTCGTAAGAAATCATGAACTTCGTGCATCTTCGTATCAAAACAATAAACAATAACAAAGGTATTCATGTTTTGGACACTTTTTAAAGCGTTCACCGAGTCTATATATTATACGTCATTGGGGACAAACAATAACATAACCCAACTAAATTTGATCTCGAACAAGGAGTGAGACTATCTTTCCTTGTTTAATGTGGCCTCTAAAGATCACACTTCCTGTCTAACAATATTTTCGCCCCCACTACCTTTACATTCCCTCTTTTGTCTTTTTGCTCGATGGTGGGCATGTTTTGATTGTATGCTTCAAATATAAAGAGATAAAGCTTTTAAAAAGTATATTTTGATTATACTATTTTATGATATGATGATATTTATGATTTATATTTGTCTCTTTGGAGATTAATTGCAAACATATGTTGTAATCTGGCAACTGCTGATTTGACGATTGCCAAATCTATCCCCTAATCTACCCAAAGTGTAATTGCTAAAAAAATTCTAATAATTAACTGCAATTAATCTCCAAAGAAACAAATATTTACACAGCATCTACATTATAAAAACATGCCAACACTGCTATACCGAAATTATTTATTCCATGTTTGACATTTGTGGTATAATCAGCTTGTACTTTCGGTAAATTCTACCTTTTTTTAATTCCATGTTATTATATTAGGCAACCATCAATACATTCCATCATTTTATTCAGAATTAGGCAACCATATATACATTTATTCCAATCTAGGGATTTCTAGGGACATTTTAATGTTAAATTTAGGGAGGACAAAAATTTTCACCTGGCAACCCTGCTTGTAGTCAATAGTCAATGCACATTCGAAGTCACACCTTTAAAGCTTTATCATCATCATCGTAGCCGTTCAATCCTCTCACAATATGAATTAAGTCTTCGCAATTATCCTATTTTGAAGTTAGTCATCTTTCTCTCTATTCTTCGCCGACTACGAACTGCCCCACGCTACCTAGATTTTAATGGGTTAAGTTTTATAGTAGGATTAAAAGCGACTACGAACTGCCCCACGCTACCTACGTACTTAGATAATATTTTTGTGAACATAATATAGTTTTTATTTTACTTTCTTGTATTCAAAAAGGAACCCAATTCCCAAAGCATGAGCGAAAATTTTAAATGATTAAATAATGAAACTATAACAATAGAAGTAATCGAATAAAGTTTATTTATAAATCTACATTAACTTATATACAATAACAAAAACTACAGTTAAACAATAACAATGCTTAATTCTAATGTCAGACTAGTGATTCAAATAAGTAAGAGTGAACACTTTATTTTAGATTTTAAAAGTTAGCTGCATAATAATTGCAAACTGACTTAATGAAGTCCAATTTAGTAATGTTTTGATTAACGTAATATTCATTTAGCCTATTTTCAATAAAATCAACTTTTCTTTTTGCCGTTTTATCAAGTTTTTTTTTCGAATCTATGTGCAGTTCTAATTTTCACATATACTTCTGCTTGAAAATTTAACAAAATGTGTGTAAATTTAAATATGTCAGGATGTGATTTATAAAAACATTCGTTAAATTTCGAGTGAAATGATTCACATGCGTTTGTAGTAAATATAAGAGATGATGAATTTGAAGCCCATATGTAAGGTGGAAATGTTGAATCTTCCGTTAAATAATTATCAACTAGGTAATCACAAAATTGCAAAACTCTGTCATCTTCTGGCATAATATTAAAAAGTTCATCAGAAAAAAAGTCACCAACATCATTTGGATGTAAATAAGGAATGCCGAAAAACAATTTTAAATATTTTCCAATAACAGTTTGATTTTTATATTCCGAGGACAAACCTAAATTTTGAATTTTTCGGTACCAATTTTGTGTTAAATGAAATTTGCAACAAAAAATAATAATGTCGGGCCACACTAACTTGGCTGCATTTTGAATTGCTATTTCAAAATCAGAAATTATTCGCTTCGGTTTGAAATTTAAATTCAAATCTGTACATATTGTTATTAATGTATCAAAAGTACTTTTGTACGATTGCTGTGATTTATTTGGTAACAAACAAAATACTAGAGGAACATAAAAACCATTTTTGTAGCCATGTATAGTAAACATCTGACAAAAATATTTAGAACAGTATTGAAAAGTTCCATCTACATACAAAGAATCTACATTACACAAAAAGTAAAGATTTGTGAAACAACTAAAAATTGCGGAATTATTTTTCGTAGATAATAAAAAGTTTTCACCTGTATTTGTTTTTAAATTTAAGTTCACTAACACTTGTAGAACTTCCTCCTGTGACTTGGGCAATGATGGTGTGGATTTTCGTCTTGTAGCATAGATATTTCTTCGAACGCAAGAAATGTCTTTCGTCGTCAGCGGTAAATTGCTGAATTTTTCCTTTCTCAATTCCTTGTGGACAATCTTAAAAGGTTTTTCACATATATCTTCTACAGCTTTTCTCTTTGTAGAATTACTAAAAATTTGCCGGTCTACGTGGATATCTGGAGCATGATTATGCTCCGATGCTTTTTCAAGAATAACATAATTTTCATCACCTTCCTTTGTGTACACTTTTTGTTGACAGCCTTTTTTGATGCATCGCCATCTAACTTTTCCATCTTTGGAGACATGGGCTTTTGAATATTTATATTCATTAATTATTAATAACAGTTCTCCCCTTTGACTAAACATAGTCGTTGGATTCGCCATTTAAATGTTAAACACAAAACTATACCGTAATACTTGCAACTGAAGTGAATAACTGAAAATATTTATATTCTTACTTTCAACTATGATCAAATTTGGAATTTCCGGTCATTAAGACTTAATCCCCAACTTTCTCGGCGATGGGGCAGTAGGTACTTCGGATTAAAGGCCCCAGGTAGTTCGTGGGGCAGTTCATAGTCGCCCCTATTTTGGATACAATCTATTATGAGTCTGGGTTATTATTTCGTCCCTTTTTCCTGTTTCTACAATTTTCTTTTTCTTACTCATTTCACTATATTGTTCTCGGTGTAATTTGGCTTTTTTGTTGGGTTCAATTTTATCCCATAAGTTTTTTGATCATCTCTTTTGCCGGTCATTTGATGATAATATTATGTCCTTTCTATTACAAGCATTGTTATTTAAACAGTTGATGTTCCTTTACACTTGTACTACAATATTATTTCTGTCATCTTCAAACAACTCTGATATATACAGCTGCCATTCTATTCTTATTTCGTGCTCATTTACAATAACTTTGTTATTATTATCAACCAGTATAGAGGGAACTCGTTTTTTAAATATGTTACTCATTTCTTTTACGTTGTTTCATTAATTTCAAGATGTCGTCTGTTATCCATTTAGGAGTATATGTAGGTGTCATCTGTAGACGTATTATAACACTCAATTTTGCTTATTTCTAAATTATACGAACACACTACTGAAACAGTTAAAGTGCCTGGCACACAGAACAAGGTGTCAGATAAGGATGTCCACTGTCTTCACAATTATTTATCATATGGGGAGCATATAATGAGAAGAGCACTTAGGAATGGAAAAAGTGACTCTCAATAAATGGCCGAAAAATAAACAACCTACGTTTTGAAGACGACACAGCCCTTCTTGCAAATACTAAAGAAGAGTTAATTGATATCATACTACTGGATGACAATGAAAGTCTAATATTTGGTTTGCATTTAAATATATTAATGACAAAGATCATGATAGTGGATAGACTACATAACAGTCATCCCCACATAAGCATGATTGACCAGTATGAGACTAATTTGACAACCTCAAAAAAATAAGGTTGATCGACTGCTTACTATTTCCGATACTGACATATGGATGTGAACCTTGGACAAGCTACTACAAGCAGAAGGCAGAAAGATAGACGCCACTGAAATGTTTTGTCGGAGAAGAATGTTACTAATTTCGTGGACGACCATAGGACAAATAATTCAATTTTAAATAAGTTAAAGCAAACGGCTTTTCAGCATCAATCTCCAAAATAAGGAAAGGTACAAGGCCACGAGGAAGATCCTCAACAGGATAGATCGAATAAATTACTAAAATATACAAAAGACCTATGCATGTGTTTAAAGAAATTACTAGAGACAGAGATCTTTGGAGACGAACAATCAACGACATTATGATGACCACTACATCACTGGAATCAGGGTGAAGGGGGGAGATCATTACTTGTAAGATATACGGTCAAGTAAGTATCATAATAAAATATAAAGGGCAAAAGCGTTAGAAGGAATTAAGAGAAATTTGGTAGTTCCCAGTAATTCAATAGATCTCATAGTAGATATGATACGAAAATCATGGGATCAGATCCCAATAATTCACAGAAGCAAATAAAATATAAAAATCTTAGACAAGTGAGGCATTAACAGAATATATTTATGTGCCAAAAGTTTGGTTTTTCAATATGGCACCTTTCCCTAAGGAAGTGATAATATAATAAGTAAAAGAAAATCAAATTTAGGATTTCTTTTGAATTCTGAAGAGGGTGAAACTCAGAAGGAGGGAGCTTCAAAGTATAGTTTACAGGAAGATAAATCCCAGTCAAGCTTTCAATATTTTTTTTTATATTTTAGTACTCTGACTATGACAATATTGAAATTATGTGAACAGCCAAAACCTATTGAAGAAGAAAATAGCTTAATATTACTTGGCATGTATGAATAATAGAAAAAAAATATAAAATAGAAATACTGTTAACAATTTTAAATCTTGCATCTTGAACTGGGTGTAACTAAACATGAAATATGCAGCATGAGTAACACTTTTATGACAATTATTTTAATACTACCTATGTTTATGTATGTATTGCATGCTATTAAAATTCTTTGTTTTTTTTAGATATTTGGCATCTGAAAGTTGCAAAATTAGATGAAGATCCTGCTGATGATTTGAAGACAGCTATTCTAAAAGAATTATTTAAAGCCCAAAGTTTATTAGCAAACAACAGTAGTTAAAGGTTTTTTTAAATATTTTGGTATTTTATTACTTTGTTTTTGTGTATGCTATAATTATTGTAAATAAATAAAAAAAAAAGGTGTGTTTATTGTAATTTTAAGTTGTGTTTATTGTCTTGCCAAGAATTCTTTGTTAAAGTACTAATAAAAACTTCTCATTTTTCTTATTTAAGGCTAGACACTTTAATTTCTGGCAACTGGTCGTTAGACCTTTGTACCACATAATTTATTTTCTTACCAACTCCCAATAAGTCCTGTGGCCTTAACGAAAGTCGATGGTTTCCTCATTGAGAGTTTAAAGGTCTCTTCTGATTCACTCCCAGATGATTTGTGAATTCCTGCCTCAAATTATCCAGCACATTTTTTTTCTTAGTTTGTGTGAGGCACTTTAATTTATGGCACCTAGTCCTTAGTCCTTTGTAAGAAACCTTCTTTTTTCTACTTAACTCAAATCCAGTAGCTTTCTCTTATTAGAAAAGTTTAGAAGGATTCGCAGAGAGTTTATCTTTAAGACACTAATTCTCTATGTAATTAAGGGCATATTGCATCTGATCCCCGACATTACTGGGAAATTTTCCCCTGAATACTATTACATCGTCTTCGAAACACTCGATCTACTGTTCTTACTGATCACTTATTTTGTACTTAGGTAAGTACTAAACATTAAGAATGTTGAAAGCCTCTTGAAAACCCCAAAAAGGGTTTGTGCTATATATGGCACACTATGAAGTTATGGCCTCATTTATTGTTTTTGTAGATATGGATCCAAAACTCTTTTATGGTAAAATAAATGCAGTTAGAATTCCAAGTAGTACTAATAATGAAGAATCAGATCTCTCCGATGAAGACGGTACAAATGAGATGATATTGTGTCAAGATAGTGACAGGATGATGAGGAGTGTGAAAATTTACCAAGCAATGTCAAGGAAACTGTCATTTCCGCCACATCCTCAGATTCCTCAGATGATGATATCCGTTTGTCTGATAGACTACGATATAAAAGGAAGAAATCTTATAATTGGGTGAAAGGAAATCTGAGAAGATCAGAAAATGAAACAAAAGTTACTGGTTCTGAAAATGTACCTTTTTCGATTTTACAATTAGAAACTCCGGTCCAATTTTTTAAGTTTTTCGTCGTCCATGTTTGGCCATAGGACTCTCCCAACTCTCTTCCATCGGTCTCTATCCTGAGCAACATATTTCCAATTTGCTCTGACTATTATTTTAATGTCATCAACCCATCTCATCTGTGGTCTTCCTCTTGGTCGTTTACTTTCGTAAGGTCTCCAATGTTGTATTGTAGTTGTTTGGGACTTTTAAATTTATATAATAAAAAGGGATTTTTTGGTCAGTCTTGCAATGGTGTATAGTTGCAAGCTGTAAGACAAATAGACTTGCCCGGAGTAGCAATGTACAAGGGGAGTCCGGTAGTAGAGAAGGAGAGAT
Organism: Diabrotica balteata; assembly: GCA_918026665.1. Lineage (NCBI taxonomy): Eukaryota > Metazoa > Arthropoda > Insecta > Coleoptera > Chrysomelidae > Diabrotica > Diabrotica balteata. The sequence continues at coordinate 181,854,237 of OU898276.1, forward strand.
AATTGTAATGGCGGATGTAACGTAGATGTATTATGGGGTTGGTTAATAAAAAGTTGGAGAAATCAGTTGGGATTTTATTTTATTGGCAAAGAAAACAGTGATATAGGGAAGTTTAGTCCTTATTGCAATGTCAGTAGTACTCCAACGTTGGTCTTTTTGTCTAGCAGTGTGGCTCGCGAAGCTCCATTTAAATTTCGCAATTTTTATTGTTATGTCCTCGACTTTTGTTTTGGATCTTACCCAGTCGTTCCTCTTTTTATCTGACAGTCGTATACCTAACATTGCTCTTTGCATTTTTCTTTCTGTTGTGGCTAGTTTATTCATGTTTGCCCTGGTTAGGGTCCAGGTTGTATTGGGGTATTTTGCGGTTCTTACGTATCCAACTAAGTTTTCCAAATCCTGCCCATGCTAGTCTTGCTCTTCTAGTAATTTCCGCACTTTGGTTCTCTTTGTCAAGTCTCAGGATTTGGCCTAGGTAGATATATTCCTGGATTTGTTCTATCTCACTGCCGTTTATAGTTATATATCTGGGGTCTTCTGTGTTTGTCATTATTTTTGTTTTTTTTTTCATATTCATTTTTAGGCCGACATATTGGGAGCTGGCTGCTAGTTCTCATAACATAATTTGCAGTTCCTCGAATGTGCTCGCTATAATTACTATGTCGTCAGCGAATGAGGTGGTTTAACTTGTTGTCATTGACGTTAATGCCATAGGTTGACCAATTTGTAGTTTTGAAGACGTCTTCTAGGGCTTGGTTGAAAAGCTTTGGCGATATTACGTCTCTTTGTCTCACTCCTCTGTTAATGGGGATGAAGATGGATATATTTTACATTAATATTTACATTTTACGTTGAAATCATGTCACCTTCGTAGATCTCCTTCCTATAAAGCGTATGTAGCATTTTTTATTTACAGCACCACTAAGTGTTGCCATCTTGAGCTCGTAACCGGCCTCACTAGTCAGGCCTATATTTTGGCACTAAAAAGATTTATAGCACGAAGGTCAGTCCCATCATGTATCTGGTCTGATAATGCGACTAATTTTTATGGGGCAAAAAACGAGCTCCATGAACTCTATAAATTGTTTATGAATGAAGACCACACAACATCCACTACTTCGCAGCTCAGAACCAAATTACTTTTAAGTTCGCTACCCCTCTTAATCCTGAAAATGTAGGAATACATGAAAGAGGTATTCAGTTAGCTAAGTTTCATCTCCGTGATCGGTAACGCAGTTCTCACTTACGAATCCTTCAATACAATACTACGCCAAATTGAGGCGATTCTTAACTCTAGACCACTATTTAGGATCTCAGAATGCCCAGAAGACCTTTCCTTTATTTGCCCTGCCCATTTTCTGGTAGGCCAATCTCTATTAGCCCCACCGGGGCCTAGTAATATTTTAGAGATCCCAGAAAACAGACTGCCCTCTATCAGAAATTGTCGCAAATGCAATTATTATTCTGGAAGAAATGGAGTGTCCCATACCTCCAAACCCTACAATCTCGATCCAAGTGGTGTAAGGTTACTCAAAGTCCCGTACAAGTCAATGATATAGTACCCATAATAGACGCCCATCTACGCCCGCTAAAGTGGGAGCTAGCATTGCTTGGTATTAGCTTAAAGCTAATACCAAGCAATGATGGCCTGGTTCGAACTCTACGACTTCGGACAAAAAACACAACTTGTCTTAGATCCATCAGGCAAGTAAGTAAACTTCCTAGCCCCACCTAATATAATTTGTATTCTTCTCTTTTCCAGTTTTATATGTTTAGATTTTGTCAAATATATATATATATATATTATATATATATATATTATATATATATATATATATATATTATATATATAAAATTAAGGATCACTCGAAGAGTGGCGGGTTTTTCGGTCAAAAGTTGGAGAAAAAAGAAAAAGATGATGGCTACTTCATCTATTTATTGAAAACGTTTCGCTATCCAATTTGATAGCATTATCAGTTCATCTAAAAAGAAATACCTAACATCCAATGGAAAGTTATTAAGTGTGTTACCTCCAAAAGATATGTAGCAGTCAATGATAGAAAAATTGTAAAGAAGCTTACGACAATGGACATTGTAAAAATATAGTTATCAATTTTCATAAACTTAACACAGCAAAAGATATGTGGTACTTATACAACTATATAAAAAATTCATGTAAAAAATTTTTTTTTATATTATAAAACACAATTAATGTGCAGAAGAACTAAGAGATCAAAGATGCACTTCCAACAGTAAATCAATAATTAAGATTTTATTTTTACTTTAGGTAGCATTATTGTAATGATTAATTAAGAATTTTAGTAATTTAAAAGTATAATGAAGTTACCACTCTGAGAGCTTCTCGACTGCTGCCGTTGAAATGAAGGCAAAACAGGTGTTATAGCGCCACCACGTAAAAAGACATATATATATATATATATATATATATATATATATATATATATATATATATATATATATATTATATATATATTATATATATATTATTTATAATGCCAATACTGGCCACGGAACAGTTAGCGATGTGAGCTGTAACAGATTCGAAGAAATAAAACGTTTCTTGCATTTCAATAACAATGATGACTTGATTCAAAATGATCAGCCTGGACATGACAGATTATTAAAAATTAGACCTGTTCTGAGCCAAATTAAAGAACGACTACTCATGTTTCCGAAAGAAGAATTTCTAGCTGTAGACCAGCGATACTCAACCTTTTTTTTTCCTGGCCGGATAATAGCTATGGTCACAGCTTGCGGGCCGCAATCTAGGTGAAGTAGTAGAAATATATATATATAATATATATATATATATATATATATATTATAAATACATTATTTTCAAAATACTGATTTCAAAAATGTATATACTTTCGCAAAATTCGGTCAAATGCTTTTTAATGCATTAATTTTTTATTCCTTGGAAACTAATACGAATTTTGGAAAAATTTAACGCAGAATAAATATTACATTATTACCGATGGCCAAAAGTCCCTAAAAACTTCTATAATATTTTATTTTAATAAGTTACAGGGGTGCAGGGCCGTGTCGTGCTATGATACGGCGAGGCAGTCGCATCATGCGGCATAATGATTAAAAGAAAAAAAAATGTCAGGCTGTGTAAAAATATTGTCAGAAAAAAATGCATTTAATAGCATTGGAACAAGATTTTGCGCATACCCTCTTAATAAAAATGAACGTTAAATTTCAATCATATTTAAAAGGCGGCATTTCAAAGACTTGCATCATATTAAAAGATGTACCGCACGGCTCTGCAGAGGTGAAAACAAAGAGAAAATTTAGTATGATTTTTCATTTCAAATACATACAATAATGTGATCTTACATCACTGTAAGTTTCATTATTTTGTTATAGAGACAATATTATTTCGTACCGTAAAGAGTAAAACCGTTATAAAATTTTGTTCTGCTCAGCCATCGTACCTCGGTATGTAAAAGTAGATCGCCATGCCCACTTTTTAATTCTTCTAATAAACTTTTAAATTTTCTATGGTTAAGTTGTCGTGCTCTAATAAAATTAACGATGTTAATAATACTTTTCATCAGGTCGTCAACTTCCGGTATGGTGGTACGTGCTGCGAGATTTTCTTGATGTATGATTCAGTGAAATATTAACAAAATATGTATATCATTTTTTTTTCAAAAGAGACATACACCCAATATTATTTCCTGATATTCCTGACATCCATCTGTGCATACACATACTAACTTTTTAACGTCAATACTATTTGTTTTCCAAAAACGTACAAATAACATCAATGTAATCACTTCCTTTGGTATGACCTTTCATCGATGAAATTTGAGAAAACCATTCACGAATTCCATAATCTTCAGTACAGTACCGTACAAAAAGAGTACATTGTGAAGTTGCTGAAACATCAGTGTTTGAATTAAATGCTAAACTCCAATATTTACAATTCTTCAAGTCGTCGATGATATGATTAAAAATATGTTTCTAAATATCTTCAACTCGCCTGACGCACGTGGAATCTAAGAGTTGTAGTTGTCTGATTTGTAATATTATCTGAGTTTTATTGCTGAACTTCTCAAATAAAATATTTGAAGCATTTATAAATCATTTCTTTACAATCTCAGCGTCAGTAAATGGCTTCATATGTTTTCCTAATAAATAGCAAATTTCGCAATTTAGCAAATTTTTTGCTGTTGCTGTAACGACCTTTTCAAGACGCATAGTTTTTCTCTTCGCAATGCAGTGCCGACTGGGAAACCATCGCTAAACATCTTGTGTTTTGTATTATACTGTCTCATGTTATTATACTTCTTTAATATAACACTCTCTCGATAAATCAAACAAGTGGCTGAACCGTGTTTGTTAGTTACAACAAAATATTCATCTTCCCAATTGTCTTGAAATAGTCTGTTATTTTACGTTTTGATTTTGAGAACACGCCAGCGATTGTCACTGTTTTAAATTCCCGGCAAATAAAAGAAACACACTTCACTTGACAAAATTTGAAAAAGACGATACGTGTGTAAACGGAAGCGCTGAATGAAATTGATATGTTCATATAATAATTGAACTGGTTCCAAATCGACATGAAATGCAAACATAGCATAACAACGTAACTTCAGGAAATCCCCGGTTGAACACCACAGGGGCGGATCATTTTATATTATAAATAATTAGACTTTGTTGATTAGGGAATTTTTAATAATATTTTTATAATGAATTACAAAAATATCTAATATAATCGTATTTTTTATTTAAGATTTTATATATACATATGTAGATAAAGTCAAAAATTATTAGTTAGCCTTCGGGCCGCATAAAAAACGCCCGAGGGCCGCATGCGGCCGCAGGTTGAGTATCACTGCTGTAGACGAACAGATTATATGAACAAAAGCGTGAGGCCAGCTAAAGCAGTATGACCCAACAAAATTTACGAATTTGGAATCGTATTCAAGTTTTCCTATTTCTTTCTTATGTAAACTCACGTTCGTAGGTAAATAGCTTTAGTGATATCATATTTTTTACACTATTCTTTTGTTCAAAGTTATTGGCTCCGTTGGTGCTTCTAGTTTATTAGAAGTTTTTGCCTGATGTTTAGTCTTTTGTGCTGTCAAAAAGCATTCTTAAAGTCTCCAAAATCTGTATATATCAATTTCCTTTGTTTTTATTTATCTTATATTACTCCTTTAAGTTGGTAAAACCGACTAAATACAAAACAATATATGGTTTTTATATGTTTACTATAAACTAGCCATTTTATAGCCATTGTTGCAAACAATTAAGTAACGATGTCTCATTAGCAAATAATATGATTGAGAGAAAGAAGAATTAAACATATTTTTTAGCCTTGGAAACTATTTATTACATCATTGTCTCCAGGACAGCTCTAATACAACCCGATGAAATTAATTTGACAAAAACGAAAAGAAAAATGTGCTTAATTTCAATACGAATAACGTAACAGCGAGACTACCGGTTCTAGGGGACCGTTTATATTAATAATTAGGCAATCGTTAGTGGACCCTCACTAAAAAATAGTTATTTATTATTATTTTATTGGTATATTAAATCATTAATCACGTTGACAGAAATGTAAAATGATGTAAATGTCGTATGGTTCAATTGAAAAATTAGTTACTGTTAAATTTTTTTAAAAGAATCAACATAGGATCACGATACTGAAAAATATTTGTACAGCCATTAGGGATGAAATACATTTATCACTCTAAATTAATGATTATTCTGCAGAATAAAGTTAAATAAAATATGACAGAATGTGTGCAATTAGAATTAAAGAAAAAGAGAACATGATATCGTTGATAAATATACATGCTCCAAACAGAAGAAAAAGAAGAAGAAGTGAAAGATGAATTTTATGAAAAATTAGAGTCATTATGTGAAGAAATGTTCAGACAATATATTAAAATTATTATTGGCAACGCCAATGCAAAGGTCGGAAGAGAAGATATATATAAAAACATAACAGGGGATGAAAGTAAACATTTGAATACAAATGATAATGGACAAAGATTGATTACATTTGCAATAGAAAACAGGATGAAGATAATAAGTACCCATTTTAGGAGAAAAAATATATATAAAGGAACGTGGAAAATTCCGGGATCAAATTAAACTAATCAAATAGACCACATCATAATACAAGAGAAGTTCGCCAATTTAATAACAAATGTGAAAACGTGCAGAGGGGCTGACGTAGACTCAGATCATTTTTTGGTTAGAATTAATATGAGAGAAGCAATAATTAAAAAGCATAAATGAAAAAAGAAAGTGCAACGTAAATATAACTGTGAAAAACTGCGAAAATTTGAGGTAGCGCAGGATTATCAAAAGCATATACAAGAATCCTACGCCAACAAGATAGTACTACTGTGAGTAACATACAACAAAAGTTCTTGAAAATGACAACACTATAAAGGAAGCTACGTCGAAGAACATATCAAGAACAAAAAGATTTAGAAAAAAACTACTGATTTGATGACGAAAGTAGAACAGAGTTAAAAAAAAGATCAGATTTGAGATTAAAAAGTTTACGATCGCAAAAACAAGACGACATAAAATGGTATGCCGAACAACGAAAAAAAGTAATGAGAATCCTAAGGGAGCGGAAAACGAAAGTATTCTTCTTCTTAACGTGCCCTATGAAGTCCCCTTGACGTTGGCGATTAACATGGCGAAACTGTCTCTTTCTCGAGCTATTCTAAAGAGTTGCTCAGCTTTCTTTGTACTTGTCCACTCTCTGATATTCTTCAACCAAGAGGCCTGCTTTCTACCAATTCCTCTGCGTCCTTCGATTTTACCATCATAATAAGTTGAAGAATACTATATCAGTCTCCCCTTACTACGTGCCCAAAATAGGCCATCTTTCTACATTTAATATTATCAAGTAGCTCGCGAGCAGCATTTGCTCTCTCAAGGACTGCCACATTTGTCAGCATAGCCGTCCATGGAATTTTTAGTATACGTCTGTGCAGCCACATTTTAAAGGCTCCAGACGATTAATGGTGGATATTTTTAATGTCCATGCTTCGACACCGTATAAGAGGACTGACCAAATGTAGCATTTAACCATGCGCTTTCGAAGTTGAAGTTGCAAGTTATCATTACAGAAGAATGACCTCATTTTTAAAAATGTCGTGCAGGCTATCTCGATTCTACATATTTATCTCTTGATCTGGATCTAGTTGTTCAGTAATATGGCAACCAAGATATTTAAAACTGGACACTCTTTGAATTATATGACCATCAACATATAATCGTGCATCTTGATGTGCTAAACGGCTAAACACCATGTGTTTTGTTTTTGAACAGTTTATTTTTAGGCCAAACTCTCTTCCCACTGTATCAATGGCATTTAAAAGGCATTGTAATCATTCATGTCATTGACATATGTGGATGATATGTCGTCCGAAAGTATATGGATGATAAAATAAAGCGCATTATATGCAATAAAATAACAAGAAAAATGAAATAAAAAATTTTTATAAAGAGGTAAAATACATTAAAACTGGGTACCAGGGAAGAACAATGAATGTAAAAGATAAGCAAGGAAACCTGATAGTGGACGAAGACCAAATATGTGAAAGGTGGAAAGAGATACTAAATGACGATGTGACTACTGAAGAAATTGTTATGTTCCTAAACCTCAAATAGTAATAGAAGAAATACCAAAGCCCACAAGAGAAGAAATTGAAGAAATAATAAAAGATATGAAAAATCAAAAATGCCTCGGAGAGAGTGGCATTGTGGCAGAGATTATAAAATATTATAGGAGAGGCGTTAATAAACAAACTTCATGAGTTAATACTAGAAGTATGGGATGCAGAAAAAATGTCTCAAGAATGGAATGGAAGTCGATTATAATTTATATACACAAAAAGAATATAAAACTGAATGCGCAAACTATAGAGGAATATCCTTATTAGAGGTAATATATAAGGTACTCGCCATACTAATTAAAAAACGATTAGAAATATATATAGAGAAAAATCTAGAAGAACACAAGGGGGATTTCGGAAAGGAAGATCAACAACCAATCAAATTTTTATGCTAAAACAAATCCTGACCAATTGCTATGAATACAACATTTCAACACAAGGACTTTTCATTGATTACAAAGTTGCCTACAATACAATAGAAACAAGTTAATAGAAACACTAAAAGAATTCCAAGTGCCAGAAAAATAATAAGATTGGTAAAAATGACAATTAGACAAACCATTTGTGCTGTGAGATGCAACGGTACAGTTTCAGAAGAATTCGAAGTGAAAAAAGCAAAGGTGTTCGCCAAGCAGACCCGTTGTCTGCATTGCTATTCAATATAGTTCTAGAACAAATTAGAAGGGTTAGTAGGATTAATAGGTCCGGAACTATTTTATACAAGAGGGCCCGCGTAGCGCAAGCGGTAGTGTGCTTGCTCGCATGCCGGTGGTCGTGAGTTCGATCCTACCGCCGGCAAGAACAACTAGGCATTTTTAAAATATCTATAGGCCCCAGGTCGACTCAGCCTGAATAAAATGAGTACCTTGGGTAAAAACCAGGGGTAATAATAGGCGGTTGAAGGCGTAGCACTGGCCATGTTACCTTCCTTGTTATACCGTAGGCCCTAGATATAGCAGACTACCCTGCTATACTCCCAAAGCCGCGTGCGGTATAAAACGGAGACTATTATTATAACTATTTTATACAAGGAGTACCAATGCCTAGCATACGCTGATGATGTGGTTCTCATTGCAAGAAATGGAAAAAAAAACCATCAAATATAGCATAAAGACTGATTCAGGAAAGCTCTAAAATGGGACTAAAAGTTAATATTAATAAACCAAAACACATGGAGATCTCGAGCAAAAAAGGAATAAACACCACAGATCCTTTATATTGGAGGCGGAGAAGGGATCAGTTGTAGAATTCGAGAAGGTCGATGAATATATGTACTTAGGTACTCTTATTGGTCAGACATGTAAGGAAGAAACTGAAATCAACCTGAGACTGACCAAGAGCAACAGGTGTGCTGGAGCGATGAGCAAAATAATTAGGGCCGGAGATATATCTCGTAATACAAAAATAAGAGTATACAAAACTATAATTAGACCCACCATTGCTATACGCTGCGCGAGACATGGACTATGAACAAAACCATACAGAACACATTGGAAGCATGAGAAAGAAAGATACATGGGAAAGATACTGGGAAGCAGAATATTTGGTGAAAAAATAGTAGAGGGGGAATGGAGAAGACGAACTAATGCAGAAGTGTACCATGGTATGCTAACCCTACAATATTAAAAGTGGTACAAAAACGTAGACTAGAATGGCTCGGTTATTTAAAAAGAATGCAAGGTAGTAGACTAGTCAAAAATATTAATTGGAGAGTACCTGGGGGTAAAAAAAAGAGAAGATGACCAAGAAATAAATGAAGAGATGTAGTGATGGAAGATGTCAGAGAGATGGGAATCAGAGATTGGAAGCTGTTAGCTAAGAATAGAAAACGATGGAAATTATCCATCCAGCAATGAGCCTAAAAGGCTATAACATACATACAATGAATCATTAATCACGTTGAGAGAAATATAAAATGATGTAAATGTCGTATGGTTCAATTGAAACATTAGTAACTATTAAATTTTTATAAAAGAATCAACATAGAATCACGATACTGAAAAATATTTGTTCAGTCTATTAGAGATGAAATGCATTATTTATCATTCTAAGTGAGTGATTATTCTCCAAAATAAAATTATTTTTTATCGGTTTTCTTCAGTGTAAGTTTTTTTTTTTATTTTTAAAGTGAATTGCAGGGAAGTAGTAAAGTATATTACTGCAGGGAAAAAAGCAAAATTTAACCGTGTTCTTCTCTCTCCGTCCATTTAACTCCGTAGATAAAGTCGTCAGAGACGAAAATGTCACTGAACCTCTAAAAATCAAGCTGAATTTTGATAAGAATATCAATTTAGGGACCTCATAAAATGGGGCAAAAGGAAAAATTTTATTGATCTCATCTCACAATGAAAATATTAAAAAATTTGTGTTAATTTATGTTACACATTTATAAAAACTGACTTCATTTGCGAAAAATACAAAAATTTCTTACAAAAACTACTTTCTTTAGTAGTTTTTAAAGCATATTTTGTTTTTAACGGTATAAAACTCAAAATGCGTTATAAAAGTATCTTGTTGCATAGATTATAAAAAAGCAGTTGGTTAATTTGTGAATTGTTTATTTTAATGAGTAATTTGTTTTAAACAATTTAAAATAAATATTTATGTGCAAAATTTTACTTTCTTCTTATTATTATTTGTAGAAAAGATTATTAAATAATAGGTAACTAAAATATTTATGTACGTGTATGTTAATTTTTTGCGAATTATGCTTATTATTTTTACAATTACTTTTCTTTCTCAAAAATTCTACTCTATTCTCTCCTCAAAATATATTTTGAATAAATTAATTGTTATAAACTTTATATAATTATACACAATAACAATGTATTATGTCTAGAAGGTGTTTTCCTTCCTCGTCGAATATGGGTGGCATCTTCTGTTTTGTCTCCGTATTGTCTTGTCCTTATACCATTCGGAGAGTTGGTCTCCATAGATCTTGAATTCCAATCTTCTAGTCCTCTGTAAGGCCATTCTGGTCCTGTTTCTCTCCTTTATTATTTTTCTTAGCTCGTTGAGAACGGTAAACCTCTGTTATGGTATGTTGTTTTCTTCAGAATCCGGCTTGCTGGATTCTGCTTGTGATTTCTTCTATTTTTCTTTCTACTTTTTCTGTAGATTCAAATTCTCACTATATTTTTATTTGATTTAGCTCTCGTCTGTAGTTTGGCCTGTTTGCATCTTTCCATTTCCATCTTTCTACGGTTTCGATCGTTGGGAGCTTGATTCTTGAGGTCATATTTCCCGTCACTGGTTTGTCGTCGAAACTGCATTCGTAGTGTTTTCTTACATCTTCCATAATAACTTCTTTGGTGAGGAATGGGTTTCTGCTCGCTCTTTTATATGACCAGTGGCGGTATAAAAACATGTTTTCTTAAATACATAACCGTACTCTAGACCAGTGATTCTCAACCTGTGGTCCGCGAATGGTTTTCATGTGGTCCGCGAAATGAACAGTCATGAAATAATAATCAAATTAAATCTTTCTGGCCCTTAAGACGTAAATTAATGAGTCGGCCTAATTTTTTTTTATCTCAAAACGTTTCCAGACGACCAAACGCGAAAAAAACACAGGTTCATTCACCTCAATCTTTACTATGACTATGATACTATGACTTCCAAGATAAACCCACTTTGCAATCGAATTTTGTACGTCGATGCGCATCTGACGTCACTTGTCGATAAAGGTTCCACTTGTCGGTAAAACATATATGGAAAGAGAGGGTATTTATTTAACTATTTAGAATATTTAGGGATGTTAGGTAAAATATCTGCAACTAAAACTTCAAAATGTGTTACATATACTTACATATCTGTTAGCCTAGCAATGTAAATTAATAGAATTTAATAGATAGTAAATAATATTTTATTTTAAAATAAATATATTTTATCTAAAAGTGCACACATTTATTTGTCAACATACTAGATAAATGATAAAACCATTCTAAATCTGACAACCACTCCATGCAAAAAAAAAACATTTCTGGTGATATTTGTCGCCAAGTGACGTCACACGTGCAAAAGGTGCGCGTGGTTTTATCTTTAGTTCATAGTATCATGACTGCGTCTTTGATCGCGCCACTACTCAGTGAATCAGTGTTAATCAACTGTCAAGTGACGAGCGTGCGTGTTTTTTGCTTGGTTAATGTAGTTTACTAAAATGAGCAAACAGATTAAACTTTTGGGTTTTTCTAAAAAGACGGATAGTGAGAACGTAACGTAAAGCAGGATGTTCTACCAGTAATATTGCCAGTGATAGCACAATATTAACTCAAACTTGTCCTAAAAGAAAGGCTACTAACCGTAAGTACAATCCCGACTACGTAGCATGTGGATTTACATTCATTGAAGAATTTGGTGTCCAGTTACCTCAATGGGTAATTTGTGCGGAGGTATTAAGTAATGAGGCAATGAAGCCGGCAAAATTAATTAGACACTTTGAAACAAACCATAAAAATTTTGCCGGAAAACATGTTAAAGAGGAAGGAGACGGAACTAAAATCGTCAAAAAATATCCTGAAGTCATACTCAACTTATGATAAATCTACTTTGAAGGCGTCATATCAACTTTCACTTAGAATCGCAAAAACCAAAAAACCATTTACTGTTGGTGAGGAATTAGTTTTACCATGTATCGTAGATACGTAGATACGTAGGTGATAAATACGCTAAACTAATGCAAAAATATTCATCTTTTCAATGACACCGTTAGTAGGAGAATTGAAGATATGGCATTACATGTTGAAACCTAACTTCTAAGAAAATTCATTAACAAAAAATTATCTGAGGCGTTCCTGACCTCGATTGAGTTGCAAGCCATTGACGGATATTTCACACTTAAAAATCTTTCTTGGAAATACTGTGTAGGACTTTGCTCTGATGGCGCCGCGGCAATGACAGGTCACAAAACAGGCTTGCCAAGTTTTGTAAGGAAAGAAGAAAACCGTGATGTTGTTTTAACACACTCTATTATTCATCGCGAAATGCTTGCTGTCAAAAGATTAAGTCCCGACCTAAACAAGGTTTTGACTACTGTGGTAAAGACCGTGAACTTTATAAAAAGTAATGCTCTTAGTTCGAGATTGTTTGCTTTGTTATGCGAGGACATGGGATCCATCCATTCCAATCTCCTACATACCGAAGTTCGTTGACTGTCCAGGACCCGAGTTTTAGCCAGATTTTATAAACTTCGAGAAGAAGTAATTGTGTATGTATCTTGATGAAAAAAAACCTGATTTTAGCCGAAACACTGCGTGACGGAGAATTTAAGGCTCAGTTAGCTTTTTTATATGTTTGAACAGCTCAACATATTGAATCTAGGTCTGCAGAGACAATCTAAAACGGCATTTTACCTTTAGAAAAAAATTGATTTATTTTAGAAAAAATTGTTGCTATGAGAGTCCGAAGCTGGTAAATAATCGTTTGAAATATTCAACTTGTTTTCAGATTTTATCTCTAAAAATTAAGACTTTAAATGAGAATATTTTACATTCACTGGTTAAGTCCTACATTAAATCACTTCAAGATTACTTTTAGAAGTACTTCTCGGCTGTTACAGATGTGAGGAAAAATAATCTGTGGGTGATTGATCCCTTTTTAGCTACCCACGATAATAATCTGTCTATTCAGGAAAATGAATAGCTTATTGAAATTTCATCCGACGATCATTTAAAAATGATAAAATCTCACTGCAAAAATGTTGCAAATTTTTGGATAGGATTACTTGATGAAAGTCCACTGCTAAATGAAAAAGCTTTGAAACTTCTTCTTCGTTTTCATTTCACTTATCACTGTGAGGCACCATTCTCAACATTGTATGTCATCAAGAATAAACACAGAAACAAGTTGCTAAATTTGAATGCTCCTATGAGACTGGCGTTAACTTCTTTCGAGCGAAATACTGAGAAACTTTCAAGTGTGAAGCAAGACCAAGGGAGTCATTAATGTCTTAATTTGGCGCTATCTATGACTTTTTATTGTGTTTTTTATATTCCTTTTGTCTTTCACTATGTATTTTCTTTTTTTATTTTGTAAATAATAAATTCATTAGTAAAACTTCAGTGTTTATCTCATGTTACCTATTATTGGAAAATATTAATAATAATATCTAAGTGGTCTGCCAAGAATTCTGAAAGGTACAAGTGGTCCTCAGTGGTGAAAAGGTTGAAAACTACTGCTCTAGATGATAAGAGTATGTTTTTATCAACCATGTGAGTCAGCTGTGCCGATAAGGATTGACGACTTAGTTTCTGCCGCCTAAAAGTTGCTATTGCAAATTGTAGTAGGTATTGTTTTATATGTGATTCATGCTGGGTCGGATGACCCACTAAAATCTCTCATGGGCTTGTATTCTAATATTGTTATTACTAAATTCATCTCAAAAGCAGTTGTTAGATACCTATATCAAAGAATGGTAATAACGAGTATCACGAAAAAGGTTTTTTTTCTTAATTTCTCGGGTCAATACCTAATATTTAAAGGTTGGTAAGGGACCTCGGAGGCAGTACGAGTTGCCGAAGCTCACACTGCAATAAAACTCTGAGAAACGTCCACTGTTTTCTGACGAAAAAGTCAGAAGTTCTAGGAATAGGACTCAGCTCTGCCAACAACTCCTACTCTCACGTCCTCGAAGGCAATACGCCGCGTAACCACTGGGTGCATGGCGCACAATGGGTGTGCGTTATGTAGCTGACGAGGACTACTGTAGGACTATGAACCAGCCAGCTCAAAGAAACAGGTTAATGCCTCAGAACAGGACTGAATCTACGACGATGACCAATGCGAAAAAAAGGACAACGAATTCATGGAAAACGAAAAACATACTTCGAATCGGTACTTGGAACGTAAAATCCTTGAACAGCAGAGAACAAGAAATTACCAAAGAACTAACGGAGAAAAATATAGATATATGCGCACTCCAGGAGACCAAGAAAAAAGGAAAGGGTCAAATTATGCTAGATAATTACTTGTTGATTTACAGCGGCGTGGCAAAAGAAACCAGAGCTAAAGAAGGAGTAGCCCTACTTTTACACAAGAAATTCATTGACCAAATAGATAATTGTAAATACATTTCACAAAGAACAGTTTACATAAAACTCAAACTAAATGATAAGTCTCTACACATAATAGCCATTTATGCTCCAGAGAACAACAGAGACGCAGACACAAGAGAAAGCATCTTCGAACACCTCCAAAACACAATAAATGAGGTCCCTAAAAATGAATTTATGATCGTTACGGGCGACTTTAATGCCCGTGTTGGCAACAACATCGTACCAGGGATAAAACAGCGTCATAACGAAGACATCAGAAATGAAAATGGAGATCTCCTCACGGACCTATGTAGCACGAATGAACTACGCATCAACAACACTTTTTTCCCTCATAAGGAACAATACAAATACACATTCGAAAATACAAGAGGTCAAAGGTCAATGATAGACTACTCCTGACGAACAGGGTAATACATCCCTCTCAAGTATTGGACATAAGAGCACTAACATCTGCAGAAATAGGAAGCGACCATAAGCTTATACTTGGAAAAATCAAAATGACGTCACGCATATGTAACAATAAAAACAATAAAAATAAAAAAGAAGAATACACCACAAAGGTAAAAGTCGAGAGTCTGCAGAACGAATCAACAAAACTTCTATACCAAAAGAGAGTCAAAGAGAAACTCGACAACGTGCACATCGTAGAAAGTGATGGAATCGAAGAAAGCTGGGCGAAAAATTAAAGCAAGCATCCTAGATTCAGCAAAAATAAGCTGTAGGAGAAAGGAAAATTCTTAAAAATAAATATTTCCAAAAGCGGAAAACTCCGTGGTTCTGCGCAGAAGTAAAAGAAAATGCAAAGAAAAAAAGAAAGCTTACTTAAGATACATGTCTAACAAAACACCACAAGAATACAACAATTACAAAAAGATAGGAAACGAAACAATAGCACTAGTAAGAAAAATTAAAACGAACACTGGGAACGCTTCTCAAAAGAAATGAAACACGACTTTTACGGTCTACAAAAGGAAATTATGGCGTTTCATAAGAGGCCAAAGATTCAGAGATGAAAGACTTAATCGAACCGAAACACATAGATAACGACACATGGATTGAATACCTAAAGAAGCTTTATAATGATGAACAGCAAATGATGTTAGAACCAGAAACACCAGAAATCATTACAAACGAGGAAGTCGAGATAACCGTACAAGAAGTAAAACAAACTTTAGAAAAACTGAATAACAGAAAAGCTGCAGGTAAAGATGGAATTCCAAATGAATTATTGAAATATGGTGAAGAAGCATTAACAGAACAGCTAACAGCACTAATTAATAAAATCATCAAACATAATAAAATACCTGAAGAGTGGAAGAAAAGCGAGCTTATCCTACTATACAAAAAAAGGGATAAAAAACAACCTGAAAACTACAGAGGTATCAACTTATTAAACACCACTTTGAAGCTTACAACCAAAATATTGCAAGGCCAAATAAATCAGAGAATTACCTTAGCGGATGAACAGCAGGGTTTTCGTACAGGAAGATCGTGCACATATGCAGTATTCATCATAAAACAGATTACGAGAAAGCACTAGAGTATAACAGACCAGCATTCATATGTCTAATAGACCTGAAGAAAGCGTTCGATAAAGTAAAGCTTAAAGATGTAATTCACCTTCTCTACGATAAAGAAATTCCACTAAATGTTATAAAAACAATAGAGAACATTTACCAGAACAACAATATGGAAGTCAGAATAGATGACCAGTTTACAGATCCAATAGATATGGGCAATGGAATAAAACAAGGAGACTCGCTTAGTCCAACGCTATTCAATCTAATCATGGATGAAATCATCAATACTATTAATAAAGGAAGAGGATACAAAATGAGGAACAAAGAAATCAGAATACTCTGCTATGCAGATGATGCGGCCCTAATTGCATCCAATGAAGACGATCTACGAAGACTAACCCATAGATTCAACACAAGGGCAAAGGACTTTAATATGGTGATCTCTACACAGAAAACTAAAACAATTGTAATCAGTAAAGAACCAATTAGATGTAAACTGGAAATCGACGGTATCAGCATTGAGCAAGTAATGGAGACAAATTACCTAGGAATTACACTGTCTAGCTACGGAGATGTGGAAAAGGAAGTGAAAAATCAAGTACAAAAGGCTAATAAAATAGCAGGTTGTCTTAATAACACGATATGGCGCAATCCCCACATTAATACCGACGTGAAATCAAGAATCTACAAAGCAACAATAAGACCAATAATGACATACACTTCAGAGACAAGACCGGATACCTCCAAAACTCAGCAACTACTAGAAACAGCGGAGATGCGTTTACTGAGGAGAATTACAGGAAACACACTGAGGGATCGAATGAGGAGTGAAGAGATCAGAAGAAAATGCAATATACCAGAAATAAATGAGTGGACACTGAACAGAAAAAAGGAATGGAACGAACACGTAAACAGAATGGAAGAGACCCGATTAGTCAGAATAGCGAGGGACAAATCACCAAAAGGTAGAAGAAGTATCGGGCGACCACGCAAAAGATGGAGTGATAACCTCCAATAGAAGCATTAATCGACATTGAACAAGCATTTTGCTTATAAAAAAGAAGAAGAAGAAGAAGAATACCTAATATACCCACTATGACTAGAAATACTCATACTCAGGAAATATCATAAACAGAAAGCCTACATTATTTCCTGATTATATTCTTGGCCGTAAATATAAAAATAAGTTTAAGCTTTTCTTTGTTATTCCGTACTTTGTTTATATATATCGGGCACTAAATAGACAATAACAACATTTTTGTACTTCATATACAAAAATAACTATTTTACAATGTGTTTACAAACATAGCCTCTTATTTGCCACGTCAGTAAATTTCCAGGACAAAGTATCTTTTATATCCTATTTGTATTTTATTAATTACCTACACTAAAGTCTACTTTTGTTACATAAATTGATAACAACTTGACATGTATATAGAAAAATCGTTAAAAATCTAAATGGTGGATTTACCATTTTTTGATGCGTCACCGTTACACGTTAATTACAAATGTTTTTAGTTGGAGAAAGAATATAGGAAATTCGATATGATTCTACAGTCTAGTCAGTTGGCGTAGGCAAGGAATTAACAAAAAATTAAAGTAAAAAAAAAATAAATGGCAACCGACTACTTTTACTGGGAATAAATTGCAATTTATAAAATGTTTATGTTGACGTTTTGATTTCCACTTCGGAGTGTTCGAACGATTTCCAAAGTGGACCAATTTATAAGATCATAACCCAATGATAAAAAACTTTTTTTATAGATTTTAGCAGAATTTTTTATAATAATCTTTTTTGAGAAAGACTTCCAGAGTGATAGTCGAAACGTCACACACTAGTTAGTTAAAAATTTCTAGGTCTATAAATAACGTCCTGGTTAGTAACGTGGTCGGTATAGGATATCTTCAGAATTATACGATAAAGCCACATTTCGAAAGCCTCAATTTTCTTACACGTAACGTCTTTGAGAGTCCACGACTCAACTCCGTACAACAGTATAGGAAAGATATAACATCGTAGCTTAGCCATTTTTTGAAATGCAGATCTTGCTTTCTTTATACTAGATTTTATTTTTAGGGAATGGTACCAATTTTTATCATTTTAAGTCATTTAAATTGTGTGGCATTCTTACTCTTGGTTTTTAAATTACAAAAAATATTCCGATTTATAAATCAATACATCATGTTTTTATGTTACATTTTCTTCTTTTTATATTTTCACAAATCTTCTTGCTTTTATTATAGGCAATTCACAATTAATTTAGATTCAAAACAAAATCAATTTGAAACTATTTATAAAAACTGATTAATTTTTTGTAAGCAATTTGCATTTACAATGATTAGATATCCTTCTACTTCACAAATAACATGAAACCCAAATCTGATGGCTATTAAAATATAACGAATTCAAGTTCTTGACAGCAAAAAGTAATTATAAACCTGAATATGTTCCAGTTTAAATAACATTTCTGACGCAAATTCTTCAAAAACTGCGAGGTGGCCGTTAGTTGTAATTGGTTTTACTTTGTCAATTGTCTGCGATTAACGATTTTTAACTAGAACAAGTATTTTTTTTGGGTAAACAAGTTTTGGTTTGGACATGTTTTTATATGGACTTAAACCACAATTGACTAATGAAATTGATATTTTTATATTTGTTTTATAAATTTCTATTAAAAAAAGTTTGAAAAACAAATTATTAATGATCATCCAGACATTTTATAAGTTATGTTATATTATCCACGACACAAACATACTTTACACCTACAAGGTAGAACAAACTCCGCCTGCATTACCCACTAGGTGGATCGAGTAGCTTGGTGGGTGATATTGCCGGTCAAGTCCGGATAAAGGAGGAGGGTTGTAGGGTAAGGTTAGCAGCCTGCCATACATAAAAATAAAGAAAAAAAGCTCAAAGAACCGGTAACGAGCCTCTGACTAGGACAGAAAATATGGTAACGACAAAGGCGAGAAAAAGGACAACGAACTGGAAAACGAAAAATATAATGAGAGTGGCGACGTGGAATATAAAAAGCCTAAATAACCGAGATCAGAAAATAGAAAAAGAGTTGAGAGAATATCAAATAGATATCTGCGCCCCACAAGAAACAAAAAAAGAGGAAAGGTAAAGGACAGTCGCGGCTTGGAGAATATTTACTAATATATAGTGGGGTTCCGAAACAAGAAAGAGCAATGGAAGGTGTAGCAATAGTTAATGATCAAAACAAAATATAAACATGAAATTACAGAGTGCCAGTACATATCTCAGAGAATACTTTTAGTAAAAATTATTAACATAATAGGGATATATGCACCAGAAGACTGCAAACCTGACAGCGATAAAGAAGAATTCTATGATGAACTACAAACATTAGTGGCAAGAGAAGTGAAGCAAAATGAATTAATTATATTATTGAGAGATTTCAATGACAGAATAGGAGACGAAGTAACACCAGGAATAAAACAAAGGTTTAACTTAAGAGTTATCAATGAAAACGGAAAGAGAATGGTGGAATTCTGCACATCAAACGAACTGAGAATAACCAACACATTTTTTTATCATAAAATTCAACACAAATACACGTTTGAAAATACAAGAGGACAAAGATCAATGATAGATTATGTGGTCACAAACAGAAATATTGACCATAAACAGATAGTGGAAGTGAGAAGTTTGACGTCACTCAATGTGGGAAGCGATCACTATTTGGTACTTGGTAAAATTAGATTCAATGAAAGATGGAAAGATAAGCTTAACAAGCCAATTCAAAGGAAATAATAAAAATAGAAAATTTAAGAGATGACTCCATAAAATCATTATATCAAAAAAGACTAAAACAGAAAATACAAATGGAGAATATCGAAAATGAAAACAATGTAGAGACTAGCTAGAGAAATCTTAAGAAACATATTCTGGATGCTGCCCGAGAAGCCCTTGGAACGAAAATAATAAACAAAAAGTGGTCAACGAAAACACCATGGTTTACACTAGAGATTAAACAAAAATGTCATCAAAAAAGAAAGCTTTCCTAAAATATGAATGAAGTCAGAAAAAACGAATGAATCATATGAAGAATATAAAAGAATAAAAACTGAAACTCATCAATTGGTAAGAAAAACAAAAACAGATTACTAGGAAAGATTCACAAAAGAATTAGAGATGATTTCTATGGACAATAGAAACAGGTATGGTGCTTCATAAGACAGCAAAGAAGCGAAATGAACGAACTAGTTGAAATAGAACACATACAAGAGGATACATGGGTGACCTTCCTGACAGAAAGGTTTAAAAAACAAATCGAAGAACCTTTACCAGAAACGCCAAATATAATAATTGAGGAAAAGATCGAAATCTCCCAAAACGATGTGAAAGAAGGAATAAACAAATTAAAATACAGAAAGTCACCAAAAGAAGATCAAATACCAAGTGAAGTCTTAAAATATGGAAGTGATCACCTTGTACAACAACTGCAACTTCTTATTAATAAAATCATCACCACGAACAGAATATCAGATGAATAGAGAAGAGCGATCATGGAGATGTTCTTCAAAAAAGGAGATAAGAAAGACCCCAATAATTATCGAACAATAAGTCTATTAAATACAACACTCAAATTGACAACAAGAATAATAGCAACAAAAATAAACGAACGAATATCTCTGCAAGAGGAACAGCAAGGATTTCGGACAGGAAGATCATGCACGGATGTATGAGAATTCATTACGTTATAAATTTATTATATGAAAAGGGGAATACCACTGGATTTAGTAAAAAACCATTGAGAATACATATAAAGATAACATAGCTATGGTAAGATGTAAAGGAAAACTATCGCAACCTATCAAATATGAAACTGGCATTAGACAAGGAGATTCGTTGAGCCCATTAATATTTAATCTGATAATGGATAAAATCATGAAGAAAGTTAAAAAAGAAGAGGATATAGAATGGGAGAAATGAAAATAAGTATAATATGCTACGCCGACGATGCCATAATAACAGCCGAAAATGAAGATGACCTACAAAGATTAATTAAAGATTTCGAAGATACGGCGCTCATATACAACATGGTGATCTTAACAGAGAAAACTAAAGCGATAGTGATATCAGCGGAACCGAGACAATGCAATACTAGTCGTAAATAACAAAATAATACAACAAGTGATGGAAACTGAATACTTAGAAATAAAACTGTTAAGCTACGGAAAAGTGGAAGAAGTACAAAAACAAGTGAACATGGCAAAACAGCAGCAGGATGTCTCAAAAACACAATCTGGAGAAACAAATACCTCACAACGGAAACGAAAACCAGGATATATAAATCAACAATAAGACCGATAATTACGTACACAGCGGAAACAAGAGCAGATACGGCAAAAACACAAAGACTGCTGGAAACAACAGAAATGAAAGTTTTACGAAAAATAACAAACCAAACTCTAAGAGACAGAGTAAGAAGTGAGGAAATACGAGTGAGATGTGGTATAGAGAAAATAAAACGCGTGGACCAAAAGAAGAAAAGTGAAATGGACTCAACACATCGAAATAATGACAGAAAATAGAATAGTACGAATAGCAAAAGACAAATCGCCAAATGGAAGAAGATCATTGAGACGACCGAGGAAAACATGGTCAGACAACGTCAATTGAGGCTAAAAAACCGAAGTAAAACAGGCATTAAGCCTATTTATAAAGTAGGGAGAAGAAAGAAGAAGGTAGAATACTTAAAGGGAGCTGCATATAAAGCCCTTGGAAAAGAAGAGCGAACCTATCGACGAACAAATAAGAGCATATTATGGAGTGATGAACTAGAACAACAGAAACAGATAAAACAATAAACGTATTACAAATGACTTACCTCTTAAGAAGTAGACGGCAAAAAAAATACTGCAATCAATAAAGAATGGTTATTAGACATAAAAATCAGACATAGATATGACAATGCGACTAAGTGGAATCATGTCTAGGTGCAAATAAGTCTTCGGAGGCTTAGAGATTCATACGAAATCCAAGGAGGAAGGACACAAATACAACAAACTTAATATACAAACCACCATCATCAATATATTTAAAAGTTTCTGCGTAGAAGAACTACAAGAGTTCAGATATGAATATCTAGAAGTTATAACAAACACCCAGAAGATACCAAATCCATGGACCAGAAATAAACATCGGAGACGACCTAACTGTCAAACTTATAAAAACTATGTAAATAAAAGAGACTTTGGACCAAAAGAAAGTCCCGCTGAACTTTTGGAAAATGCAACACCAACGCTTGTTAATATGCTGACAGAACTTTTTATTAGATATCTAAATGACCTACTTGAAAGCTGGAAAGAAGGATGGATGGCAGCACTCAGTAGATTGTACGGAAACTTTATGAAAACCCTAGTCGAAAACGAATATAACCACTTGAGTTAGAACAGCAAGCAGGATTTCGAGCTGAACGATCTTGCATCGACCACATCTACACTTTAACTCAACTAATTGGTATTATCAACGATAATACCAAGATCTTCGATCAAAAATAAAGATTCATTCTCTTCGTGAACTTTGGGGTAAATAAGAGACTAAGGCAAGGCTGCAGTCTATCTCCAACGCTCTTTAAAATATCACTGAAGTAAAGCACTGAAGAAATTAAAGAGATTATGTTCTAGAATATGTATACTATTATAAGAATAAAGAACCAGAAAGATCTGCAATTCATGGTAAAGCGAATAATACAGAAATACGAGCGATGGGGACTAAATGTTAACCCAACAAAATCAAAATACCTGTGCATAGGAGGAGATGAAAACGATGAAATAAACTTGGAAGATGGAAATGTAATTTTGTAATTTCATCATGTCCGAAGAGATGGACGCACTGAAACAGAAATCGAAGAACGAATCATAAAAAAATAATAGTTGCACTAAACTCGCTATTCTGGTCAAAAACTATCCCTAAACAGAAAAAAATGCTGCTATATACTTTATGAATGCAAAACCTGGCAACTCACTAAGAGAAGGGAACAAAAACTCCTTGTTCTGGAAATAGATTTTTGGCGCAGATCAGCAGGTATATCGAGAATGACGCATGTAACAAATGAAATAATAAAGGAATGAACACATTGCTGCGATTAATCGGTGCGTCAAAGATAACATCGCAATGCCAAATTTTCGCGAGACGAACGGCCACGGCGATTAACGAGAACCAACAGATCGGTGCGATGATATTTCGCAGCAACAGCATAAAGGATTCCGCTAACCGACGCGAAACTTTCGCAGCCGCAACCTACGCGGAATCGCGGCGAATCGTAAGGCACGGCGACTTATGCAGGTGTTCAGACAAGTTTGGGTGGAATCCGCAACGGTCGCGGCAGATCAGCGTTGTTTTCATGAAACGCTGCATGCACGTTTTTTTCCGCTGCAGTTATAGTTTGGCGTGAATTAAAATGGCTGTTACAGAAAAACTAATTGAAATTGTGAAACAATATCCTATAGTTTATGATTTAAGGGACGAAGATTATAAAAATATAAGAAAAAAGTTTCATTGGAATTTCAACAAGAACAAGAAGCAGCTGGCTTTTGCACTTACAATTCAAATACTAGATGTTCTTCTCGGAGCAATACACAGTTAACACCAATACTTTCCCCTATATGTGTTGATACTAACAATACTGAATATGTCCCGTACCAAGTTATTGTTTCTGGAGCTACCTGTATTTTTCAGTTTCGGCAAGTGCCAATAGTAGCAGAGCTTCTTCTTCATCAGACGAAGTCGTTGGTGTGTATTTGTAAGCTACGAATAAACAACTAAAAATATAATTTGTTCACATTTGTATGGCGAACAGCCGCGTCGGATTTCGTGCCAATGTGGGGCAGCCTTGTCCGCTATCGCTCCGCCTGCAAATGTTCCGCAACGGAAAATTCGCATCTCAAAAGTTTCGCGTCGGTGTGGGGAATCCTTTAGTATTAGTTCTGCGTTATTTGTTTGTGAACGCAGCCGGCTATGTTTTTTGTCGTTGTAGTTGCGAATTTATCATAGTTTCAACAAAGAAATTAATGGAATTGGTTAAAAATTATCCAATGCTTTATGGTTTGGCACACAAGGACTATAAAAACATAAAAAAGAAGGATAAAACATAGAAGGATAAAATATGCCAAGAAATGAAAGAATCCTTAAGTATTTTAATTTAGAGTTTTTATTCACTTTAATTATTTTATTTTTTTTTAAATACCAAAAGTGGTTTGACCCGGTTTTTCCAATGCATTTTACAGTTACATGTTTTCCTTTCAAACTACCGATGCAGTTTTAAAATTGCCACATGCTTAGAAAATCTTCAACTGATTTTCGCCATATTTCTGTTGTCAGTTGGGGAAGATAAGTAAGAAGATCTTTTACGTATAGCTTTATTTATAATTTTAACAACTGTTAAAAATCCAACACGATAACTGTGCCCTATTGTACTGAAGCTATCGCCTGTTGCTAAAAACCTAAAACAGTATATTTTGTAGTTGAGGAACTGAAGAGAAGGTGGAGAAATTTACGTGATTCTTATGTGCGATACTTGAATGAAATTGAATGGCTGACATTATGAAAATGTTCCAATATATATTAATTTTTGGTTTTTTTTTTCAAGTGTCAGGATAATCTGCGAAATTTTCCATTTACTCGGAAAGTAGCCTGTTCTGATGATGGCGTTAAAAATAATGATTGATTTCATCAGCTTGGCCAAATCCTGGGGCTTGTTTTGGTTTTGTATTTTTCATAATTGTATTTTTTATTTTGGTCAGCGTAACATTTTTAATCGGTAAGTCCAGTTGAAGTGAGGCTTCTTAGAACTCATGAGTCTGACTAAAATTGTCTTTGGAATCTCCTTCATTTGGTTCGTAAGTTTTACTATATCAATAAAAGTAGAGTTGTCACAAATAATTTAAAGGAAAAAAAAAGAAATATACCCAAAGGTTTTAACAAGAAATAAGAAGGCAGGAGTGTTAAAAATCTAATTATCTAATTATCTAAACAAATAACGTGAAGGTTACAGTTCTAGCTATATTTGACAGTAATAATGCCAACAGAGCTCTATCGTAGTGAAGAATGGATCATAATACAGGCAGAGGAACAAATATTGGAAATGTGAAAGGGAAAAAGACTGAGAGTACAAGATGTAAGAATTTAGAGAAGCGCAACATGCGGTAGCGATCACTATTAATTACGTTCAAAAATACTCTTCCAAATCCGAAGACAATAGAGAGAAAATATAGATATAAAAAAGACAGAAAAGATACAGGAACGAAGATACAACATTAAAAGCCTATAGTCCTTTTCCATCATATTGATAGCACATTATGTATGCAAATCCTCAACAGGTCAAAAAACCATAGGCGTCACCCTATACTTGTTTTGAAATAAATAAAAAAAATAATACTTTAAGATGCCGTCAACAATTCATTATCTTTTAAAAAGTCTTCTGTAAAATAAGTCCACTAATCTCACTATATCTTTTTTGTGCGTAAAAAACGTCGGTATATATACCACACGATTATTGTTAATTATACACGGGTGATTAACGAGAGAATTCAATGTTTCACGAAATAAATTAATGTAAACAGTAATTTAAAGGTGATTATTATTTTCTATATAAGTTATCGCCTGACACAAAAAGAATACCTTCTTTGAACGATTACCTGGAATTACTGATAAGGTTTTTTTACTGATTTAAGATTCTTCCATTTAGTTTGTAGATGTACATTGTTCATGTCTTGCCTACCTACGTTTTTGGTGTCGATATTTTGTTATTTGCATTTAAAAATGACGTCGACAACAGGTTTTCTTCCGGTTAAGTGTAGTTTTAAAGGTGCCTTCAGTCTAAGAGAGAAAAATATAATATTCAATGTACACGATGCACTTGTACATCAACGCCCTTTAAGTAATGTTCGTGAAATCGTTAACATGTGTTCAAATATGACAGGGGTTGGAGAAGCAACAATTTATAGATTCCTAAAAGAAAGAAAAAGAGGAACCGTTTCATTTCCCAAGAAGAGTGGAGGGAGTAAACCCTTGGAAATTGAAGAAATACATAAAGACATGATAGGAGCGTCCACTGATTTTTTTAACAAAGAATTTCCAACATTGGACAAAATTCAAACATTAATTAGAGAAAACAAAGAGTTACCAATCATAAGCAACAAAAAATTATGGGTCTATTGAGAGAGATGGGATTTCGTTTGCAAAAGAATAGAAGAAAATCCGTTTTAATTGCAAAAGATTACATTGTATGTTGGAGACGAGATTATCTAAGAACTATTAAAAAGTACCGAGAAGAAGGGAAAACAATTTTTTATTGGATGAGACTTGGCTAAATAAAGGTCATACTGTACCACATCTATGGGTTGATACAAATGTGAAAAGTTCCCGTCAGGCATTCATCAAAGGTGTATCTACTGGAATAAACAATATTTTCGTTGGAAAAGGACGCAGTCTCATAATAACCCATATTGGAAACGAATACGGTTTTGTCTATGGTGGATTATTAAGTTTTGCCTCAAAATCAACCAAAGATTACCACGAGGAAACGACTGCTGACGTTTTTTAAGAATATTTTGAGCAAATGTTGGATTTAATTCCAAAAAATTCTGTCATAGTCATGGATAATGCTAGTTATCAATCAAGACTAGCAGAAAAATTGCCAACAACGGCATGGAAAAAAGAAGAGGTAATCGAATGGATGGATAAACACGCAATTGAGTACAAGGAGAATTCGACAAAAAAGAAATTATTACCTATTGTAAGGCAACATAAAGCTG
Source organism: Diabrotica balteata (assembly GCA_918026665.1). Lineage (NCBI taxonomy): Eukaryota > Metazoa > Arthropoda > Insecta > Coleoptera > Chrysomelidae > Diabrotica > Diabrotica balteata. The sequence goes on from OU898276.1 coordinate 181,881,282, forward strand.
CTTATAAAAAATATATAATTGATGAAATGACATTAAACCGTGATGTAATTATTTTACGTTTACCCCCCCCCCATACCACTGTGATCTGAATCCGATAGAAAATATATGGTCCCAAGAAAAGGGTGAAGTCGGACGCTACAACAAAACTTTTAAATTAGAAGACTTACAACAATTATTCAATTATTAGAACATTCCTTATCAAAAGTAACTCCACAAAATGGGAAAAATGCTGTTAGTCATGCTCACAACTATCTAACCGGTAACCGGAACCGGTAATAATTAACATTGGAGTTGAAGATTCCTTAGATTCTGAAGAAAGCAGTGAATCTGAAATGGAATTTGATTAAAATAATATTCATTTTTTACAAAACGGCCCCTGTTACGGACACAAATTATTTTATATATAACCAATAAAATAAACATCTTACATTTTTTGCAAATTCATTAGTACCTGTTAATCTCCATCACTCCGACACTGGCAACTTTATTTAGGGATTAGTAACCCTCAAAACTATTGTATTCTATTCTGCTTCAACTTTTATAAATGGTGGTCATACTCAATTTAAAATTGTTTTCTTATATACTTCTGTAAACTTGTTGACAAATATCTATTTTTCATTGAGTCACCCGTATCAACAGTTTAGGGATTTGCATACATAATGTGCTATCAATATGATGAAAATGGACTATAAATGAAAAAAGTACCCAAGACTTATTCAAAAATAGATTGAATAAGAAGCTACAAATTCCCGTCCCTAAGAATATCGACCAGTTATATGGACATATAAAAAACTGTTGACACGAAGCAGCATTTAAAGCAATGGGATACTACATAAAATCCAAATTAAACAAACCATACTGATGGGATAACGAAATAGAGGAAGAAATAAAATTTAAAAGTTACGAATGAGTCGAATATATGGAAAGGTTTTAAAGAACCGAATCGAGAAAGAATACTTAAATTATGAAGCAGAAGAACAAGCAGGATTTCGTACGGATCGACTATCCAATATTGACCACATTTTCTCCTTAACCCAGATAATAGAAAAAAAGATGACACGGAATCAAGAGATTCATATGTTGTTCGTCGGCCTACGGAAGGCCTATGACAGCGTTCCACTGAAGAAGCTGTGGCAATCACTGAAAAGCACGAGTATCAATATAGAATTAATAAAAGCCGTCAAAGTGCAGTACAACGTACAACCAATCAATAACAAAAATAAAAGCAGAGACACAAATATCAACAGGATTTATAACATCAAAATGCTTAAAGCAAGGATGTTGTCTGTCCCCCACTTTATTTAAAATATACCTCGAAAGTGCTTTAAAAAGATTGAAACAAAAATGCAGGACAATGGGGATACCACTCCCCAACACTATGGTATATATGCTCAACTTTGCAGACGATTAAGTATGCTCATAATTATGACGATTTAAACTCTATGACACGAAAATTAATTGAAAAGTATTATATATGGGGTCTAGAAGTAAATAAAAACAAAACCGAATACCTGTGCATTGGAGTAGAACAAAAAGGTCTCGAAATTATACGATAACACCACGATAAAGCACTGTTGTGACTACAAATATCTAGGTGTCACTATTTCACATTATGAAACATTAGGCAAAGCCATAAGAGAGAGAGAGAGAGAGAGAGAGGAGAGAGAGAGAGAGAGAGAGAGAGAGGAGAGAGAGAGAGAGAGAGAGAGAGAGAGAGAGAGAGAGGGAGAGAAACACGTCAGGGAGAAAAGCCATCACAGTGTTAAACAGCATTATATGGGACCAATCTATCAGCAAAGAATATAAAAGAGGATATATGAGACTATAGTAAAAATTATCACTTTATATAGCTGTGAGGTATGGCTACTAAAAGAAAGAACACTGGAAAAGCTGAAAGCGACGGAAATGGATTTTTAGAGAAGATCCGCAGAAAGATTTAGAAGAAAAAGGATTACCAACGAACGCATTACAGAATTAATGGGAATCAAATGAACAATTACAGATGACCTAACAACTTTTTTGGTTCGGGAACATACAAAGAATAGATGAACAACGAATGCCAAAAGGAATATTAAAATGGCAACCAGAAGGAAAGAGAAAACGAGGTAGACCAAGAAAAAGTTGGAGCGAAGGAATAAATAAAGAACTGAGAGAGAAGGCCATAGAAGAAGATCTATGGAAGAACCGGAATAAGTGGAGATTGGAAGTCGGAAAACGGTGGAGAACGTTATAAACCAACAAGTAGTAGTAGTAGTAGTGAAAGAGAAAAAGAAAGAGGAGTTCTGGATAGGCAGAAGTAAGAAGGAACTCAAAAGTTTATTTAACAAGCCAACCAGTACATAGTTAGCCAAAGCAACAATCTGGGAAGAATGAATGAACAAGGAACATAAAAACAAATGACAAAATCAGAAATGGAAATTCCAAGAAAAATTGGTAAACTATTTTTAATTCAGTTTTTATATTTCTCTGTAAATTTCCGTTGATTCAATGTTTTGTGATCTTCATGAGTTAATGATTGTTGAACCTGCAGTTTTATATTCTCAGGTTGTACTACATTTCTGTGACATACTAAATAATAAAATCGAAAAAAATCGTTTCGAATTTTAATCCATTGCGTCAAATTTAACCCAAATTCAACAAAAAATTACCGAGATATACATAGACAGAATTTGCTTAAATCTTTTAATGCGTGTCCTATACTCTCACGGCATGATGTCATCTTTTACGAATGCGGTCAGATTTATACCTTGTCGTTTGTACCGCTACATATATACATATATACATATATACATATACATAAATTTGGACCTGTACTATTTAAAAAGTCTTGTTTTCTATTAGTTAAGCATTGTGTATAGACGTTAGCGACGTCTACGATAGGAACGATACTAGCAAATCTTCTTAAATTCGTTATAGGGTAAGCTATACAGTGATTGGCCACTACTAGTTATTGGCACATTGTTGGTTTTTTACATTATTTTAAGAATATAACGAAATTCACTGACAAATGTTATTTTTTTATGACAGAGGCAACCATGTACAAAATAGTATCTGACTTCATTTTATTGCACTACCTAATCTTAAAAAATTATCGACAGATCTATCAGACGGTGTGCTGTGTATCAACAATTTTTTATCAAAAATACTTAAGAATCGTAAAAACCGATAGTATTGGAAAAAAGGATATTTTATAAGGTATGTTTTGTTACATAAAACTTATAGTTTTAAGTTATTTTATTATGTTTAAAATGACTAAATGTAAATCAATAATTGCGTGAATGTGCTTCGTTTTTATTAAATTATCTATGCCAATCACTGGTTCTAATTTCTTTATATTAGACAGTTATTGGCCACCTGGCCATTCACTGTAAAAATACATTTTATTGATAATATTTTATGTTAAGTGATTGGCACATGGATACATAGATATTTTTTTTTTGTAGATGCCCAAAGTAAAAGAGGGTGCACATTGCACAATACGAAAAAAAATATACCGAAGAAGATGTTTTGCTTGCGTTGAACGCCATCGAAAATGGGATGTCACAAAGAAAAGCTTCCCAAATATTTAAAGTACCACGTCAAGCACTTCAGTTTAGAAAAAGTGATAAGTTTATTAATAAGATAACTTTGGGACCAAGCAGTATTTTGAATAATAAGGAGGAAGCTATTTTAGAAGAATGGATATTGACAAGTTACAAAAAAGGATTTCCAGTTAGGAAAGTAGATATTCAAGCTTCTGTTAAGGAATTTTTAGATTCAAACCCACGTGAAAATCCATTTCAGGACAATTTTCCTGGAGAAGGATGGTATCGAGGCTTTCTTAAGCGACATGAAATTTTAACTCACCGAACACCAGAAGCAGTTACTTCGGCTAGTGCAGTTGTTTCAGAAGGAGATGTTCGTAAATGGTTTTCTTTAGTCGAGGAATATTTAAAAAGTAAAAATTTAGATTATATTCTGCAAGACCCCACTAGAACTTTTAATGGAGATGAAACATGTTTTTATCTGTGTCCAAAAAATTTTAAAGTTATTGCGCCTTGTGGAGCACGGAATGTTTATGAGGTAGATTCTGGTCAAGCAAAAATGAATATCACCGTGATGTTTTACCTTTTCTGCATCTGGTCAAGTAACTGATCCGATGCTTATTTATCCATACAAAAGACTTCCGACTTCTATACTTAGTTAATTCAGTGCCTTCTTCTTGGGGAATTGGACACAGTGATAATGGTTGGATGAAAGTTGAGTTATTTTACGAGTATATTGGTAATGTTTTGTTGGCACTACTTTTCCAATAATCCTTTTTGTAGATGGCCATTCTACACATCAAACACTAAAGTTGAGTCAACTGTGTACGGAACTACAGATAATTTTAATATCGTTGTATCCCAACGCAACACGGTTAATGCAACCAGCAGATGTTGCTGCATTCAAACCGTTAAAAACAGGTTGGAAAAAAGCAGTGTTAGAATTCAGAAGAAAACATCCCCATGAAACGCTGACTAAAGAAAAATTTGCACCAGTCCTGAAAGGTGTCATAGAAGACTACGCAAAAGCTGAAACTATAAAAAATGGGTTTAGAGCAAGTGGATTATATCCATGGAACGCATCAGGTATAGACTTTACCAAATGTCTGGGAACAAAAAAGGAAACAAACATATATTCAGATACAAACGTAAGGAAAAAAGGTTCACGTTTATCTCTTTTAATCAATTTAAGGAAATAGTTGGCGAAGGGAGAATAGCCATATTTAAAAAAATGGATCAGTTTAACGAAGCAAGTCATGATGAGTTTATCTTGTTATATAAATTATATAAAGAATTTGAAAAGAGCAATAGCCATCTTAATACGGAAATTCGTGACGATTCAGAAAACCTAGAAATCAGCACAGTGGACACAGAAATAGAAAATATGGAAATTATTTTCGACGAAAATATACTTTTCAGACTAGATGTAAATGAAGAGGAAAAAAGCGACCAACATTTATCACGTCACAATTATTTCGAAGAAACTGTGGAAACAGGGGAAGAATTACAAAAAAATGTAACACACGAAGGGCATGTAGAAGAATTACTTATACAGGAAAATAAAAAAACACTCGGCCTTTACCAGTAGCTATGGAAACAAATGATATATTAGATGAAAATTTAACACAGGAAAAATTTGTAGAAAAATTACCTAATAAGGAAAATAAAGAAGAAACCCAGTCTTTAGAAGAAACTGTGCTAACAAGTGATATATCACAAGAAATTTTAACCCAGGAGGTGCCTTTCAGTTGAAGAATCATATAGATTACCGTTTGTTTTAACTAGTTCAGGATGGAAAAGAATTCAGATGGAGAAATTGGCAAATAAAAAACAAGAACAGAAAAGGAAAGAAACACGTAAAACAGAAAGATTATCCAAGCAAAAAGAAAAAGCTGCAAAAAAATTGGGAGAAAAAACATCAAAACAAGAAAGCATAAAAATGATACAGTGAAAGAAAACAAAAATATAACTAAATCTAAAAGTCCCAAACTGGATACTGACCGCCTAAACAAATATGATAATGCAGCAGGACAAGCGGATTAAACAATAATACAAAAATACCTCAACGTCACGTACGAAAAGTATTCAGCAGTTCTGGAAGTGATGATGAACCCCAAAAGAATGACTTTGTTTATAATTCAATAGCTGTCGGAAAACTTTGTTTCATTTGTACGAAAAATATTACAAATTCAAACAAAGGTATCCGATGCTACAAGTGCAGCCGAACGTATCATAATTTGTGCATTATAAAAATTATTCCTTCAGTAGATAAGGATAAAATTTTTTATTGTAAGACTTGTGTTGCTGTATAAATAAAATCTTTGAAATTTTTTTTTTATTATCTAACAATAACATATAATAATATCCAAAAATAAATTAATTCTACACTAGGTATAGGTACGTACCTATCTACCTATCGTTTTAATAATGTGATTTACCTATGCCAATTACTGGTATTCAAGTGGCCAATAATTGAAAGTTAGTGGCCAATCTTTGGTTATTTTACAAATAACAAATTGTTTTGAAATTACAAATAAACATTGATTTAAATGGAGAAAATATTTTTTAAAATCATTTATCAATAAACTGAAGAAACCAAAAAATAATATTACGGGGTCTGTAAGTGAAATTTTATTTAAAAAATTGAATTAACTGCATCCACCTTCTTAACTGGCCAATCACTGTATAGTTTACCCTAACCATCGTTGAAGTAAATCAATAATTCAAATACAAGGGCGCCAAACATCTGGTTTCCTTTGACGTCTAAACTACGGAATATATAAAAAAAAATGTTTATAATAAAGCTGATGTATATCAGTCTCCTGTAATTTAAAATTATTTTCGATTATATAGGGTCAGTTAGAACAACGGCACGAATCGAAGTTTCTTTTAACGGAACACCCTGTGTATTAAATCATCTTTAATTTTTTTTAAATATGAAGAGTTTTGAAAATGCCAAATTAAATAATTTTCGAAATATTTACACTTTTATTAAGAAAAATATTAATAAGGTCCATTCACTTAGTTCGGGCATATTTTGACAGATTCAGTGCCGGATTAAGGGCTATGAGACTATTAGCCCCCGGCGGTAAATTTTGAGTGGCGGTATATCGCTCCGATCACGTTTCAATTCTATATGAAATAGCATGGTAATAAAACTTTGTCTCGTCACTGGTAAGATCCGTGCATGCGGTAACAGGTCGAACAAAAACACTTTTTATGTTTCCGGAAAATCGGATAGTGCCACTGCGCCTGGCGGCAGTGTGTCCGGCTGGACACACTGCAAGATTGCAAAAAAAAAACCTAAGATTCAGATTTTTTTACCAAATCCAGGTAAGATAGTATACCAACGAGCATTTATTTTCAAGACGATCCAATTGCAATAGTTTCAGATGTTTTAGAAGGTAGGTTTATTTCAATGATTTAGTTACTTTTTAATAAAATAAAATTTGCAACTGGATCTTCATCACGTCGAGATGATTCATCCACGGCAACTTTAGACCTACTTTGTGATATCGAGTACATCCTGAAAAGAGTTCTTCTGAACGGCAAATTCTAGTCGAAAGTGATGTTAAGCGAGTTGATTTACAAGATCCAAAATTCTGACCAAGAAATTGTGTAGATGAAGTGCTGAACGAATACAAAACACAGGATCTTAATTCTTTAGACTTTTAATGTTCAAAAAGAAAAATAGGAAAACAAAACAGGTACTGCACTAAATCACTATTCTATAAAGTTTTAAAGAATGGTGAAAAAAATCTGTGTGACTGGTTAGTTTATTCCAAAAGCACAGGCTCTTTATTTTGCTTATATTCGACTCTTTTCAAGCGAAAATTGCACTTTTTCCTTTTTTACTGGAGTTGACGACTGGAAAAAGGCTAAAGAAAAAATATAATAGTCATGAAAATTTAGTCGTTGATTTAGAACATTTTAAAAATTTTATTTTAAAAAATTCATTAAGTATGAGAAAGATCGGTGATTCTCTGCGGCAACAGATTGAACATGAGACCGACAAAAAATTTGGTTCTACTAGCACTGGCAACTACATTGGGTTTCTAGTTTTTGGCGGAATATGATCCTCTTTTAAAAGAACATATTGAAAAATATGCTTCGAAAGGCTGTCGTTCAGTATCTTACTTATCAAAAGCAGTTTGTTTTGAATTTTGGCAAGTGCTTTCGGACCACATTTTAGAAGAAATTGTAAAACAAATTTATTGTGGCAAATATTATTCAATCAATATTGACTCTACGCCTGATAAAACATGTACATATCAACTGACATTCATTATTAGGTATTGTTCAGACACCGGAACATCTGTCGAGAGGTTCATACAGTTTTTAGACAACACTGGCCACAAAGCCGAGCTTGTGGCCAGCTCGGCTATATACCGGCTATATATATATATATTATATATATATATATTATATATATATAATATATATATATATATTATATATATATATATATATATATATATATATATATATATATATATATATATATGAAAGTCAGCATTGTAAAAATTTTGTCCAACCTGAATATAAATGTCGATAACCGTTTATAGCGGTCTCCAAGCACGAATAAAATCTAGGGATAGTTTGTCAAAATACGTACCATGTGCAGCCCATTCCCTAAATTTGATTGTGCGACATGCAGCAGAATGCACTATGAAAAGTATTTTTTTTTTTTATTTGCTGAAGAAATTTATGTTTTTTTCTCAGCTTCAACTTACAGATGGAAACGACTCACTGATCTATTGAAAAATTGTGGTCATACAACATTTCTTCCAAAAAGAGTTACTGTGACTCGATGGTCAGGACGATTTAATGCATTATAAGCTCTTAAATTATACTATCAGGATATAAAGCAAGCACTTTAGAGTTATCCCTCCTCTAACGACGATGAGAAGATGGCAGTTCGCTGTCAAGCAAACAATTAACAATAAAAGATGGCTACGTTGGAATTTGTTATTTATGTTGCCTTTTGGTTCGAAGTACTGAAAAAAACTGACCTAGCGAGTAAATCTTTACAAATCGCAAATATAGACTTACATACATGTTCGTCATTGTGTAGCTCATTACAACATTTTTACGACTCTCTTAGTGATAAATGTATTTATTTGAACAATAGGAGCAGCTCTTATCACAAATCTAGAGGAAAAGCTTATGCAGATCTTGCCATCACTTTCTCATTTTTATTTTTTCTACCTCTTTCAGAGGATAACGTGATTTCAGTAATAAGCGTCGGTATTAGTGAGTATTTACTTGAATGACTTGATACATCTCTAGCAAGTAAAACAATTAAAACATTTTTTAATGTCACAACTAGGCCAAGTTGAGCAAAAAAATCCAACAACTCACAGTTGGAGCTCACTACTTTTGTGATGGAGCTTTTACATAAAAATAATATAATTGCAACCTTCCGAAACGTAGAAATAGCACTAAGAATCTTCGTATCGTTGATGGTTACTAACGCAACTGGTGAAAGATCATTTTCCACTTTAAAACGGGTCAAAAATTATTTGAGAAATACAATGACGGAAGAAACATTAAATTCGTTTGCTGTTTTAAATATTATTAATGATCTGCTTACAAAATTAGATTTTAATAAAATCATCGACCTGTTTGCAAGTAGAAAGTCCAGGAAGATTTGTTTGTAAATAATTATGTTATTTTACTTTATAAGTTGTGAATTTATGTCTTTGTGACTTTTTTGTATATTTGTAATAAATTACCCAGTTTTAATAAATTGTTATCCTAAGGCGCATTTATACCTACTGGAGAGTGGCGGTATAATATGACTTAGCCCCCGGCGGTCCATGAACTAAATCCGGCACTGGACAGATTCATAGTCAGAAACCTACAACACAAAAATTTCTACCACTCAGTATTAAGAACTTAAATATACTTACTATTGAGTATAATAAAATATTAAATTTATTGTACAAAATAAATTTAATTGAATATTATTTTCTTCTTTCTTTTTAGTATGTAGTCTTTAAAATTAGTTCCTATAAAAAGTGAAAAAAAAAACCAAATAAAAAGAACGTTGGGAAAAATTTTTAACTGGAGATAGAGAACAATTACTATAATCGTCACCATTTTCACAAATTTCACCTGTTTAAACTCCAGAAACATCATGGTGTCCTAAACTATTCTGCAAAAAGACCAGCAGGAAAAACAATCAATTCTGATTGTAAAGATAAAATAAAAGAAGAAAATATAAATTTAAAATCATCTCAAAGTAACTATAAAACTAAGAGTTTTATAAACGACATTGCAATATGGCCAGACACTTAACAGACGCCATGCGAGAGCATTATACAAAAAAAAATCGACTAAAATCAATAAACAAATCCTTGGAATCATCTTCTATTCGATGTAACGAAGGGTCATACCAAATAACAAGAAAACTAACTATTGCCTCCTTCGTCTGAACAATGAAGAGCGAAAAAAAAGTTTAATGAGATTGTTTGGATTATATTGAAATCAACAACTTACTGTATTATTAGGTCTGTAAATTATTTTCCAAGCAAACAACGCTAATGACAAAACGGACGAATGATTTGAAAAATGTACATAAAAAGTTGTCAAAATATGGAAACTTCACTGACTGTGAAGAGAGATTTTTATAAGAAAATATTATATCGCCTGTATCCATGTTGTCAAATATTAAGAAGAATAATATTATTGCCACATTCCCAAATTTAAACACAATACTGAGAATTTATTTAACCATTCCAATTTTCGCTTGGAATCTTATAGAACTACGTACTATATGCTTTGAAATCAAACTACCGAAATAAAAATATATGTCATAACTGAAAAATAGGCCCGGAATTACAATGTTGCCTGGAGCTCGATTTAGCCTTAGTTCGCCACTGTCTAAAATGGATTACGGTTCCATAGTATATACATCTGCCAAAGAATCCTTATTACATCACCTTAACGTTATTCAAACTTACGGCATTAATTATAGCCATAGGAGCATTCCCGATCAGCCAGACAGAAAGTTTGGGAGGAGAAACTGAAGAGGTACCACTTAAATATAGAAGGATGCATTTAACTCTCACATATGTATTTGCCGCTAATTCTAATCCGAATAATCCAACTAGAAACATATTCACTGATCATTTTAAAAACTTATATACTGAAAATAGGAATTTGAAACCACGATTATACGAAAGAGTTAGGAAAACTCTTATGGCTTTACAAATTTCTATATCAAATACCTATTCCAACTTCATAAGAATTTTTTTCTCCTTGGTCAATAAGCACTTCTCACTCCGACACACACTCAAATACCTTAAGAAAGAATGATACTCCCTACTCCTTAATAAAAAATACCATCATCAGCAAGCTTACAAAATTTTTCAACTTCTATCACGTATACACAGATGCCTCTAAAACATCTACTAAAGTTGGGGCAGATGTCGTTAGTTCAAATATAAAGGCTGATTTATAAACTTTACGTTGGCGTTGGCGCTGGCGTTCGCCGTTGACCTTGGCGCTAGCTATCATACACTGCATTTATAAACTTTCGGTTGGCGTTGGCGTTAAAGATCACATCTTAATTTCTTGCCTTACAATTTTTGATTTAGTATTATTAATTTTTGCTTGAAAATTAATACAATGGAAAATGCTCGGCCTTTTTAGGTGCAGTGACACTGATACTTTGTATTCAAGCAGCACTGAGCCTTCGAAATAAAAGACAACGTCGATACAAACGGAGGCCCATTAACCAGAACAGAAAGACAAGAGGTAATTTTAATTATTATAAAAAATATGAAAAACTGGGATACCCAGCAGTTTTTTAAATACACCAGGATACAGTTTCCAGCATTTGAAAAATTACTGCAAATGGTAAAACCAAAAATAAATGTAAACTATCGCTCTGATGGAATTTCTGTTAAAGAGAGGCTTGTTATTATCTAAACTTTTTTACTTTATAAACACGTTGAAACATAAACAAATAATTTTGTTTGATTTGTTTGACAAACCTTGTCACTTTTTCGATATTGCTATTGGCTGCGATGACAAAGATACAGTTTTATTTTATGTTCTGAGATCGTGACTACAACCACAGAAGGGTTTGTATATTCTGTGCTACAACGGCCAACGGCAAAAGATAAATTTGGTTCATCTTGAACGGAACCGAACGCCGACGCCAACGGCGAACGATGTTTATAAATAGACATACGAGTTTTCCATTTGACCATGTAACGCGAACGTCAGCGCCAGCGCCAACGCCAACGTAAAGTTTATAAATCAGCCTTAACACTCGAGTATAAAGTTTAGGTTTCAAGTTTTAGGAGTCTCAGTTTAAGCTGCATACATACCAGAGAGCTATATGCCATCTACCAAACTCTCACTTATATTAACTCCTGAAATATATCCAATGCTTCCATAATTACCGGTTCCTTTTTGAAAAAAAGAACTAGCTTCCATACAAAACAGCAACGATATTGTACAATTTCTATGGTTCCTTCACACATTGAACTTCAAAGAAACGAAGAAGCGGACCATATTGTCCAACAAACAAGAAGCAGTGAAACCGCTAGTGAAGTGAGAAAAGTAGGGCTAAATGACTTAAAATCCTTTGTTAAAATTAAGGTCGAAAATTTGTGAGAAAACCAGTGGGAACTTCAAAACTTGGCGAAGCGAAATCATATAATGTAAAGGCGTGGAAACAAATTTCCAACAGAGCTCGTCAAGTCGTTATTACTCGACTTCATGTAGGACATACCCGACTTACTCACGGACATATAATCTACCACAATCTACCACACAATCTACTTTATATAACAATAATTGTAATTTTCCATTCAGTGTTAAGCATGTCCTTGTAGAGTGTCCAAGATACCAGTTGCAGAGATAGACCAACCACATAATCGGATCAACAAGTGAAATCTTAGGTGAAACATGTAAAATAGAACAATTCATACAATTCCTTAAAGACATTAATATTCTAAACAAAATTTAATATTTATAAGTAAAGTATCTCATGTATATGTATATATGTCTCTAATAATCTCAGAAGTTAATGTGACAATGTTTGTAAATAAACTAAACTAATAATAAAATAAAAATTGTAAAATCTTTACAGTAAATACTGATAGTAATCGAGTTGTATGAAATGATATACAAAAAATTTATATGCAAGCTACTCCTCCATACCAAATTTCTTATAGCAACTCATACGCTCCGGAGGCGACGATGAAATCCATTAATGTACGCCGTACGACAAGGTACAAAAGTGCAGCTAATGACGTTGAACAACAACTTCATCTACTTAAAAAATATCATCATTATCCAACCCTTTGCCTTCACTGCTGGACATAGGCCTACCTCCTTTCTGTCTATTGTGCTCTATCTTGAGCACTTTTCATCCAATTTCTTGATATTTTCTTGAAATCGTCAGTCCAACGAGTAGGGGGTTTTCCTCTACTTCTTTTGTCTAACCTCGGCCTACACTCAAGCAATCTCTTCGTCCACCTCTCATCACTGATTCGGGAGACATGTCCGGCCCAGTTCCGTTTGAGTGTGGCAATTCGGGAAATTACATCGGTAACTCCTGTTCTTCGTCTTAAGTCTTTATTTCTAACTCGGTCACGAAGCGATATACTCAGTATTGACCTTTCCATTTTCCTCTAAGCTATCTGCAGCGTTTTAGCACTTGTAGTTGTCAATGTCAAAGTTTTAGCACCATAGGTCATCACAGGCGACACACATTGGTCAAACGTTTTACGTTTATAAAAATTGTTATATCGCTTTTAAAAATGTCTTTGAGTTTTCCATAGGCTGCCCATGCTAGGTTTATTTTTCTTCATAGTTCGCATGTTTGGTTGTCTCTTGTGATCTTTATTTCGTGTACAAGATATATGTATTATTCCACCAACTCTACTTCTTGTCTCCAATATTGTTATTTCCGCTAGGTACTAGGTTTGTCATGAATTTTGTTTTGGAGATGTTTATTTTAAGACCCACACTGGCACACACTAACTGAAGTTCATGTAGCATTGTACATATATCCTTGAGGTTGTCCGAGAACAAAACTATGTCATTTGCGAATTTCAAATTTGTTAATCTTCTACCGTCAATGTTCAGGCCTTTATCTTCCCAGTTAAGTTTTTCACAAGCATATTCTAGTACTGCGGTAAACAGTTTAGGCGATAAGATATCACCCTGTCGGACTCTTCTGTCGATTGGGATATGATCCGTGTTTTCATGTAATTTTACTAACATAGTTGTGTTCTTGTATGTATTGTAAATTAACCTTGTATATCAGTAGTCAATGCGGCATGCTTGCAGTGCTTTCAGGATTTTGTCAAATTTTACCGTGTCAAAGGCTTTATGGAAATCTACAAAAGCCAGAACTAGTGGTCGATTGTATTCGATAGTCTTTTCTATTACCGTTTTAATGCTCTGTAGGTGGTCATTTGTTCCACATCCGATACGAAATCCCGCTTGCTCTATTGACTGGTAGAAAACAACTTTTTTCTCAAGACGATTCGAAAAATATCATATACTACAAAATAAAAAGAGTTTGAGAAAAGAGACTTACTTTTTTTATGTGATTCTAATGTAAGCTTTAAGGCAGGGGTGCTCAAACTTGAACTGCTGGCGATCTACCTCAATATTTTTAGACTACTTACGATCGACTCTGAGAGACTGCAAGTGTGTGTGATGCAGGGTTGTCGTACATACACGATACACCCTACCTACCTAGGTAAGGCGTTACATTATTTTAGTCAAAGTTTGGGTTAGGTTTAGTTAGGTTCTTCTCTACAATATCAATGAAAAAACTCATAGTTATTCAAAATTGCGAGTTTTATTTGTTGTTACAAAACAAAAGAGTTACATATGATGTTAAACTTAACTAAGGAGTGGCTTTGGATGTTGAAGCGTGGCACTGCATGTCCTCAGCATACTTTTCATAAGATGGTACGTAACCACTGAGTGCTAATCGCAAGCATGATATCATATGATCGTCAGTTAGTCGATTGCGATATTTTGACTTAATTATCTTCATTTCAGAAAATGCAGACTCGCACAAGTAAATTGACCCAAAAAATGCCGTCAGTTGAAGGGCGATTTGCCTTACATTCGGATATTTATCTTCAGATATAAAACGCCAGAATTTGGAATAAGATACTGTAGCTTTGAGATGTATATCTGATATAATCTGCACCAACTCATTTTCAACAGAACATGAGTTCATATTAAACTGACTTGCTATTTTAGTAGCTAATTCCTCAATGTTTTTTACATGAAAAAGGATAACTCATAAATGATGCTATATTTTCCAATTTACTGCAATCATAAAAACGCATTTCGAATTGTCCCAAAATATTTGATAATTCAGCCTCATACGTATCATAATTCAACTGAGGAATCCTTGCTTTCAAAGACGGAAAATGTTTCAGATCCTTTTTTTCAGTTGATCTATCATAAGTTGCAATTTACTTTTGAATGCGTTTACTGCGCTAATCATCTCAATAATAGTTTTTCCTTTACCTTGAGGCTCCAAGTTAACGGTGTTTAAGTGCATTGTGATGTCAGTCAAAAATGCCAAATCATTTAGCCATTTTTCGTTTGTCAAAATCTGAGTGTCATCACCTCTTTCGTCTAGAAAAGCTATTATTTCCGGCAATAATTCTTGAAACCTCTCTAGGAATTTTCGGCGACTCAACCACCTGACGTCCGTGTGAAGAACTAAATCAGTGTGTTCAGCTGACTCCCTATCTTCCAACTGCAACTGAAAGAGCCGCCGTTGCAAGCTACGTGCACGGATGGAATTCACAATTTTTGTTGCAATACCCATAATTTCCTCCGTGTTGAATGAAATGAATGAAATGAAATGAAGTGAAATGAAGTGAAATGAAATGAAATGAAATGAAATAAAGGGAATTCTTCATTAGCTCGACACAAAACCGTTTTTGTTTCCAGTCATTGCTGGTGCTCGATCGGTTGTAATGCACATTAATTTATATATTGGTAGCTCGTAGTTTTTTACAAAATTTAAGAAAACGTTATATATATCTTCGCCACGGGTCTTCCCCTTCAGAGGAATGATTGTCAAAAATTCTTCCTTAGCCAACATGTCATTGAATACCATCCGAATAAAAATACACAACTGGGTAGTGTCTGTCAATATCGATGGATTTGTCGAACTGTAAAGAAAAGTATGCACATTCCATGATATCATGTTTTAGTTTATCTGCGATGTCTTGACTCATGACTTCAATACGCCTTGTGACAGTCGGACGAGATAACTGAAGTTCTCTAATAGCAGACATGATTTCTGTTTTATTTTTAAAATCTCCAAATAAAGTCTCACCCACTTCAATAAATGCTTCCTTTACCACCGATCCATCTTCAAATGGTTTCTTGTGTTTCGCCAAAATATGAGATATTTTAAATGACGCGATTGTAGCAACTTTTGATTGTATGGCTGGTCTTGTGAACATGGATTGTTCTTTTTTCAAACAAGATATCAAATCACTTACTTTTCGTTTTCTTAATTTTCTCTGTGGCGGAAAATCCTTTTCATAGTTTTTATGAACCGTTTTATGATGCCTCTCTAAGTTACCACGCTTAGGTATTGCAACTGACGCACGACAAATAACACAAATGCACTTATCCTTCACCATAGAAAAGAAAAATTCTTCCTCCCAATCCTTATTAAAATGATACGTTTTAGATTTCTTCACTGCACTCATTTTCCACTATTTAATAATAAACTTTGTATCGACGTAGGATCGCTATCAAGTTACAATTCAGAATAACTCAAATTCCTGCAGGCGCAACATTTATATCGGCGTGAACGAAAGTCTCGAATGTTACCGTCAAACGCGCCGCCCGAAACTAGACTGTACTGTCTCTCGTCTAGAAACACACGGCTTTTCTTTGACAAGTGCCACGCGTTCCTTTGATAATGCCATCTTTTGCCGCAAGCAGTGTTATTTTATTACGTAAGACATTTTTGTAGTTGATAGAATATCATCCCAAATTTGACTAATAATTATAATAAATAATTAATTAATAAAATAATTAGTTAATATATGTAAATATAAAATATGCTGTGTGGACAGTATTTTGTTGTCCCCACTTCTTTGAATTGCAATGATGCTTAGTCAAGCATTCTATGTATTTGTATAGTTCAGTATTAATAAAAACGTTTAACTCTGCTGACAGTAGTTTAGTTACCTACCTACTTATTAAAATTTTTTTTCTTCTCGAGATCTACCCAAAAAGCACTCACGATCGACCAGTCGATTGCGATCGACCGTTTGAGCACCCCTGCTCTAAGGTATACCGCGATTAGTACGCTGGGTTACCAACCACAGACAATCACGCTGAGCATGAAGAACATTGTGAGAGAAGTTAATTTTTGTTGTAAGATATTTCTGTTTTCTCCTTCATTTTTTTTAAGTTATTTTTTTTTTATTTTTACGTTCTATTTTAAATTTCCGTTTACTTAAGAATAAACGTTCATTTTAAATTTGTTGTCATTTATTTGTTTCATTGCCAAAACATTTAGAAATATACCATTAGATCTTTTACTTGCAATATTATCTTGCTAATACTTCCTAATTCATTACTAGAACATGAATTGGCATTTCAAATACTCTTCAAACTTTAACTTGCATTTTCCAACATTAACATAATTCGGAATGTTCCAATATTTAAGTTTTATATTTAAGTTCAAGATGAACATTTACATCTCTTACGAATTTTTACATACTTCTTCGAAATAGTGATAATAATATAGTAGGACACCATTGTGGTTAATGAAATAACTTTATGTCACCAATAAACATTTATAGGTACATAACTTTGGTTTTTTATTGTTTTTTCTAATAAAAATGAATACATAAAGAATGACGTATTATCATTTTTATAGCTTAACTACTGTTTTCAATAGAATATTTTATGTTCTTATACTTTCTTCTTGGAATGTAGTCATATATATCCTTTTTGGTAAAGTTTTATTCATAAACGATAATAGTTTTATATTTACATTTACATTGTAGTCGTAAATGTGGAATTTTTAGTATTGTGAATCATATCAGTTGAAATAAATAAACATTCTGACTTTTGTGTATGGTCAGTAGCGAGTTGAATGTATCTAACAGAATAGAAATAATAACTTAATTAACACATACAGTGTATTTATTACAAAACCTTTTTACAAACGACGGAAAAGCTGGAGTATTTTTGAAATCTTACATGTTTAAAAAATATTGTTTATAAATTGACCTACTAATAAAAAATTCATAAGATTCGGGGAAACCAGCTTTCGACGCTAGCTACTCAACAACAATGCTCGATTATTTGAAGATACGACGAATAAATGTCAACACTACAGTAATATTCTTTATGAACCTTTCACCATTGAAGATATACGTGGGGGACTACAACATTCATCATGAACAGTGGAAATATAAACAATGCAACAGCAATGGGAATACACTAGTAAAATGGGCGAAATACGAACATTTATCACTTAAGTTTGATGCTAAAGACCGACCTACATTCATGTCAGCAACATGAAAGATGGGGTACAATCCTGATCTATATTTTGTCTCTACTAATAAAACCGAGCAACCTCTAACTAATCTCTAAAGCAATCTCTAAAAGTAATGGACGACTTCCCACAAGCCAACAACGCCCAGTGATCATAGAGGCAGGAACCCAAATTCCTATAATCACATACATCTATCGCACACGGTGGAATCTAAAAAAAGCTATGTGGGGTAGGTTTTCTGCGGAACTGGACAAGACTCTAGGCTGGATACTCCTTACCATCAGAAATTACACAAGATTCATTGGAGCCGTAATAAGCACGGCCAAAAAGCATATACTAAGAGGCTATTGACAAGAATACATTCCTGGTTAGTCCCATAAAAGCGAAAAACTGTACCTAAATTTCCTTGAAAGCGGCGATCAAGAATTAGCCGATGAACTGCTCCATAGTTTAGATGCATCGAAAGAACAGAAATGGATGAAAACTGTAGAAAGTCTTAATTTTTAAACATCAAGTAGGCAAGCATAAACACTACTAAGAAAATTAGGAAGCGGAACTCCTATGACAAACAACAAAACAACAATTAGGCCAAACACGGTAGTCAAGGTAAAACAAGAGCTTAAAACTTTAAAATTGCAATCTGCATAAACCGAATACTCTCGCTCTTTCACTTGCGAAGAAGTCACTATAGCTCTCAAGGATGTAAAGCCAGGTAAAACCCCAAGTTTTGACAATATACATCCCGAATTCTTAATTAATAGCAGCAAATATGCGAAAGAAAGGATGGCTCTCTTTTTCACAAACATTGTGAAGACTGGTACCAACCACAGGAACTCAAATGCTCGAAGGTCATTACCATATTAAAACCAGGGAAACCAAACGGTAACAACACTAAGAACTGCAGACCAATAACCCTAATATCGGCGACGTTCAAGCTACAAGAACGACTTATCTATAACATAATTAGTCCAAAGCTACTTGAATAAATATTGGTTGATCAGGCAGGTTTCCGACCGAAAAGGAGCTACGCAGATCAGGTTCTTTCTCCTACCACATTTATTGAGGCAGGGTTCTAGAGAAAACTTAACACCGCAGCCGCATTCATAGACCTAACAGCGGCCTACGATACAGTTTGGAGAGATGGCATAATATACAAGCTCCTCTGTACAATCTTCTGTAAATCTACCGCTCGAATAATTAACAGCATGCCGGCCGACCGTACGATTCAAGTAGTGATGGGAACAGACACCAGCACCCCAAGAAAACTAAAGAATGGACTGCCTCAGTGACCTGTCCTAGCTCCTCTCCTCTTTAGCCTGTACATCGCTGATGTTCCAGAAACAAGATCAAGGAAGTTTGGTTACATCAATGACTGGGTTCTTGCAACAAGGTGTAAGTCATTTGAAGAAACGGAAGAAATCCTTACAGCGGACTTACACATACTAGGAAAGTATTTCCGTAAATGGAGGCTCCAACCAAATGCTATTAAAATAGAGTTTTTCAGCTTCCACCTAAATAACAAGCTTGCAGGAAGAACACAACATCCAATTCGAAAACACCACACTCGCCTATAACAAAACACTAAATTAACATGAGGCGACTCTTGACAGAACCCTATCTTTCAAGGAATATCTGTCAAAAGCAGCGGAAAATCGTAAATTTAGAGACAACATCATCCAGAACCTGTGCAGCACAATATGGGAAGTATCCGCTTCCACCTTGAGATTATCTGCCCTAAGCCTTATCTTCTCAACTGCGGAATACTGCTCTTCAGCCTGGCTTAACAACCCACATATACACAAAGTAGAGACCCAATTGAACAATACAATGAGAATGATTGCTGGCGTTATCAAATCCACTCCTAGGCAATGACTTCCAGTACTGAGCCATATTCCACCACCCAAACTATGGCGCTTACACTCCCTCACCAGTGAGTACAGAAAGTTACTTAGTAATTAGATTCTGCCAATACATTAAGATATAGATGCTGCCAACGATGACCGTCTATGCTCCAGGCGACCGCCAATAAAAACGGAATAGACTGCTGTAGAAAGTGAGCTAAACTTAACGACCACTTGGACTCGAGAATATATGGAATAACAAAATAGCAGCTTACCCTGCATCACACAAAAACCACCAGGTTTTGACTTACCATACAAAACATGGACTACGCTGAACCGAATCAGAACCCAACACGGTAGATGCGTTTACATGATGCACAAATGAGGTAAACGACCATCTCCACTCTGTGACTGCGGACAACCACAAACCATCTGTCACGTCACAGAACAGTGTCCTACAATATCCTATAATGGCAGGCAGGAAGATTTCCTAATGGCGACTCCAGAGTCGATAGACTATATAAATAAGATGTTTGTAAACATATTATGTATTATGTTTTATACAAAATACATATAAGTATATAAATTTAAATTCCAAGTTTCATACGATAAAAAAATTAAATAAAAAATAAATAACCACTGAAGAAGTGTCGAACATTATCAAAGAGCTTTATAATTGGAAATCTCCTGGACCAGACGGAGTTTAAAATTTCTGGCTAAAGAAGTTTTGGAGTGTTCATAAGCTTTTAATAGTAGTATTTAATTATGTTATTTCTAATCCGCAGGAAATACCACCATTTCTCACCCAGGGGACCACTTATCCAATACCAAAGGATCAAAATAACCCCCAAGATCCAGCTAAGTACCGCCCAATTACTTATCTTCCAACTTTGTACAAATTGGTTATATCCTGTGTAGCCCAGCGTATCTACCAACACTGTTCTCTAAAAAATATCATAGAGACTCAACAGAAAGGATGCGCTAAAGGTTGCATGGGCTGCAAAGAACAACTTATAATCGACTCAATAATTTCTAATCAGGGGTACAAAAAAAAAGAACCTTTTAATGCATTCATTGACAACAAGAAGATCTTTAATTCATCATCATCATCATTAGCCATTTTGCGTCCACTGCTGAACATAGGCCTCCCGTAAATAACTCCATTGCATCCGATCTTGAGCAACTTGAATCCAGTTAGACTGGATGCGCTTTAAATCGTCCGACCACCTTGTTGGAGGACGTCCTCGACTACGATAAGCATCGTGTCTAGGTCTCCACTCTAAAATTTTCTTTGTCCATCTTCCATCTCTGACCCTGGCAACATGTCCTGCCCAGTTCCATTTCAGGGTTGTAATTCTTTCAACTGCGTCCGTCACACCAGTCTTTAATTCAGTACCGCATAAATGTCTTATAGATACATTGAAAATATATAAAGTCGATGATAGTACAGTGACCTCTTTAAAGCATATAATGACGGAGTGGAAGACTAAAATTCAAATACTTGGTGAAAACAACATCGAAACTGTAGATCTCCCAATTTACCAGGGCCTTTTTCAAAGAGACTCGTTGAGTCTACTTTAGTTCTGTTTAACGTTGAACTTAATATTTCAGCTACTGAACTCCACTGACTCGGGTTTTAGCGTCAAAAATAGCAATACTGTTGTGGCGAAACTTAATCATTTGTTGTATATGGATGATTTGAAATTAATAGCTTTAAATGAAATCGTAGGCTTCCACGGCCAGAGTCAGAATTATAGTTTATTCGTCTTCCGGGTTTGGACCGTGTCATTTGTGAGTGACCCAGAAGTGGATTCATTTCGACGTTTCACTACAATTGTATGTAGCTTCTTCAGGAGAACAAAGAAAAAGAAATCAAAAGACAGGAAGATGGGTAGTTAGCAACGGTAACTCAGTTACTCAACGCAACCAGAGGCGAATACTAACTACCAAGATGGGCATTTGGTCACAGTAACTCAACTACTTAACGCAGCCAGAGGTGAAAACCAAATGCCAGGACAGGGATTCACGTCCAACAGCTCAGAACACTAACGCGTCGAGAGGCGGGGAGTGAATCCGACGATTACTCCGCTACCGCTCTATTTATAGTCGCGGTGACCTGTCGTGTCGGGACGTATCGGCACACTCCGTGGCGCGAACGTCAAGAAGCGCCCGCTGGCCAATCAAGTGGCTGCATTGTGGTAGCGGGACCGAACGGCGGCTCTAGACTGAGATTCCAGATGGGAAAAAAGTAGTATCCTTCCTCTCGATTGATATTATGTGGATTTTTTCGGATCTCTATAGATTCGCGGATTTTCCTGGAATAAAAGAAGGGGCTCTTAGAAATAATATGGGTTTTTTCGAACAATATGGAATGACCGGTTTCTTGGCAGTGTTCTGCAACTGCAGAATGGGAGAAAAGACCTGATCGAATGCATCTTTGATGCTCTTGAATCCGAGTTTTGACGGAACGACCAGTTTCGCCAATATACACATCATCGGAAAGATCGGAATGTTAAGAAGTCCATAGTTCCGAAAAACTTCATCTGCCCTAAAATTTACGGTCTTTCCAAAATCCATAAAGACAACGTACCTCTTCGTCCCATTGTGACTACGATTAACTCCTACCTACAAACTCCCAAAGTACTTGTCGAATCAGTTTAAGACCTATACTGGTCGTACCTCTTCTTATGTCCGAAATTCCACACATTTCATCACCTTAATCTCCTCCCTCACGGTCGATCCCCAAGACATTCTCGTCAGTTTCGATGTATCATCCCTATTTACCAATATCCCCATACATGACTCTCTAGTTGTTCTGCGAAATCACTTGACCAATGATAACATACGATTAACTCCTACCTACAAACTCCCAAAGTACTTGTCGAATCAGTTTAAGACCTATACTGGTCGTACCTCTTCTTATGTCCGAAATTCCACACATTTCATCACCTTAATCTCCTCCCTCACGGTCGATCCCCAAGACATTCTCGTCAGTTTCGATGTATCATCCCTATTTACCAATATCCCCATACATGACTCTCTAGTTGTTCTGCGAAATCACTTGACCAATGATAACCAGTCTTTGGTTTTGGCAGATCTTGCGGAAAAATGCCTCCTTTCAACATATTTTTCTTTTAGAGGCAATTTCTACAAACAAATATCTGGAACACCAATGGGTTCTCCCCTTTCGCCTGTCATTGCTGACATTTTCATGGAAGCCTTTGAGTCTTTAGCCCTATAATCTTACCCCTTAAAACCAAAAGTCTGGTTCCGCTACGTTGATGATACATTTATCATCTGGCCCCATGGTCAACATACCCTTTCTCCCTTCCTAGATCATCTTAACTCACAACATCCGAGTATAAAATTCACAATGGAAGTAGAAAATAATCGGTCCCTTCCCTTTCTCGATGTGTTAGTCACCTCCAAGCCCAATGGCCGATTGGGTCACTCTGTTTATAGAAAAAAGACTCACACGAATCGTTACCTACATGCTTCATCACACCACCATCCTGCCCAAAAGAATTCTGTAATCAACTCTCTCATACATCAGGCCATTTCGATTTCTGAACCTGACAATCTTAGAGAAGAACTTGGCCATTTGCAAAAAACCCTTGTCGCCAACGGTTACTCCAAGTCCACAATTCAAAAAAATATTACACACCGACATCTACATCCCCCTTTACACCCTAGGATGACAAATTCAGAATCTTCGGGTAATACTCCTGTGGCTTTTCTTCCGTATATTCGAAGTGTCACTGATAGGATTGGCAAAATTCTTCGCAAAGAAGGTATCAGGACTACTTTTCGACCACCCAAGAAAATCTTACAATATCTACCCTCTCCTAAGAACCCATTACCGCCCCTATCTTCCTGTGGTGTGTATTCTATTCCTTGTTCATGTGGACATGTGTATATTGGCGAAACTGGTCGTTCCGTCAAAACTCGGATTCTAGAGCATCAAAGACGCATTCGATCAGGTCTTTTCTCCCATTCTGCAGTTGCAGAACACTGCCAAGAAACCGGTCATTCCATATTGTTCAAAAAAACCCATATTATTTCTAAGAGCCCCTTCTTTTATTCCAGGAAAATCCACGAATCTCTAGAGATCCGAAAAAATCCACATAATATCAATCGAGAGGAAGGATACTACTTGTCTCCCATCTGGAATCTTAGTCTAGAGCCGCCGTCCGGTCCCGCTACCACAATGCAGCCACATGATTGGCCAGCGCGCGCTTCTTGACGTTCGCGCCACGGAGTGTGCCGATACGTCCCGACACGACAGGTCACCGCGACTATAAATAGAGCGGTAGCGGAGTAATCGTCGGATTCTCTCCCCGCCTCTCGACGCGTTAGTGTTCTGAGCTGTTGGACGTGAATCACTATCCTGGCATTTGGTTTTCACCTCTGCCTGCGTTAGGTAGTTGAGTTACTGTGACCAAATGCCCATCTTGGTAGTTAGTATTCGCCTCTGGTTGCGTTGAGTAACTGAGTTACCGTTGCTAACTACCCATCTTCCTGTCTTTTGATTTCTTTTTCTTTGTTCTCCTGAAGAAGCTACATACAATTGTAGCGAAACGTCGAGATGAACCCACTTTTGGGTCACTCACAAATGACACGGTCCAAACCCGGAAGACGAATAAACTAAAATAGCTTTAAGTTGAAACCACTTGGATCAAAAGTTTTTATTTTAAAAATGCAAGTGCTCCGTTTTTCATGCCGGTGAGTGTAGGAATTACTAAAAATACTTTTATATCAAAAAAGTCCTTTGTGTTAGCGGTATTTTAATCTTTCACTATACCTGAATTTTAGTTAACTTACAAGAAACTCTTAAATCATATTGATATTATTTCAGGCCAACACGTTTTTACAGGCACGTGTAACGTGAAACTATCAATAAGTACATTTTTCGATAATTATTTCACATTTTAAGAAATTGTCATATCAATTATAGCCTAGACACCGTCATTAATACCTTATATACTTCGAATGAAATAAAGAAAACAAGTTATACAAGTACCTATTGCAAAAAACATATAATATAGCAATGTAAAATTTGTTAGTTATAATTATATGATCATATTATGATAGTGTAAAATGCAATACACGTTTTAATCGTTACAATAATAGTATGTACTAGTAAAAATAGCCAGTATATTGTTTTTCGTCTCATTATAAAACTACTTATCTGGTTAAAATTGTCGATATTCTACGATCCCAAATAGCCATTTATTTATGTTCTCTAAACTGTCTTCTGAACTTTCACTTTCACTCAAATTTTCTGTACAATATTTTTGCCTTTCTTCTAGTTTCTCTCTTCTGATACATTGAAATTAAGTCTACGAGATTTGGCTTTATTAGGCCTTGTAGCTACATTAGAAGCTTTCTGTATACGAACACTTCTACCATACCATTTGAATAAAATGGGCCAAATATCACCCCAATATCAGTACAAAAATGTTAAATGATGATTTGTATACTCCTACAGACAACATCGAACGAGAAACTTAAGATATTTCGATAATTCTTATCCGCAGCTAAAAAAAAGTGGGGTCAGAAACATGAGGGAGCAGAACATGATACTAGCAAAATCATAATACTACAAAAATCTTCCAACCATTTCTCGACCGAGTAATTCTCTCATTAATATGCCGCACATGCTGTTAGTGGATTGTATCTACCAGAAGTACTTCTGACTCAAAAAATTATACAATTTTTATCTTATCTCAAAATCTGTATGTGCACTGATGGATCTGCGAGCACAGTGCGGTCTCAGATCCCAGTATACTGTATACTGTATAATGTACAGAAGATATTATCAATAATAAATAAAATAAATATCATCATCATCACTGGCTCGACAACCCTTTTTGGGTCTTGGCCTGTTCAAGGATTCTTCTCCATTCTGACCTGTTTCGTACTTTTTTTTCCAGTTTTTAATTTTTAATGTTATATCATTTTCTATTTGTTCTACGTATCTCAGCTTCAGTCTTCCTCTTGTTCTTTTTCCTACTGGCACTTGTTTGAATATTTTGTTTGGTATTTCGTCTTCTTCCATTCTTTCCACATGTCCAATCCAACGTAGCCTTCCTATTTTAATGAATGTTATGATATCCGGATCCTGGTATATGTTGTATAGTTCAAAGTTATACCTTCTCCGCCAAATCCCGTTTTCTTTTGTGCCCTTATATATGTGTCGCAAGATTTTTCTTTCAAAGGTGGCTAATAACGTTTCCTCCCTTTTAGAGAGTGTCCAGGTTTCTGAACCGTATGTGAGTACCGGTCTTATTAAGGTTTTGTATATTTGGCATTTTGTTTTTCTGGAGACGTTATCTGATCTTAGTTGCCTAATTAAGCCATGGTAACATTTATTGGCAATAAATATTCTCCTCTTCACTTCCTCTGCAACGTTGTTATCAGACGTAACTAGGGATCCTAAGTATGTAAAGTTTTTTACCGCCTCAATGTTGTATTCTCCTATTGTTATATTTGGCAGCTGCCTTATTTGTGCGTTTTTATTTGCAGGCATATATTTTGTTTTTGTCTGATTGATTTTAAGACCACTATTTTTTGCAGCTCGTTCTATTTGAGTGAATGCCTCTATCATTTCTCTTCTTGATCTTGCGATTATGTCAACATCATCTGCAAATGCTAGTACTTGCACGCTTTTATTAATTATTGTTCCTCGGGTATTAACTGTTGTGTCTCTTATTATTTTTTCAAGTATGATGTTGAATAATATGCACGATAGAGCGTCTCCCTGGCGTAGTCCCTTCTTCACATCTATTGTTTCCGTTAATTCGTTTTGTATCCGGATTTTACTGTCTACTTTTAGTGTTTCTTTTATCAATTCTATTAGCTGTGTTGGTATATTAAATTCTTTCATTGCTTTTGTTAGGAATTCTCGGTTTATATTGTCATATGCGCTTTCGAAGTCTATGAAGAGATGATGTGTGTCGATGTTATATTCACTTGTTTTTTCAAGGATCTGTCGCAGAACAAATATCTGGTCTATTGTTGACTTCTGTCTACAGAAGCCACATTGGTATTTGCCAACTATTTTTTCAGCGTATGGTCTAAGTCTTTCATACATTACGTTGGACATTATTTTGTATGCCGCATTCAACAGCGTGATTCCACGGTAGTTTTCACATTCTAACTGGTTTCCTTTTTTATGTAGTGGTACAATAATGCCGCTATTCCACTCCTTTGGTAGCTGTTTATTCAACCATATCTTTCTTATCAGCTCATGTATGGCTTTAAGTAATGCGTCTCCTCTTTCTTTCAGTAACTCCGATGATATTTAATCCGATCCCGGTGATTTATTGTTCTTTAATTTGTCCACTGTTGTTCTAATCTCTGCTATTGTTGGTGGACTCTTTTCTCTGTTGTCTGCTTGGTCTAATAGTATATCAGGGTTCATCTCCGTCCTATTCACCCCAAGCTTTTCCTTAAAATGTTCTGTCCATCTTCTAAGTATCTCTTGCTGTTCTGTCAATATATTACCCTCCTTATCTTTACACATCGTTGTTCTCGGTTTGAACTCTTTTCTGCTTTTGTTGAGTTTCTGGTGAAATTTTCTTGTCTCTGTTGGTTTACTTAGTTCTTGTAGTTCTTGAAGTTCTTTGTTGATATATTCTCTCTTCTTTCTTCGGTGAATTTTCTTTTCTTCTTTACGTAGTTGTTTATATTCTTCCTCTGCTTGTCGGGTTCTGTGCCTCTGTTGCATCTGTAAATATGCTCTGTTTTTTCTTTCTGTTATAGTTTGACATTCTTCGTCAAATCAGTGATTCGTTCTTGTTCTTCTTTCTTCTTTCTCGGTAAAGAAAGAAAAATAAATATAAATATGTAAAATATATGTAAATAAATAAATCGTATCCAAGCAAAGAAGAAATTGATGAATTTTAGGGAAATGAACTTTCAGCTTCTCTTCACACCAATGCTGAATGAATTGGAGATACCACTGCAGAAGTTTCGAACACTATCAAAGACTTTTATAATTGGAAATTTCCTGGACAAGGCAAAGTTCAAGACTTCTGGCTAAAGAAGTTTTAGAGTAATGATAAGTATTTATTAATATTAATTAATCGTGTTATTTCTAATCTTCAGAAAATCCCTTAATTCCATACGAAAGGAGTTCAAAATTTGTGGCTAAAGAAGTTTTGGAGTATTCATCAGTGTTTATTACTATTAATTAATCATGTTATTTCTAATCTTCAGAAAATCCGATAATTCCTTACGAAGGGAATTACTTAATCGCGAAGGATCGAAACAACTTCGTGCAAACTGGTCATATCTTGTGTCGTTCAGTGTATCTACTAACGTTGTGCTGAATTTAATATCAAAGCCACAACCAAAAGGGTGCGCTAGGGGTTCCATGGGCTACAAAGAACAACTTATAATCGACTCAGTAATTTCCCACCCGGCATAGAACAAAAAGGAACCTTTTTACTTCCTTCACTGATTACAAAAAGGAAGGCTTTTTATTCAGTGCGGCATGAACGTCTTATAGATATATTGAAAATATATAGAGTTGATGAGAATATAGTGACTTTTTAAAGTATATATAACAGAGTAAAAGACCCCGCAGATATTCATCAAATACCTGAGAAAAACAAAATCGAAACTGAAGATATTCCAATTAACCAGGGTGTTTCCCAAGGGAACTCTGTGGGTCTGTCTAACTATCAATCCACTATCTCAACTACTGAATTCCACTGACTCAGCTTTTAGCATAAAAAATAACAATACTGTTGTGGCTAAGCTTAATCATCTATTATGAATGTAGTATATGGATGTTTTAAAATTATTGGCTTCCACTCAATTGTCGAAACTTTATCGAATTATATCATTATGATAGAACCAATGAAGGTATTTTGTAAAAAAGTTTGGCAAAATAAATTGGTTACAAATGCTCGTCAGGCATTTACAGAAGGTTTTTCTACGGGCTTAAAATATCCAAATGGTAAAGGTCGCCGTTTAATTATCACCCATATTGCAGGAGATAAAGGATTTGTTGATGGAGGCTTGTAGATTTTATTTCAAATATTTCAAATTCTACGAATGATTACCATGAATAAATGACTGCTCTTGTTTTTAAGACACATATTGACAATAAACGGTAATGTGAAAGAACAAGTAAAAAAATATCAGTACCTGGGAACTTTAATCAATGAAACCAATGATCATACCATATAATTAACTTTGAGACCCTGTGTACATGTGTATGTACATAGCATTTATTGTTTTGTTAAATACCAACTACTCGCTTATCTATACCGAAATATCATTCAGTCACACAAATATACATTTACGATCCACATTTTTAACTTCTGCTTCCATCTAGTGGTCAACAGGTAAAACCTGTCAGCGATTTTGTTGTAAAGTGTCAGCTGTTTAGTTGGTAACCGATACTGCTAGTTTTATTTTACGAGAAACTGCTTCTTTTGTGAAACGAAATCGATCCAACTTTTTAAGTGTGATTTATAAGGTAAGTAGTTTTTTATAAAGTACAAAACATTGCCATAAAAACGATAGTTTTGAAATAAACAAACATTTTTTAGATGCACATGAGCATGTACAAGTGGTCTGAAAGCATATTTCTGACTGTACATCTGTATGTACATTTGGTCTAAACTTGGGTTTTAACTTAGTATTGTTGATTGCAGATAACATGGATTACAAAAGAAAAAAATATGATTTCGACAACCCAAAACGGTAACGTATCAGAAATAGACAATTTGGAAGTTCCCGGAGGAGAGAGTTCTGACGAGGAGGATGGAATTCTGGATAACTGTGAGAATAAATCTAGTTGCAGGTTACTCGGGTACAAAAAAATTAGGAAGTAAAGTATGTTTCTCAGAAAAGGATTGTTCTAAAAAACTAAAACAAAGAGAAATTAAAACAAAAAAGAGAACCGTAGAGTGGACTAAGGCATCGATAGAGACTCCTACATTTACATGGCATCCTACTTCCCCAAATACAAGTCTTACAGAGCCACTGTACATAATTCAGTATTTTTCGAAGTATATTTCAAATGATTTGTTTGAAAATATAGCAACATTTACAAATGTATATGCCTTACAGAACGGAAAAAATTTTAGACCAACCAAAGAGAGAGAAATGAAAATTTTATTTGCACATTTTTGGAAATTTAAACAAATTTCCCAAAATTAGGATGTACTGGGAAAGAAGCCTTTGTATTAGAATGTTCCTAGATAACATGTATAGGGACAGATTTTTCCAGCTTAGAACATGTTTAGATCTTGTGAACAATTTGGAAAGACCAGCAGTTGTTACAGATAAATTTTATAAGGTTCGTCCTATCATCGACGCTGTCAGAAAGAGATGTTTACAGCTTGAACTTGAGGAAGTACTTAGTGTTGAAGAGCTAACGATTCCTTACACAGGCAAACTTTCCGTAAAAAAATATGTGAAGGGGAAGCCCTGTCCTTGGGGAATAAAATTATTCGTCTTGTGTGGAAAAAGTGGTCAGGCTTTTGATTTTGTTTTTTATCAGGGTAAATCTACAGAACTGAATGCAGATAGTAAAACAAAACATGGATTAGGGGCATCTATCGTTCTTCAACTAGGCGAAAGAATTTCCACCAGTGAAGGCCACAACTTATATTATGACAATTATTCCTCATCCTATGAACTACTTGAAATATTATTGGCCAAAAAAATATATGCTGGAGGGACTATTCGAATAGATAGATTTTACAAACCTCCTGTGTTACCAGACAATGAAATGCTGAAACTACCGAGAGGTTCCGTAGATGAAGTCGTCAATAAAGAAAAAAATGTGGTGTTAGTCAAATGGTTAGATACAAAGACTGTGAAATTAGCCTCCAATTATGTTGGTGCAGGTAATTTAGACATAGTTAGAAGATGGGACAAAAAAGGCTCTTGTTACGTAGATGTTAACCGACCTGAAATTGTCAAAGGTTATAATTATGGAATGGGCGGAGTTGATCTAATGGACCAGATGATTAATTATAATCGAATATTTATTAGATCGCGAAAGTGGACATTGCGTGTTATTATGCACATGATAGACTTCGCTCTCACCAACAGCTGGCTGGAATATAGGAAGGACTGCGACAAATGTAATACAACCAATAAGGATCGAATGAAATTTCTGGACTTCAGAGTCAGAGTTGCCGAAAGGCCTAATAAATATGGGCAATTCAGTAAGCAGTAAACGAGAAAGATCAGCATCTTCATCTCCTAAGCCTTCTATTTCAACATTTAAAAGACGAGGAGAGACGAGACCATTTTTGGAAATACAAACGGACAATTTTGGTCACATATCGGAGTTTGATTCTAAGAAGGATGCTACTAGGTGTAAAAACACAGATTGTAATGGACGTAGTCATGTGTTCTGTACAAAATGTAAAATATATCTGTGTTTAATTAAGGCTAGAAACTGTTTTGCAGCTTTTCATGAACAATAAATATGTAATAATAATTACTTTGTAGTAAATATATTTTTAGTATTGAGTTTATATTTAAGACCATACGTACATACATAATGTACAATAAAAAAAAAATTTTTAAAAAGCGTACACAAGTTTTTTTTCATTTTATATTGAAGACTTTTGAAATATAAAAACACATAAGATTTTTGTAATTAAATAAAAAATTTTAAATAAAAAAGTCAGGTCTCAAAGGGTTAAACAGGTGAATAAGGATTGCCAGATCATCAAAGCGATTAAAAACGGAGCTTTCGGACTGTGGTTATACCGCAGAGTATTAAAAATATGATGGACTGATAGAATTACAAATAAAGAAGTACTGAAGAGGGCTGGTAAAGAAAGAGAATTAATTACCACTATACAAACCAAAAAACTGGAATACTTAGGCCATGTGGTGAGGGGACCAAAATATGAAACTTTAAGACTCATAATACAGGAGAGATTAGATATTTGAAGAGATGCTCCGTAGGGAGACATCACCCTCATAAGAAAAAAATATATATATATATATATATATATATATATATATATATATATATGTGTGTGTGTGTGTGTGTGTATATTAGAATTCTATTAAGTATAAACAATATTTCATATAAAGCGATCCCAATAATTGCGCGAAGACCTTCAACCGTGGACGATACTCTTAAAAAAAGCATACTTTACAGCATATAAGACCGGTTGATGACACTTGCAAACACATTAATAATATTCAAGATACAAAAACAGATTACCTGAATTAAATGGAAGGTGATCTAAGGAAAACGTAAGTACGTGTAATGGATTGACAAGTAGGTGCAATAGATAAACAGTGTTAAATGGTAAACATTTTTAATTTCATCAGTAAGTGGAGGTCAAAAATTTCGTTATTGTTGAATGTTGATAAATAACGTACTTATATAAAAGGTAAAGCTCGGATTCATTCGGAAAAATATTTCCATGAGATTTTTTTGCTTAATCAATTTAATGCAATACCCCAAAATAAGGTTTAAGAGGTCGCCCAGGTGTAAAGTTGTTCAAATTTGTTTAAACATTTTTTCTAAACAACTTGTAACAATCAATTTTTTTGTCCGACAAAGTTTTTGATTCATTCTTAACAAAATGGGTCTTTTGTAATTTTTCTGTAAACTTACTCGTTTTAGAGTTATAAACAATTTAAAACTAAAAAAAACGCTTAGAACCTGTATTATGTTTATTTTTTTTATTTTACAAAATAGTCGCATCAACCTCTGAGGTTATTAGCAACATATATACATATATATATATATATAACATAATTTATTTACAAATGTTAGATTTTGTTAAATACCTTGATATCTTTAAGGAATTTTACCAAATGTTCAATTTTACAATTTTCTCCTAAGATTTCACTTGATCCGATAATGTGGTTGTTCTGTCTCTGAAACTGGTATCTTGGGCACTCTACAAGTACATCCTTACCACTTAGTCGGGTATTACAGTTTTCACATAAAGTGGGATTAATGTGCCCGTGGGTAAGTCGGGTATGTCCTAGAGGAAGACCAGTAACAATGACTTGGTGAGTTCTGTTGGAAATTTGAGATTTCCACGGTTTTACAAACGTTTTCACTTCGCGAAGTTTTGAAGTTGAGCTTCTCCATTGGTTTTGCCATAGATTTGCGACTTTTACTTTAATAAATGATTTTAAATCAGCAAGAACTACATCTTTCACTTCACTCGCGGTTTCACTGTTCCATTTCTTCATTTCCTTGAAGGCCAATGTGTGAAGGAACCCATAGTAATTGTATAGTATTTGTAATTGTATAGTATAGTTATTGTTTTGAATGGTAGCTAGTTCTTTTTTGATTAGGAGAGTAATTGGATGCTTCGTGTACAGTTGGTTAATTATATTGATGGAACTGAGAGAATCGGTAATTATAAGAGCATTGGATATATTACTGGTGTTAATATGAACAAGAGCTTGATAGATGGTGTATAGCTCGCCAGTATGTATACAGCTGAAAGATGGTAGTTTATACTCAAGTGTAATATTTGGAGTAATGACAGCTGCCCTAACTCCAGTAGATGTTTTGGAAGCTTCTATGTATATATAATAAAATTTAGAAGATGTTGTTAAATTGTTGATGAAAGTATTTTTTATTAAGGAGTGTGGAGTATCGTTCTTTCTGAAGATATTTAAGGATGTATCGGATTGAGGAATGCTTAATGTCCAAGGATGAAGAATTTCTTTGGAGTTGAAATAGGGATTTGGTATCGGAATTTGTAAAGTTCTAAGGGTTTGCCTAACTCTTTCGTAAAGTGGTGGTTTCATGTTCCTATTTTCAGTATATAGGTTTTTTAAAACGATCAGTAAATATGTTACTTCTAGATCGGTTGTTTGGATTAGAATTAGCAGCAAATGCGTATGTGAGAGATAAGTGCATCCTTCTATATTTAAGTGATGGCTCTCCAGTTTCTGCTCGTAAACTTTCTATTGGGCTGGTTCGAAATGCTCCTATAGCTATTCTTAATGCCGTATTTTGAATTACGTCAAGGTGGTGCAATAGGTATTTTTTATTATTTATATATTCTATATTTATTATTAAAAGCACTTAAAAGTGAAAAAAGAGTTATCGCATATGTATCAATAAATCTAAATAACAAAGCAATTCCACAAGTTGAAAGCATTCAATATCTTGGAATGCACCTCAAATCTTTGACATGGAGAACCCATATATGTAAAAAGCGCCAGCAGTTGAACTTAACATTTCGTAACAATTATTGAATAATCGGGATATAAGGTTAGAACTATCCCTGAGAATGCCTCGATGTTACGTGTTCTCTACTCTTCTTTATGGCTTGGAAGCGTGGACACTAAAACAAGTCCATCTGAATAAGTTGGCCGTTTTTGAATTTTTGTGTTACAAAAGAATCCTACGAATATCATGGATTCAAAGAATGTCAAACGTGGAAGTAAAAAGGAGGATGAGAAATGAGGCAAAAATAATATTAACTATCAAAAGACGAAAACTTGAGTACTTAGGACATATGATGAGAGGGCAAAAATACGCATTATTACAACTTATTATGCAAGGCAAAATCCGAGAAAAGCGAAATGTGGGAAGACGAAGAATATCCTGGCTTAAGAACTTAAGGGAATGGTTTGAATGCAGTAGTGTAGAACTTTTTTGAGCGGCAGTTAACAGAGTCCGCATAGCCATGATGATTTCTAACCTTCGATAGAAGATGGAACTTAAAGAAGAAGAACAATTATTGGATACTGGGCAGAACATCAAAGTTGTTCATTCGTAACAAACTGTTGGCATACAATACAATACTCAAGCCAGTCTGGATCCAACTATTGATGCAGCAGCAAAATCCAACTTATCCACAATGGAAAGATATTGTTATCCAAAGTTTTACGCTCTATTACAGATTTCCTATGATTTGTGTCAAACAAAGATATTAATTGTGATCTAGAAATATCTACGATCAGTGAAATGATGATTCAGTGCAGTGCTCGGTACCTAAAACGTCTAGAAAATTATCAAAATGCCCTGGCAATAAATTTGCTTGATAACAGTCAACAAACTCAAGACTTAAACGTGAAAAACCATTAGACCTGATTTATAAATACGTGTTATAACTCACCGTAATTGTCTATATATTTTAGATATAATATGTATTGTTTGCAAATGGGAAGTGTATGTATATAATATATTATCGGAATGGCATGTTTGTTTCACACCAGAAGTCCAGTCATTGGACTGACCTTTGTTAAGTCAATTTATATTTTGAACCCCAAAGACGCTTATTATTAGAATGTTTATAACTAATAGATTGTTGAATATAAGTTATAACAAAATTATTTTATATCATAAGTCATGAGATACTAGGTTTTTGTAAAGGACTAAAATCTGTATTGAAAACTAATGTTAAAATTGTTCTACGAAGTCAACACATTCCAAAATATTGCAAAACTATAATACATTGCATCATTCACGTAATGAGGGTCCGCATCAGAAATAAAATGGATTTATTTTTTGTAATCAAAAAATCGTCCGAAGTTTTCTACTAAATCTATTATTTGGAATTATACATTAAAATAATATTTATATTATTACTTACGTTACTCCTATTCAAGATAGAATTAATTCACTCGAAAATTCTGCTGATACAGTTTGAAAATATCTTAAATTGTCCACTATAGTGGCACAACTAAAAAGAGCCAGTACTGCAAGAAACAATTTATCTCAACTGATAACATGTCATAGCGACATTATAAGTCGTCGTTTTAGTGACGTCTAGTGCACATTTTTGCTATTATTAGTGTGCCAGTTGTGTAGGTCATAAATAAGGCTTTTTCAAGCCCTCTTGTGTTGTTTACTCAATTTTGTCAATTTTTGAGTTATGCCACTATTGCTTACAGCCGATGATATTATATTTTTTAAAATTTTAGACATTGTTTAATTTGTAGAATAATTCTAACATTTGCTTTCATTACAGATTTATGTCCCCTACAAATAGTATGACCATATTATGGCTTTTGATGTAAAATAATTCGGGAAGCAGAAATTCGACAGTTCAGAATTTCCCATTGAGTTTTCTATGGCGCATTGGATAAATAAACATACTAACATATCGCACTAATAATACAATAGTGTCGCAACTCAAAATGTTTCGAAATTGACATAAGACTATCTTCACACGTAAAATTCAATTCCCTATAAGTCAATAAAACTGTCGTTTTAGTAGTGCAATAAATTAATAAGAGATGGGGCCTTAAGAGACGTTATTCATGACTGACCGACTGTCGTCACCCTCACGTGTTGCTTTGCTTATCATTTCGAGTTTCTACGTTATTGCTGAATCAGGTATGTAATTTTCATAGCTATATTTCGAGATATTACATTCTTGTTGATTTGAACCTAACCATAGCATTGATGTTTTTCTAGTTATTACACTATTACTGATTTACACCAGCCCTTTTTAAATTAATATTTTTACTAACGACTCTATTATTGGTCCAACTCATTATTTTTGACATGATACACTATTGTTGAATCATCACTTTAAATAATTTTTGTTGTTGTTTCTAAAACATTTATTAATCATTATCTATTTGTCGATCACCAGCTCATTTAAAATTTGTAGCAGTGTTATTAAGAAAGCTTACCAACTACTTTATTTTATAAATTTAGAGTTACTACACTCTTCGAGTGTAGAGTTACTACATTCTTGCATCAAGTACCTATATACTTAATGTATTAATATAACTTGATTTATCTTTATCTCTTCACATCGTTATTGTCACTGGAGAGTACAAATAATGAACCTGGTGCCAAAATAAAAAACAGTGACGTTGTGAAAGTACAACCACCACCTATACATTCACCATTTACGAGTCATCAAGTACTTCAAGAAACTGACGTAAACAGTGAAACAGCGATTGTTATTGGGAGTTGTACTCTGTAATATATAGAAAAAATTATACAGGGTACTCCTGGTAGAGATCTGGATTTTATATTTTATTCTGATAATTAATTGTTGCGGGCAGCAAAAAAAATAAATACATCATTATAGCATATGCGTACGCAGTACAGAAAATGAATGTCAAAAGCATAACCCATAAATTTCCGATTCGCTGTCACTCTCAATACGAGGGTGGCAATGTGCATAGCGTTATAGAAAAGCAAATAAAGCGTTTCATAAAATCTGATCCAGTATATATCGCACAACAATATATGACAATAATTCAGACGGCTAAAAAGACAGGCGTGACTGAAATGACTAATGAAAAATTTTACAATCTGGAATTACTTTAAGAAGAATGGGATAACAATTTTAATGTTAATTAGGAGAACGACAAAATAAAATGGCATGACATTAAGGTGTTTCGTATTCATTTACTTTCTTTTATAAGATCCATTATTAATATCCATTTATTTTCTCTTATAAGAACTCTTACGAAGATGAAGATTACCAAAAAGTTTTCGTACATAGCTTACCACGAACTGAAAAACAGACTTCGGTATTTGCTAATGGTTTGACACGAGAGTACACAATCAAGATACCTTTTACTCAAAATAAGAAAAGGGACTTAAAAGAATTACTTGACAAAAATATAATATCCAGAAGTTATCGTGAACCTTACTAAGGATTTGACCGATAAAAAATTAAAATTGTAATAAGTACTAATTATTGATTGTTAGACTAATTCAAATCAAGTTTAAAAAATTTGTTTTTTTTAAGTACTTATGTCTTTCTAATTGACTACAAATGACTAGATTTTGTGTTATTTTTTTGGAAGTTGTTAAATATATAGAGTAAGTACAAAATGTTCAAGAATACTGTATTTTGTTATCTGTATCTGAATTTGTTTGATTATGACATAAAAACAATTAGAAACAGTCTTGATGTATTTATTAATACCAAAAACAACAATTGTCGGTAAGTGTTAGCGTGTAATACAATCTCTTTAGATCCAATGTTAACAAATACCAAAAATCAGTTCCCAAAATTGTTGTAAGTCCAAAAACTAACGTAAACCACAAAGAAAAATAGTAAATCAAATTGTAGTAGCACAAAATATTTCATAAATAATGTCATAACTAAAAATAACATTTCATTTCGAACATTTTACTTAGAACAAAACAGTGTTAACTCAAAATTTTTAAATAACTTAACTATCAGTACTTTTTATTTGACTAGGAGTACAAAGAAACTTTCTTTAGTATTAATTAGATACATATTATGTATTATTTTTTTTACCTGCAATAGAAAATGATTAATTAGTTTTTCGTTGATTCTGAAAAATCATCTTTTTTGAGTTACGACACTATTGTATTATTAGTGCGATATATTAGTTTCAGCACGAAACAATAATACAACGCTAATAATTATCTAATTTTATATAATACATTATAATATTTTTCGTTTTAAAATGCGCAGTTACTCATTTATTTATTTTCATCGTAAATTTTCTGAACGAAAAAACTCTTAGTGGCCTATAATTATATTTAAAAAATATTATGACTGTTTAAATAATACATGAATAAATTTCCACCCGAATACAGATTAAAAATTAATTTTTGTTAATTATAGATGTACAGCCCGCGAGTTTTATCACAGTCATAAAACTTGCAAAAAAGATGATAATTTTGT
Organism: Diabrotica balteata; assembly: GCA_918026665.1. Classification (NCBI taxonomy): domain Eukaryota; kingdom Metazoa; phylum Arthropoda; class Insecta; order Coleoptera; family Chrysomelidae; genus Diabrotica; species Diabrotica balteata. The sequence continues at coordinate 181,919,776 of OU898276.1, forward strand.
TTGTGTTAAAAAACAGAAGCACTTTGCAGGTGGTAGTAATTTTTGAAGAGCTGTGACCTTCCACAAGCAATTAGAAAAACCGATATTTGTGTATGAAGACACTATTTTATAAGCCACAAATTAACGGATTTGCCTAAGGCTAAAAAGCCAAACACACCGAGTCAATTCCATCGTAAAGCAATCCATATATTGTAATAAAAATTACGTTAACTATAATTAAGTTATGAATACCGTTATATTTACCTCTAATTTTGTTATATAGGAGAAGAATATATAATATATCTGCAAATACATATTTTTTCTCTTTGTTAATGCTTTCAAACTAATTGTATAAAGGTATAAATTGTATTTTATATTACATCTTCTTCTTCGCGTGCCATATATCAGCATTATCCGACGTTGGCGATCACCATTGCGAAGGCTTCTAGATCTTTTGCAATATGGAATAATTGTCCTGCATTTGTTATCTGAGTCCATTCACGAATGTTTTTTAACCAAGAAACTTGTTTCCTTCCTACACCTCTACGGAACTCTGTTTTGTCTTTAAGGATCAATTGTAATATTTTACATCGACTTTTCCTTACTATATGTCCCAGATAAAACATTTTTCGATGTTTAATAGTCTTTAGCAGTTCTCTATCTTTGTTGACGCTCCTTAGTATTTCTTTATTAGTTTTCCTTGCTGTTCAAGATATCCTCAGCATTCCTCTATGAACCCATATTTCCAATGGTTTAATTGTGTTCATGATCGATACTTTTAGAGTTCACACTTCTGCACTACCTATATAAAACTTAACATTATTTGTCTTAGTTCTAATTAGTTCTAAACTGAGATGATTATTGCAAAGAAATGACTTCATTTTTATAAAAGTAGTTTTAGTTATCGCTATTCTACGTATTATTTCTATGTCTGGATCTATTTGATCTGTCAAAAGAAAATGTAAAAAAGTATTTTTGAAGTGTGTATATTTTAAGCAATTCCTAGCTGAGCGCTTTCGGCTTTGCAAAGCCATCATCAGAGCTATGCTACAATAAAATGTTCTTATAAGTACTAATTGGTGAAGATTATAATTTTTAACTTACGTCAATTTATAAATACTAAATATAATTTTTTGTCATGGTACGGGTGTAAGAACCCGACCATTGATTGATGTGAGGAGGTAGACAGAATAGAACTAATGAAATCAAATGTCGGTCCTTTTAAACGATTTTTCAAAAGTGACAGTTGACAAATGTCAAAAAAATGTTTTTTTGTTTACAAAATTATTTAATAGTTTGGAATTACTAATAGTCATCAAAGACTTTCTAAAAATTAGGTTTTAAATTAAATTTTATGTGTTCATCACATCATACAGAATGACATTAGTTTTTAAACTCACTCAAGTCATTGCTCAAGGTCAATGTATGTTCAATCTGACAGCCATCCTTAAGAAACAAGGGCTCAAATTGTTCAACAATAATATAAAGAAGAAACATGGTATTAATGTTACATTATCTGATACTTAAGTGTATTGAGAATTGTATCTCTTGATGGAAATTTGTAAGAAATTTGCATAAAAAATTTTTTAAGAATATATTTTCATGTTCCAATTAAGAATAACTGTCAAATGAATTACAAAATGCTGTAAATTTCTAATAAAGTTTAAAATTTTTGTTTAAAAATATAAAATTATGAAAAAATATAATAAGATTGCATGAGGTCACCCTTCTTCCTCTAAAGTCTCCCATAATAATTTAAAAAGAGGTTTATAATTGCAATTGAGGTTGATTTGTGTGTTTAAGCAACAATTAGGGTTTAGTTTCATTTCTTTGGATATCTCAAGATCTTCCAAGAGATTCATGAGTCTAAAGTTTTTATTGGGAATGTTGTGTAAAATTTTTACTGTTTTCAGAAGGAGAAAAGGAATGATTATTAAATTTAATGCGATATCCAAAGTTTGATTTTTCTGGGTTATTGAGGTGTTCTTTGATTCTTTGATTCAGAGTTCTCATTGTTCTACCTACATAAGTCATATTACAGTCACCACAGGACAGCTTGTAAATACCACTTCTGTTTAGTTTGTCAACTTTGTCTTTGGTCTTGCTGAAGATGGACTTGATGTTATATTTGGTTTTAAAGGAGATGTTTAAGTCACTGATTTTAATAACAAGTACTCTTGAAATTTTTTCTGAAATTGGTCCTAAGTAAGATAAGGATCTATATATGGAAGTAGTGTTGGATTTTTTATCAACATTAAAAGCTTGGTTTAGTCTCTTTTTGAGTATAGATTTTCTAATGACTAACTTTTATTTCAATAACTAAAAAAATCATAATTTCGACATATAAGGAAATGATATCTCCAATTGTAGTGGTATTTATAAATTGACGTAAGTTAAAAATTATAATTTTCACCAATTAGTACTTATAAGAACATTTTATTGTAGCATAGCTCTAATGATGGCTTTGTAAAGCCGAAAGCGCTCAGCTAGGAATTGCTTAAAATATACACACTTCAAAAATACTTTTTTACATTTTCTTTTGACTTGTCATAAGTGTGTACAAAAAATATCAGTCTTTTGATTTTTTCTATTTGATCTGTTATCACAGTTCCCAGATATGTAATTTTATGAACTTTCTCAACTTGTACTCCGTTTAATTGAAGCTTTGCATCGGGATGTGCGTCACGACTAAACACTAAAAATTTGGTTTTGTTTGAGTTTATTTTAATGCCCAATTCCTCTCCTACCTCGTGAATACGATCAAGCAGAATTTGGAGATCTTCAATATTATCTGACAGAATTACTGTATCGTCTACATATCTAATCACATTAAGTAGTTCCCCTTGTCCCCCAAGTGCCTTTTTAAATAACTGGACCGAGTAAACATTGAATAATGTTGGCGACAAAATGCAAACTTGTCTGACTCCTCGTTGTATGGAAATTTCATCGGAGAAGTTATCTCCAATTTTTACGGTAGTAGTTTAACTCCAGTACAAATTTTTGATGACATACATTTTACATGCTGTACTTTATCGAATGCCTTTTCGAAGTCCACGAAACATGAAAATACATCATTTCTTTGGCCACGACATTTTTGGAATATGATTTTAAGCGCAAAAAGTGCCTCCATGTTTACAATAGCATTTCTAAAACCAAATTAAGTACCTTCGAAATCTTCTTCGCATTTGCGTCTAATTCTGTTTTGAAGTATTCTTAGGAAAATTTTAAGAGTGTGGCTCATTAGGTTAATTAATCTATATTCTGAGCATTTTCTCGCATGTGTTTTTTAGGTATTGCGACAAAGAAGGATTTGTTGTGTTTGTTGTGTTCTGTATTCTAAAAAGTTTTTCTTCTTCTCTTCACATTTTGTCTTCACTTCCTATCTAAAACCATGGTGTTTTCTTTTTTGGTATGTTAATGTTTGTTACTTCCCTCTCTCCAAGTGATTCTGTTGCTGCGTTAATTATGTTATTTTTGAGTTGCTTAATTCCGGGTATTACTTGGTTGCCTACTCGAGCGTTAAAATCCTCCAATATTATCATCTTCTCTCTGACTTCATTTATTACTTGTTGTAATTATATATATTATATTATATATATATATATATATATATATATATATATATATATATATATAAAATGCTTCCCTTGTTGTTTGAGGCTTGTTATTTTCAGGGCCGTACACTTCGATGAGGTTGAGGTCTTCCTTCTGCATTCTTACCTTTGGAGGTCCTTTGGGATGGTCCTTTGGTGTATTAATAAGGCTACACCTTCTTTGGTCCTGTTTTCTTTTGCTACTCCACTGTAGAATAGTATGTATTCACCTAATTTTGATTGTCGTTTTCCTTTCTTTTTTGTTTCCTCTAGAGCACAAATGTCTATTTTTTCTCTTTCAGTACTTGGGTTATTTCTTGGTCGCTTGAGTTGAGTGATCTGATATTCCAAGTAGTAATTCTCATCTGGGTTTTGGTTATTTTTTGCTTGTCCTTATTTTTTGTCGTAGTCTTCTTTATAGTATTAATCCGGTTTCGAGGCTGTACATTATTTTTTTTAGCAGTATTTGTTTTTACGATTGGTAGGTTGTGGGCAGGCAGTGTTAATGGAAAATATGCAAGGTAAAATACAGGTTTAAAACACCTTCCGTTCAAATTTTCGGCTGAAATATACCAGCTGTATCATCTCTATTATTTTCTATTTTTCATGATCTGGTATAAAGCTACAAACATTGTATAAAACCATTTAAAAAATCGTTATTTAGGAAGACCATGATATTACTTATTTATGCGTATATATAGTAGCGCAGTCACCGTGCTAAATGTTTAAAAAATGTCAAAAATCGCTTTTTGTCACTTTTTTGTCCATAGGGTACTTTGATCTAAAGACATCGAATTTTTACTGTCGAGTTGATACATAAATGTTATTTAAAAATTGATTTCGCGCGTGTAACTGACATTTAAAATCACTGGTCGCTTTAAGCGTTGTTTCTGAGAGAACGATTCATTCTACACAAAAACTGCTAATATACATTTTTATTTATAATTATCTCAGCTACATTTTTTGTTTAAAACATTTATTTGTATGGTGTACATATTCTTTGTAAATCGTTGTTTTCTGTCCCCTCACGCTAACCTACAAGGGATGGTCTTAGGAGCAAGCCTGAGGGTAGGTATGCCCAAAAACTAATATTCTCAGTAAAATTCAGCTTGTTCGTATGATTTGTAAAAGTCAAATCTCTGACGACTGGACTTAAACTCATATGAGGTCACTGATATTCTCGATATTAAAATAGTAAGATTTTTAAATAGGTAAAAGAAATAATAAATAAGACTTATTCACAATCAGTTAAATTTAACTATCTAGACGACCGGTTTCGCTTTCTACAATATGCAAAGCATCTTCAGGTCTGTCGATACAAAGTTAATTAAATGCTGAAATAATAAAACCCATATTAGGGTGTTGTCTTATAAAGATAAACAGAGATAAATGATATAAATTACAGTAATTATGCCAATATTACATGTCTGTGGTTTTTCTTAAAAATGAATAAACTATTTAAGCAGACAAAGTAAGACTCACAAATTGGTATAAAAATAGTCTATTGAGTTGTAATAAATTAGTAAATAAACAAAACATTACTTACATGCCGGTACACTATTAATTAATGGTTGGAAGAACATAGTTCAAACTATCCTGTATTGCTGAATAGAGAACTTCAGTTTTTACTATTTTAATTGTTTGACAATAAACGGGGAAGTTTCTTGAGGAGATAGATTTTATCCAATAAAGTAGAAAATAGGTGTAATGTGATTGTTTGTTAAATGAAAGTGTTATTCTGTATTATCTTTAAAAGTTATTTATATTTATTCAAGAGATATATTTATGAAATGTGTTATTTATTGAAATTTTATTAAGGTGACAGTTGTATGACAATGAATAAAATTATATGTACAATTGTGTGGGTGTGCACATTTCTTTAACTTGTAATTATCTAATTTCTTTGATAAAGTTTAATTAACTTACTGTTATATGGCAAATGATTGTAAAATTAAGTATGTAAAATTATTAAAACTAAAACAATTAAGGTCACTTAGGGATAAACAGAACACACTTAAAAAGGACAAAATAGACATTAAATTTTATAAAGGGGGACTTAATATCACTACATCTCTGACTTGGAGACGAGTTTTTTTTGTTGTCTATTATATTTTAGAGGTAAATTTGACAAGCTAATGTAGGTTAAAGTGTGACAGTTCTTCTATTTCTCAGTACATTAATATTTTGTATTGGTTGTATATGGGATTCTGGAATAAAATGTTAATTATTCATAATGTTGAAGTTCCTTCAGAATACTGTGGGATGATAATGGATACTATATGGAAACCTAATATGATAAATTGATTTTGGAGAATCATTTCTATAAGTGGGTTCGGTGAAGAAACAAGAAATGGAGTGGGATCAGGTAATATTATTTATAATCAAGTTTTATACTAATACTGAGTATACTGGTGTATAGTCTAGTTCTAATTGTGCATTTAATGTATCTGATATGTGATTTTTAAGGATTTTAATATTTCTAAATGTTCCAGGTTATTTAATAAGGAGCCTTTGTTACAAGTATGAAGAATAGTGAAATCTGTTTGTAGATTAAAGATGTGATTTGAGCGTCGGATATGTTGGGAGAAATTTGATTGACCTGATGTTGGATATTCTATATATCTAAGATGTTCTCTTAATCTAATGTTGAAGGATCTTTTGTTTATTTACTAAGTTATTACAATTCAATAGACTATTTTTATACCAATTTGTGGGTCTTACTTTGTCTGCTTAAACAGTACTCATTTTTTAGAAAAACCACAGACATGTAATATTGGCATAATTACTGTTATTTATATAATTTATCTTTGTTTATCTTTATAAGACAACGCCCTAATATGGGTTTTATTTCAGAATTTAATTAACTTTATATCGACAGACCTGAAGATGCTTTGCAAATTGTAGAAAGCGAAACCGGGTCTAGATAGTTAAATTAAATTGATTGTGAGTAAGTCTTATTTATTATTTCTTTTACCTATTTGAAATGGACTGACACCAGCAACACATTCATGATTTTAGTAAGATTTTTATTTTATTTAGTTTATTTTAAAGGATTTTTATATGCTTCAGAACTTTTGAAAATAATTATAATAATCTACATGCAGTCAAATGAGGTTTGACCTTAAAAGACCTGCTGATAAATAACGCTCCTATTCTATCCTACCAATTTTATTTTCTTTAAAATTGAGTTTTAAAGAAAACTGAGTAGGTTATGTAATCCTCATTTTGAATTACTTGTGGGAGTGACTTACCAAATCACCCAAAATAAAAAAGTTTTTATCCAAGACCTCCTCTAATAACAATGTTTTTCGTTGGCTGTATATTTATCAACTAAGTCCAAATGAATTATTATGTCACAAACTAAACTGTTGGCTAAACCATTATACCAAGTAAACTGCAAATCCGATTTACTAATTCGGGTAATTTAGGAGTAGATTGTTTTAAAAATACAAAAACATATCATTAATCGAATCTCTAATCGTTACTACACCAAGAGCAAAAAATCGACTGCGTTTGGGCAAAGTTCGATTTAAAGATATCATAACACATTTTATAGTGAATGCGCAAAAAAATTATATTTTCCTTTCAAAATAATTAAGTTTTATGTCCCTTAATAATATCGGACGTACCAATATCTGCTAACGTCGATAAAGTTTTTTGTGGCATGTTTTTGTTTGTGATCTGCAAAATACTTTAATGTATTTTTTTTATGTTACTAATATTAATAACACCTATATAAGGTAGTTTATTAATGAAACCAATGGTAAGCTTATGAAGAACACCACAGGAATTGTTACGCCATTCAAGATTCACGACGTCAGAACACCACAGTGTTGCCAAAATATCAGAATAGTAAATACGTGTGAGGAATTTTCAAAATGTCAACTATTTAAGAATACAGTACTAGCCAATTGGATCACTAATTATTAATCAGTGATCGAATTCTAACTAGTCTATTATCACTAATATCTTTTAGGTTTTTAGGTTTTGATATGGTGACGTGCTTGTGATTTTCAACTGTTATATCAATCATGTTTTTGGTATATTTCCTTGCTCCTGTTCTCCATTCGTGCTTCTTCGGCGTATCTAATTTTTGTTCTGATAAATGTTAGAGCTTTTTTTTTACTTTTCTATATGCGTGCTTTTAAATTTTCGCAATTGTTCTATTAAGCCAAATATCTCTTGAGTCATCCATTTCTTATGCTGTTTTTTATTATTTCTAGGTATTATATGCTCTTGTGAGTTCGGAATTGCACTTTTAATCTGACTCCAAGTGTGCTCTATAATTTTCGTAGTAGTGTATTCGACCTCTTGATTATTTTGGGCTTAACTCATCTGTTCGTTAAGTTTGTTGAAGAATTGGAAAGAGCCCGATGATTTGCCTCGTCTTTTAAAATTGATGCATTATCAGGTTTTCTTAAAATTTTCTTTTTAAGGTTCTTGAGTCGAACCTACATTTGTGATCTGATTCCATATCTGCTGCAGGGTAAGGTTTTACACTGCAAATGCCCTGTGCTTTACCCTATATCTTTTTGGTATTAACCCAAGAACAAAAACGTGGCGTTGCTGATAACCGGAGAAAAAATGTAATTGCTATGTACTTACGCGCTTCTATACATACGTCGCTTGTATTTCCAGTACCTTTTAGTTCAGTGACAAAGATCACGCAGGCAAGAGGGTACCTATGTGCAAATAATTTTTTGAAGTTGTGAAATCTGAGGGATTTGTCGTATAGGACGCCACGTTTTTATTTACGTGAAAAATAATTTTTTATCAGGTAATTTTTTTTATGTTATTATTTTGCTATAAACTATTTGGCTAGTTAAATACCAGTACAACCCAAACATGAGCAATTTTTATATTTTTATACAAAAAGCGGCCTTTAACTCATGATGAACTTGAGATCTTGTTTTTGGACGACACTGACGATGGTGGCATATGTATTGAGAGCGAAGAAAGTGAGACTAAAGATTTGGAGAAAACTGAAGATCATGTGGAAGATGAATTTGGTGCACGTATCAGAAATTTTGGCCGAAGAAGCGGTAGAAAGTCCAGAACCAACTACAAATAAAGATAGTCCGCAACATAACTCAACAATTTATTTAAAGAACGGTCACAAATGGTATCTTAAACCTTTTCCTTCTAAGAATACAAGAACATCTCGGCACAATTTAGTTACTCATCTTGCTGGACCAAAAGGAGCAGCTCGAAATGAAAAGAATATAGACAAATTGTGTCAGTTATTTCTTACAGACGATCTATTAGAAATTGTTGTGACTTACACAAATTGTGAAATAGGCATTAAAAAAGCTCGCTTTCGTTTTGAACAACGTTAACTTCAATCTCGTTAAAATTCGCGCTCCATTTGGGTTGCTTTATCTCAGTGGTATCTTGAAAGTGAACAATGGACAGTGGTGTTTGGCCCGCCTCTTTTTAGAGCTACGATGTGCAAAAATCGTTATGAATTTTTAATGTCATGCCTTAGGTTTGATGTTATCCAGAAGATTAACAAGAAAGGCGACAGACAAATTTTCTGCTGTTAGAGAAGTGTGGGAAATCTTCGAGGGCCGGTGAAGACAGATGTACATCCCGTCGGTATATGTCACAATTGATGAAAGTTTGTTAGGTTTTAGAGGTAGATGTCCATTTAAAATGTACATTTCTAATAAACCTGATAAATATGGGCTCAAAATAGTAACAATGTGTGATGCCAAGACATATTACATGTGTTCAGCCAAGCTTTACGTGAGGAAAGAAGTCCGTTGTTCACAATATTCAATTCCAACACAATATGTACTGCATTTTATAAGTGATAATAATGGAACCAAAAGGAATTGCACCATGAATAACTGGTTTACTTCGTATCAAGTATCGGAAGTGTTAATAAAAAAAGGCCTTACTGTAGTGGGAACGCTTAGAAAAAACAAGCCAGAAATACCACGACAACAAATTGTAACAAGAGGAAAACAAGTTTCATCACCTCTTTTTGCTTTTGATAAGGAAAACACATTACGGTCATTTGTTAAAAAAAATAAAAACGTCATTCTTTTATCGTCTATGCATACTCAAGATGATGTAGATGAAGAATCGAAAAAGCCAGAGATAATTGTGCTCTAAAATAGTACAAAAGGTGGTGTAGATACGTTTGATCAACTCTACCATTTAACAGTTTGACTGCCGAACTCACCTATAGGTGTGTTCTGGTGTCATGCTGCGATGCTGAACGCACCTATAGGTGTATTACTAAATACACACATATCTTTGAAAAAATTAGTCGGCACCGGACACAAATGTTATAATTTTTATCGGCAGTTAACCTGTTAACAACAGTTGCAAGAAAAACTTGCAGATGGCCACTGCGAATTTTCTCTGGGGTGTTGGATATTGCAGGAGTCAACAGTTACGTCATACATAATAAATGTTAATAAACCAAGAAATACTAGAATAAAAGCCCCAAGGTTACATGGGTCGCTGTGACGTTTGCCCAAGAAGCAAAAACCGAAAAGCGCACTTAAATGGCGGCACTGCCCGATAATAGTCTGCGCCGAACACCGCCTGTGCATTTGCAGTGACTGCAAGTAAATTACTTTTTGTTTATAAAAGTTTATGCTTTGGTTTGTGATGTCTCATTACATATAAAAAATTTGTTTAGTTGTTGTATTTTATCAAAAAACTATCGTCAATATTTATTTATGCTGTTATCCATTACCAAAGTTTTATTTAAGTTTCTCATTTGTTATTTATGCAAAACATTTTTGTATAAAATTTATGAACATATATGTTTATAACCAAAAATAAAATCACGTTATTTAAAAAATAATGAACTTTTTTATGCTTTACGGCCAGTTCTTTTGGAGTCATATACGACGCCACATTGTTAGTATCCTAACCCTACTTTCACGTTGTTGTTCTAGGGATAAGACAGTCAATTTAGCTTCTAACCGGGTGATCTACTACTTATATCTTGGGGAGATCTTCGTATCCCTGTGTCTTGGTATGTAAAGTATTTTGTACAGTATTTTTAGGTGTTAGATGTTAAATTAATTTATAAATTCTTAGCTGTTATATATAAAATAATTTATAATTTTATAAGAAATACCACAACACGATTAATTACTTGAACAGTCAAACTACTAACTTCTATACAATAGAAAAAACGCAAATGATAATTCTTAAAAAACTATGAAGTAATGTTTATTTTAATGTCGCATAACCAATTAAATTGTCATCAAGAGCTTTGTTTTGATACTTTGTAATGAATGTTGAAGCGACCGGTTAAAAAAGATCGCGAAAATTAATGAACTTGAACTTGAAACACTATAAACAATTTTGTCAGGTACACGTGACTTAAGAAGCGCTAAAAGAAGAAGTTGTTTACAAAGAGATTAGACTTTTTTGGCATTGCGAATTTTCGTGCTCATAAGTGTGCTTATTGCCTAAATCAAAATCGGCTAACCTTCTAACTAACCAAAAGAAACACGTACAAAGAGCTGAACACAGAGAGACCAGTATGTTGAGCAGCTTTTTATTACTTCTAAGTCTAAAACTTTATTTTTTTTAATAATTATTAGTCATGAAAAATAAAAAATATCAATGCATGAAACAATCAATTTTTATGCCTAGAAAGAAAAAGCATACTTTTGTTTTCAGTAAGAAAATAATAAATAAATCTCACATCAGATACATCACAACTATCTGCATTCATGGTAGCTGGCATCAATTCACTACTGATTTATGATTAAATATTATAATAACATAATTTTACTAGTAAGTAACTAAAGTACTATAATTAAATTAGATAAATTATATAAAAAATAAACTTAAAATTAAAAGTCTTTACTATATAACATTGGAACATTATGTATCATACCTTGTGTTCATTGTACCATGATATATAATAATATATGTTTATTCAAATCAATAGTTATTACATTAATTTACAATTTCAGTTTACTTACAACACAATACAATACAATAAAATACAACAAAATAAACGTATAAAAGTATTAAAAGCATAAACAAGCTTGTTGACCTAATCTGTCTAATATTGACAGGTTTATATTTATTATTTTTTTTACAAATCATTATTTTATTTTACAGTTTCTAATCTAATTTCTATATTTTTTATCTACATAGTATAATTTAAATTTATTAAATTGTTACACAACTCCCTTCTTTCTTTTACCCAAACAGTGACTAATTTTTTATACAAACAATTTTTTTTATATCTTTATAATTTATGGGCAATTTATTGTATATTACTGGAGCAAAATATTTAGTTGACCGTTGCGTGATTGTTTTTAAAGTGTGAAGTCAGTCGACATTTAATTTTCTTCTTGTTTCATAACTTGACACTTTTACTTTAAGAGGAATTTTATCTTTATGAATATTTTTAAGTATCTCTAAGCAGTACAATTGCCGAACATCAAGAACCTGAGTTTCATGAAAAAGTTGGTCTGATGGATATGTTTTTCGTTTTCCATATATTAGTTTAAGAAACCATTTCTGAATATTTTGAAGGTTCAAGATGAGATTGTACTAGAGATAGGTAAAGCACTTTAAGCTGTTCAACATCCAAAAACTCTTAAATAGCGGAATTTTGGTAGCAATCCTCGTATTTTTCTTATAATATTTTTTATTTGTAAGTCCCATTTAAGGTGTCTGTCAATTAAAACTCCCAAATATTTAATGTACTCTGCTTTAAATATGTGTTGTGTTTTATTTATTTTTAATGCATTAAAAGTTGGCAAAGAGTTAATTAATAATAGGTACCTTAAAATTTACCAACTGCTGAAATAAAACAGAAAAATTTTTATTAAGTATTGATCTTTTTCATACTTTAAAACTCAAAAATTGACTTGTCTGCTTTTAATTGCCGACCACATAATAGTAAGAGAAATCAGACTGAGGAGGGATAAGAGAAGTTGAATTCTGAATTCTGTTTTTAGAGATCCACAATCATTTTCAACATTCTTTTTATGTAGATCTCTATTGCTTATTTTTAATAAATCTCTGACTGAAGGTCACTTTCCATCACAATTTACTTATTGATTTCATCCTTTAATCATTGATTTCTAATTATCATTGCATTCTAATTCTTTCTGCTATTCCCAAAATTTTCGAGCCTTTACTGACTGATTTTTTAACAGTAAATCTGAACAATCAGCGTCATACTGGTCAGCATGGTTTTCTGTCTGGTCGTTCAACTTCTACTAATTTACACTAATTATATTATAATCGCATTAAAAAACATTTTTTATGTCGATTAGATTCATACTGACTCATCTACAAGCACCTACTGTTCTCGTAAATTGTGTAGACCGTATTCTTATTCTGGTATAATCAATTTCTTGAATCTGGATTGTCTTACCAGAAGATTTACCTTTCAATTTTTATTTTTAAGCTTGTTCTTTAAATAACCAATCTCCTGAATTACTTCAGCTAGTTTGTTTTAGATATTCCTCCCCATTTACTGTGTCAGAATCCGCATTTCCAAGTTCCTTACCGCAGAACTAATTATTGTTCAAATATAGATATGGTCTGAAACTTTTGTATCAATAGCTTTAGGTACTATTTGAAGCACTATAATATCATATTCATAAATGTGTACTTTATTTTATTCACGTATATTTTATTTTTATCTGTAATGTTGTGTATATGTTCTATAATGTTGCATTTTTGTATCATTTTGACAGTGAATTTGTTTCATTTGTTATTAATAAATAAATATAAATATATGTAATAATAAATGTCTTTAAACATTTACGTTCTATTTCCCAAAATACATTATTAATATGCACAGGATGACGCCACATTTAGTACTTCATACAATGATGTTGACGTCTAATTTACATCCTCAGCGCTAAAAAAGGCGTCCGAGAGACATCACAAAAGTCTGTCAAGTCCACCGGACGTATTATCAAAGAATATAGACATATAAGCGTCTATATTCTTTGGTATTATGGATGTTCGATTAAGGTCCGTGTTATACGCAGGGCATGTGATACGCATTAGCAGTGTTCTGGGAAAGGCCAGATGGAAGCAGGTCTGTAGGGCGGCCTAGAAAAAGGTGGAAAGATGCAGTCAAAAAAGTTCTAGAGAAAATGGGAGTGCGACAATGGGAATTACTGGCACAGGACCGACAAACATGGAAGGCAATAGTAAACGCGGTAAATACTCACTAAGAGTTGTAGCGCCATTGATGATGATGATGATGATTAAGGTCCAATTAAGTCCCTGTACGTCCAACAAACGTCCGCTCGGGACGTTAAATGGTCGTCCATAGGACGTTTGGCACAGCGACATTAGGACCAATATAGGACGTTAAAAAGACGTCTTTGTTCTGTCTTTGATTTGTTAGTGCGAGCGCCCACCAAACTGGCGTGGCAAGTAGCACGCGTCTAGCATGTTTCTTAAAATGTAACCAATGAAAACGAATGATTAGAATGAATGACGTCACTGTCATTTTGGTGTGCGCTGAATCATTCGTTTTCATTGGTTACATTTTAAGAAACATGCTAGACGCGTGCTACTTGCCACTTGCTACGTGCCACGCCACTTTGGTGGGCGCTCTCACTAACAGTGATGAAGGAATGGGTGATACCTTTAATACACTTACTTTTACTGACCTTTCGATTAGTGTTGAATTTGAACTATCAAGATTTTTTTTTATTATTTATTTTAAATTAATCAAGAATAAAAGTGCGATATGAGCTAGATAAAATGAATTTGCTACAAGAACTTTGGCTAAATATTTCAGGTAAGAATTTGTTTAATTGTTTAGTCATCATGTAGCTCATTTATTTATGGCGTAAATAGAATTTGCGACGACTAATATTTTATTCTTTTTTATACGTCGGTAAACATTTTATAAATAACCCCTTGAAACTGTGTTGATTAGTTTATATCGATCATAAAATTTTTCTATATATAATGTAAAGTTCATAATCCACCGTCGAGTAAGCTAGTTTTTTATACATTTTTTTAGACATCCAATTCCAGGTATCATACTTTTTACATAATTTGTACATCAAGCTCATTTGTCACAAAATCTTTGTGTGAATATACACGTTTCCTTACTTTATGTGTTTCTATTTAAAAAAATGTCTCGCTAATCAAGCGGTAAAAATGACAAAGAGTAAAATTGATAGCTAGATAGCAATTAAAAATATGCAAAAGAATGACGCAAGTGAATTTTTTGATTTTTTGCGTCTCTATAGTAGAAAAAATTATAAAATATTAAACGTGTACTAGAGTGAAATATCAATCAATTTCAAAAATTTTATGCAAATGTGACAGATTTAATGAAAACCATCATCAAAGTTACTAAGATGGAAGCCGGTTACAAAGATGTCTAATAATAGCTGTTTTGTATTCACATTATTCAAAAGCATTATTAAGCGTTATAAAAATATTTAAGATATTTATAAAATTAAAATTCAACCAAATTTAACAAAAGAATAAATAGACATAGATTTTTAATGTATCAACCCCCTCCCCCAAGCACAATCGCTAACTAGTTAGCCCAGTTATGTAACAAGTCAACATAGCAAGAAAATAAAAAAAAATGAGGGAAGAAACCGCTTAATAGCATTCGCATGGACCACCTAACGGGCCCTATAGGACAGATCAATCAAAAGGGGTAGTTAGCCTAGAAAAGCATAATAATAATTATTATCTATTCCAAATTAAATAAAGAATAAAATTCGACGTAGTTTAACATTACTACACAATTTTTCAATATTAGGTCAGCTCCGAATGTTTAAAAATTAAGAAACCACATACCTTCCTTGGAAAATAATGCAACGAAGCGACATACCAGCGACAAAAATTGCGGTGAGCTAGGAGGTTACACCATCGCATGATCCATTTTATCACGTGGAGCAGACGGTAAAATCAGCAAAAAACTCTAGGGGAAAAGCGGTACGACGTGACGCTTTACTTCGGTACTCGGACTTTGAAACAAGAACGTAGTACTGTGACGTAGTAGTTTCGCGGGACATAAAAACCAAGAAAATTGGTTAAGGAAAGGAAATGCTCGGCGACCTAGTGGAGTGGAGTGCTATTCGGTCAACCGTCAGGGTGTGCTCAGCTCAGTTAGCACGGTATTGTATCTGACGGGAACGGTAGTAAAGTATAAGTACTGAATTGTTCGTCTCTCTTAAAATCGTGATAGCGTACAGTACTTCCAGCCTTCATCCAGACTGCTCCCGAGTTCCAGTTTGGATTATAAAGACGTATTCTTTAGCTAGGGCCTAAATAGGCTAAGATAACTAAAAATAAATACTAACCAATGGGAGAATACAAATAATTGTCGATTGTCCATCTTTTATACTCCTTAATAAAGTCTCTTCTCGTCTTCTTTCGCAAACTTTGATAAATCAATAATTAGCTATATCGTATATCTTGTTAACTTCTAACATTGTCTTAGTTGCAGTTTTACAATTTATTAATATATTGTAATTTTGTAATTAGGCTTTTTGTTCTTTCCCGGCCCGTTTCAGGTAAAGACAAGAAGAGAACTCACTTTTCGCTTTGTGTATTTCTCCGGCTTCTAACGTAAGCCAATAAACTCTAACTCTTTACAGGGCCTGCATCTGGAAGTCCTTTCATCCCCTTATCCAAATATTTCCCTACCCTCTAGCAAACCCGCGAGGGCGGAGTCACGTCCGTTCGGACTAGTTTAGACCAGTAAGCCTTGCCACCGCTCGCTAGATAAGCATCCATCACATATAAGCGATCCTAAAATCCAATTTTAACGACAAATCTTCGATTTATTTCTCATTCTCAATCAGCCGATGTTAAAGAGGTGACAGGATGATACAGTGGTATCTGTTGTCAATTTATTTATTTAGTACAGTATGAGATGGTAAATTTAAGAAGTTAAAAAAATAAATATATAGAGAATAAAATTGATTGTTAAATAAAATAAAATTAGAATTGTATCTTAAGTAAAATCAACTGTTCAAATAAGGTCTTAGTTTTTTTTAAGCAACATTATTTAAGTTGTCCTCCCTTTTATTGTTTATAGAGGCGATTTACCTACCTTTTACGGCTTCTTGAGATTCTAGGTTTTAGAACGGGATTGGTTATGAAGCTATTTTCTCGCGATAAAAAAATCTACATGCTACAAACAAAAATTTGTGCTACAGCGAAAAAAAAAAGTTATTATGTACTGGAGGGACCTGATGAAAATTTTTCAAACTGATTTATTTGCTTATGCTCTAAAATGTTTCCAAAATTTATCGAGGGTCTTTACGTCTTGGAAAGAAAAACGTCACTGGTGAAAAATGATTTTGCAAGAGAAGAAAAATTCTTCACACAAAAAAATATTTACTGGATACTTTACGCTGTTGCTGTACTAGGAGAAAAAAATTTTTGGAATGTCACTGATGAAAGCAAGATTTCAATGATAGAAGAAATTCTTATAAATATAGAAAAACTTGAAAAAGTTTACAAAAAACTTGAAAAAATGACAATCATCCCTATCTTCCGATATTTTCCCTAAATCCGAACTGCTGTCACTACTGTATCATCCTGTCACCTCTGTAACATCGGCTGGTTGAGAATGAGAAATAAATCGAAGATCTGTCGTTAAAATTTGATCTTAGGATCGCTTATATGTGATGGATGCTTATCTAGCGAGCGGTGGCAAGGCTTACTGGTCTAAAGTAGTCCGAACGGACGTGATTCCGCCCTGGCGGCTTTACTTGAGGGATGGGAAATATTTGGATAAGGGATGAAGGGACTTCCAGATGCAGGCCCTGTAAAAAGTTTATTGGCTTACGTTAGAAGCCGCAGAAATACACAAAGCGAAAAGTAAGTTCTCTTCTTGTCTCTACCTGAAACGGGCCGGGAAAGGACAAAAAGCCTAATTACAAAATTACAATATATTAATAAATTGTTAAACTACAACTAAGGACAATGTTAGAAGTTAACAAGATATACGATAAAGCTAATTATTGATCTATCAAAGTTTGCGAAAGAAGACTAGAAGAGACTTAAGTAAGGAGTATAAAAGGTAGACAATCGACGATTATTTGTATTGCCCCATTGGTTAGTATTTATGTTTAGATATCTTAGCGTATTTAGGCCCTAGCTAAAGAATACGCCTTTATAATCCAAACTGGAACTCGAGAAGAGTCTGGATAAACGCTGGAAGTACTGTACTTTATCACGATTTTAAGAGAGACTAACAATTCGGTACTTATACTTTACTGCCGTTCCCGTCGGATACAATACCGTGCTAACTGAGCTGAGCACATCAGGATGGCTGACCGAATAGCACTCCACTAGGTCGCCAAGAACTTCTTTCTCCTTGATCAATTTTCTTGGTTTTTATGTCCCGCGAAACGCGTACCCTCAATTACTTCGTCACAGTACTACGTTCTTGTTCCAAAGTCCGAGTACCGAAGTAAAGCGTCGCGTCTTACCGCTTTTCCCCTAGAGTTTTTTACTAATTTTACCGTCTGCTCTACGTGCTAAAATGGATCATGCGATGGTATAACCTTCTAGCTCAGCTCAATTTTTGTCGCTGGTATGTCGCTTCGTTGTATTATTTTCGAAAGAAGGTATGTGGTTTCGTAATTTTTAAAAATTAGGAGCTGACCTGATATCGAAAAATTGTGTAGTAATATTAAACTACGTGGAATTTTATTCTTTATTTAATTTGGAATAGATACTAATTATTATTCTTCTTTTCTAGGCTAACTACCCCTTTTAGATTGATCTGTCCTATAGGGCCCGTTAGGTGTCCCATGCGAATGCTATTAAGCGGTTCTTTCCCTCATTTTTTCTTTTATTTTCTTGCTATGTTGACTTGTTACATACCATGGCTAACTGTTTAGCGATTGTGCTTGGGGGGGGGGGTTGTTTCCCTTGGGTATGAGGCTGATACATTACACATTCGAGCGGATAGATGAGTCATTTTACCAGTTTTTACAGGTCCAGAGCATTGGTACTATACGTTTTTGTAATCACTTGGTAGCCTCCAAAAAGTGTTTGCCGCCTGCGATCTAGTGTCTTGCCATCATGTAAAATTGTTAGACTGTTTTAGGTTCCCTGTTACAGAGGCTGCACCTCAAGTTTTATTGAAACAGACCCATTGCGTGTTCCCATAGTGCACCCATTTAGACACTAAATAGAAAAAAGAATGGAATAACCACATAAACAGCATGAAGGAGAATCGTATAGTCAAAATAGCAAGAGATATATCAACAATAGGTAGAAGAAGTTTTGGACGACCGCTCAAAAGATGGAGTAACAACATCGAGTAGTGATATCAATCCGCCTATGAACAAGTAAAATTGCTTATAAAGAGTAAGAAGCAAAAGAATAATTGAATATGCAAGGAAAAATCCAGGGAAGGAGACGTGTAGAAAGATATAGAATCTAATGACTGCGCAACGTGTGTGAATTATATAAATGCTTGTCTATCGAATTTTTTCAAGGCAGCCTCAGCTAAGATCTAACTAACCATGATAGTTACCAACATTTGCCACGGAGATGGCATGTAAAAAAGAAAGTGACATTACGACTTTCTTGTAATGATTGAATAATAATACAAGACAACGTTGTCACTGTCAAGCCAGGTCCAGACTATGTAAAAAAACATGTTAAAAACCAAAGTTTTGTTATTTGTTACAGCATTTTAAATAAAAAAGTTTTTCTGGTTATATAGCATGTTTTATGTTATCCAACAGTTGTCGGTAAACATCAAAGAAAGTTATAAAACATTGTTGACCGCATTGTGACTGATCTACACTTAAAAATATGAAACATTTCTCTGGCATAGTACGCGAGCAGCAACCATCGGAGTCATATCAACGTGTTCATTCATGAGTGATTTTGCTAAATTTTTCTTTGCTCTGTTCACGTGGCTATTTGTTATTTACGCAATGGAATGGTCAAAAGAACTAACTACTCATTTAATTGAGCTATTCCGTGAACAACGAATATTATGGGATCCTACATTTATGGGTTTTAAAAAGGGCGACTACGAACTGCCCCACGAACTACCTGGGGCCTTTAATCCGAAGTACCTACTGCCCCATCACCGAGAAAGTTGGGTATTAAGTCTTAATGACCGGAAATTCCAAATGTGATCATAGTTGAAAGTAAGAATATAAATATTTTCAGTTATTCACTTCAGTTGCAAGTATTACGGTATAGTTTTGTGTTTAACATTTAAATGGCGAATCCAACGACTATGTTTAGTCAAAGGGGAGAACTGTTATTAATAATTAATGAATATAAATATTCAAAAGCCCATGTCTCCAAAGGTGGAAAAGTTAGATGGCGATGCATCAAAAAAGGTTGTCAACAAAAAGTGTACACAAAGGAAGGTGATGAAAATTATGTTATTCTTGAAAAAGCATCGGAGCATAATCATGCTCCAGATGTCCACGTAGACCGGCAAATTTTTAGTAATTCTACAAAGAGAAAAGCTGTAGAAGATATATGTGAAAAACCTTTTAAGATTGTCCACAAGGAATTGAGAAAAGAAAAATTCAGCAATTTACCGCTGACGACGAAAGACATTTCTTGCGTTCGAAGAAATATCTATGCTACAAGATGAAAATCCACACCATCATTGCCCAAGTCACAGGAGGAAGTTCTACAAGTGTTAGTGAACTTAGATTTAAAAAACAAATACAGGTGAAAACTTTTTATTATCTACGAAAAATAATTCCGCAATTTTTAGTTGTTTCACAAATCTTTACTTTTTGTGTAATGTAGATTCTTTGTATGTAGATGGAACTTTTCAATGCTGTTCTAAATATTTTTGTCAGATGTTTACTATGCATGGCTACAAAAATGATTTTTATGTTCCTCTAGTATTTTGTTTGTTACCAAATAAATCACAGCAATCGTACAAAAGTACTTTTGATATATTAATAACAATATGTACAGATTTGAATTTAAATTTCAAACCGAAGCGAATAATTCTGATTTTGAAAGAGCAATTCAAAATGCAGCCAAGTTAGTGTGGCCCGACATTATTATTTTTTGTTGCAAATTTCATTTAACACAAAATTGGTACCGAAAAATTCAAAATTTAGGTTTATCCTCGGAATATAAAAATCAAACTGTTATTGGAAAATATTTAAAATTGTTTTTCGGCATTCCTTATTTACATCCAAATTCCAAAAGATGTTGGTGACTTTTTTTCTGATAAACTTTTTAATATTATGCCAGAAGATGACAGAGTTTTGCAATTTTGTGATTACCTAGTTGATAATTATTTAACGGAAGATTCAACATTTCCACCTTACATATGGGCTTCAAATTCATCATCTCTTATATTTACTACAAACGCATGTGAATCATTTCACTCGAAATTTAACGAATGTTTTAATAAATCACATCCTGACATATTTAAATTTACACACATTTTGTTAAATTTTCAAGCAGAAGTATATGTGAAAATTAGAACTGCACATAGATTCGAAAAAAAACTTGATAAAACGGCAAAAAGAAAAGTTGATTTTATTGAAAATAGGCTAAATGAATATTACGTTAATCAAAACACTACTAAATTGGACTTCATTAAGTCAGTTTGCAATTATTATGCAGCTAACTTTTAAAATCTAAAATAAAGTGTTCACTCTTACTTATTTGAATCACTAGTTTGACATTAGAATTTAGCATTGTTATTGTTTAACTGTAGTTTTTGTTATTGTATATAAGTTAATGTAGATTTATAAATAAACTTTATTCGATTACTTGATTACTTCTATTGTTATAGTTTCATTATTTAATCATTTAAAATTTTCGCTCATGCTTTGGGAATTGGGTTCCTTTTTGAATACAAGAAGTAAAATAAAAACTATATTATGTTCACAAAAATATTATCTAAGTACGTTGGTAGCGTGGGGCAGTTCGTAGTCGCTTTTAATCCTACTATAAAACTTAACCCATTAAAATCTAGGTAGCGTGGGGCAGTTCACAGAATGGATTGAAATAGCATCTTCTACGTATGACGCCATTTTATATATTGCCTAATCTACCAGACATCCAGCTAAAAGTTTTGCGCATCTTGTTGTTTTGTATTTTGTTATATAGTCTGGATGCTATGTTATATTATAATAAGTTCTAGAACAAAATTGTACAACAAGTTTGTTGTACAACTTTGTTATTTAACATGTTTTGTTACGTAGTCTGGACCCGGCTTCAAAATATAACCTACTAGGAATATTTGCCCATCCCTTAAAATTAAGAATAAATTTGTTTTCTGTAAATAATTGTAAAAAACTTTCTTCGTGAAAAATAAAATACCGCCCAAAAAACAACAGGCAGAGCAGACGAGATTCAGTAGATAAAGGAAAAGAAAAACATTTAAGAAATATACTCTGAAAATAAACACTTCACTTTTTAGGTTGGAAATCAATCGATCAACTCGTCAATACTGCAAAAATAAATATTGACATGGACAAACAAGACAAGAAACAAAAATCTGGTTAAAAGAATCGAGTAGAATAGTTAATCTCCATTTATGATTCATCTCATGTTAATAGTGTCAATACATGAAACTTATGAAAACATGAAAGTATAATGATAAATATAGATTTTTATGTAGATTTCCACTGAGACTGATTGATATTGAAGATTAATAGAAGTTATATAACTTAAATAAGCTTCTTAGTAGTTAATCAAGGAATTTACAACTTGAAACACGTGTAGAAACCTATATTTAAAAATTAATAAAAAGCGAACATAAAGCTCCCAAAGAAATGAATATAAATTTTTATAGGCGTATTTTCATGATCAATGATCTCGCACAAGTTGGATAGTAATAAAAAAGCAATAAACTGCATAACAATTTAAAGCTGCTTTCCTTGGTTAAAATTAAACCATTGACTGTTTTATCTCTTTATGTGATATGTTGCGAAATATAAGATGTGAAAGTGAACGTAACAATATGGCTACTTAGCAAAATGCCTCGCATCTTCTTCAAGCGTATCTAAACAGAATACAAGATTGGTTTTTGGAATGGGAAATTGTTTTGAACCCGGAAGCTGCAGAACAATATTTTCACTTCGAGTTTTGTGATTTGTCAGACGTGATTTTAATCTTAGTTTTAAACCTCCACGAAAAGATAATTGTCAAACATGTGACAGGTTGAACATTGAAATAAAGGCAGCTGAGGAAAACAAAGATGAAGCAATGCTAAAGGTTAAGAAACTACACCACAGAAAAGTACAGTTAGCTCGCTCAGAACTAAATGTATACGTATAAGAATACGAATAATATTTATTAAAGAAGGGAAAGCTACAGTAATTAGCTTTGATATTCAGAAAGTAATGCTTCTTCCTAAATTAACGACAGGAGTTTACAATAAGAGGCAGCTTTCATGCTACAATCTTGTTATACATTATTTTGAAAATGATGGTCGGGACAATGTATGTTTGGGATGAGAGCACTGTTTCACGAGGTTCCCAGGAAATAGGACATTCATATCTACAAAACGATAGCGATGTTGGTGATATAGCAAAAAAAGGTAAAATATCATCCTGAAATTGATGTGATTACACAATCGCATAACATAATTTCAAACTCAAGAGTTAAAAAGAACAAATTTAAAGTAGTATGCATGGGGAAAGATAATTTCAAGAGTATGGATGCATTAAAACAAAATCTGATAATCATGAATTTGTTGCTTGTGTGAGTCCATTTCAAATAGGTAAAGAAATAATAAATCAGACTTACTCACAATCAATTTAATTTAACTATCCGACGACCGGTTTCGCTTTCTACAATATGCAAAGCATCTTCAGGTCTCGGTACAAAGTTAAACAAATGATGCCGGTACTCTATTAATAGATGGATGGTAGAACATGTTTGAAACTACTGTATATTGTTGAATGGAGAACTCAATACTATTATTGCAGTTGTTTGACAGTAAACGGGAAGTTCTTGAAGAGGTAGATTTGATCCAATGAATTTGAGATGTGTGTGAGATTGTTTGTTAAATGTAAGTGGTGTAATATATTATTGTGTTATTAAAAGTTATTTATACTTATTCCAGAGATATATTTTTGAAATGTGTGTTATTTATTGAGTAATTGTTTTATGAAGGTGACATTTATGACAATGAATAAGTGTAGATGTAAAATTGTGTGGGTATGCAATTATTTCCAAACTTGTAGTTATCAAATTACTTTGTGTAATTAAGTTCTATTGGCAATGAGTTAATTATTGGAATGGTCAAGTGAATAAAATGAATAAAATGGTAAAATACAAACACTTAAGGATAATTTAAACACACTAAAAACAGAAAACACTTAGAAGGGACGAAACAAACATTGAATTTAAAAGGGGGAAGGACTTTAAAGCACTACATCATAGTCTTGGGCACAATGAGTTTTTTGTTGTTGTATCTATTACAAATCTGATAAATCGCAAAAAAGATTCAGATGAACAAAAAGTAAAATGGTTAAAAAAAAACAAATGGAATTTACTCCAGACCATTCAGGAGTTATGGAATTCAAATACGCGCATAACAAAGAAACACAATTTTATTCAGTAAATCTAAATAAGAAATTGAAAGGCCGACCTTCAAAACTAGTTTCTTTAAACCTAAGCATTATTTGTCCTGAAGGACGAAAATTAAGTCAAGCAAAACTTCAAGCAATTCGTACCACTATGTCATCACCAATTTTACAATAAAGTTCAACAAAGTGAAGTATTGGAAGATGACATAGAAGAAGAAATCGACAATAACAATGAAGAGAAAAATGAGATATATATGCGATCTAAATATTGTTAGTATTATTTTTTATTTTATTCTTATGTATTGTTGCTTCAATTTTAATGATGTGTTAATAAACCTAATTACAAATAAAAAGAACGATTTATTTATACTTCTTATGCCAAACAGAACTAAATGCTAAAAAGTTTGCCAAAGTGAATCATGTAAGAGAAGGAAGGGACCATTCGACCAGGGGGAGCATTCAACCATCACATTTATTTGTGGTTTAAATTCCCCGCAGAAATCAAGTGATTTTAGGTTATGTTGTTAGTTGCGCATCATATTTACACATGTGCATCAAACGTTTCTGATTTTTTAAGGAGAAAAGTTGAAAAACGCAGCTTTTAGTAAGAATTTTTTGCCTCAAATATCAAGTAACATTTGCTTAAAAATCTGGTTTTTGGATTTCATTATTTTGTACAGGAATCTTTAGATATTGTAGTTTTGGTTGATAAATACAATTGTAACCTAAAGAGTATAAGTATTTTTTGTAGAACTAATTAATCTGTTTCTGTACCCTGGGTAGCATTCCATCACCAAAAACTGGGGATCATTCGACCACTGGTCGAATGCTCCAGTGTTTTAGCTGTTTCAGCTAAAAGGGGTGAATTGGTGACATTTGTGGGAACTGCAAGTGCTTCTGGACAAAGTCTGGCTCCCGTTTATGTATTCCCAAGGATTAGAAATGTGGAAGACCTTATAGTTAACGCGCCATGTTAAGTTTGGCATTGGGAAACAAATCCGGTTGGATGACTATAGAGTTATTTTCCTCGGTACTACAACATATAGTAAAGCATACTCGCTGCTTCCTTAAGGATCCCATATTATTGCTGGTTGATAATCAAGAGTCCCATGTTAGTTCTCAAAGCGTAAAATTTTGCAAAGAGAGTGGGATTGTTCTATTAAGTTTTGCACCTCATACGACTCACAGAATGCAACTCCTAGATATTGGGGAATGTGTAAATTCAGTAAAAATCATAACAATAAAAAATATACCAGAATTGATATACCGAGCATATGCAAGAGCTTTTCTTCTTCTTAAAGTGCCTATCCATTCCGGATGTTGGCGATCATCACGGCTATCTGTACTTTGTTTACTGCAGCGCGGAACAGTTCAGTGGTAGTCGTGTTATACCACTTTCGTAAATTTTGAAGCCAGGAAATGCGTCTTCTTCCCGGTCCTCTCTTAGCATTTACCTCCCCTTGGAGAATCAGCTGGAGAAGCAAGATCTTTTACAAATCACAAAATATTGTGAGTAGTTTTAAAAAGCCTGGGATTTGGCCATTTAACAGACTAGCTTTTAGCAATGGCGATTTTGCCCCTAGTTATGTAATAGACAAAACCTTTCCACCCAGCAGTAAATTCACACAATCAAAACAATATGGTGAGGTGAATCTCGAATATAATGAAATAGAACATGAAGTAATTCATAGAGAAACAGAAGATCGTATTGATAGAGATAAGATCGAAAATGACAAAATAGAACAAGATCACGAAGATCTTGCAACTGAATCAAAAAAAGAAAAGAACACGATTAATATTACACATGATATAAGAACTATGCCAACACCATCCTGCAGTAAGCATAAGAATCAAGTAAAAACCACACCAGAGTCAATGGGAATATTTAAAAAAAAGCCATAATAAAAGAAAATAAAAGTAAGCGAACGCCAAGAATTTCAAGAATTTATACTGACACTCCTGAAAAAGAAAGATTGGAAAATATTGCACAAGAAAAGGAAAGTAAAAAAAGAGGTGTTGAGAGAAATGTGTTTAAGAATAACATGCAGGCAAAAGAAAACAAACTCCCCAAAAAGAAAGTAAAGATGGAAAACTGTTCTGATTCATCATCAACCGAAAATGATGCGTTATCTCTTCATGACGATTCAGGTGAAGATTTGAGTGACGAATTTGATGAAATTGAGGAAGTTGATCAACAAGATCTTAAAAAGAATATTTTGTTTTAGTAAGATTCATGACTAAATCCAAACTGATTCATTTTTTGGGGCAAATTTTGGAAATTTCAGAAGAGGCAACAAAAATTACATTTTTGAGAAGGAAGGGTAACTTGACTACTTTTTATTTCCCACAAATTGAAGACATAAAAGCGAAGTGGACAATGGAGGCATTATCAGCAAATTGAAAACTAACAAAAACTGGAATAACAAGAACAGCTTCATATTTTAAGTTTAGTTACAATTTTAGCCCCTTAATTGTTAACTGATTTTATTTAGGTAGGTCATTAATGTTATTTTTTCACTACATTTGGTTTTACTCATAATATTTTTTTCTAAAATAAAGTACTTTTTCAAAGCTTTTTCTTTTCTATTCCTTTAAATATCTTTAAATATTATGTTTATATTTTAACATATTCGAATGCTCCCCTCCACCCGGTCGAATGCTCCCTAGGGGTGCGGAGCATTCGACGGTTTGTAAAATTTAAAAAAAAAAATTTTGCTGTTAAATGGTTTTATTTATTCTTTAATTTCAGGTTAATTATTTGAACAAAACGTTGATCTACCATTAATGCTCTTTTATTTTAAAAATTGGCATTTAATAAATTTTTATATACAAAAAAACCATTTTGTGGTCGAAACCTCCCTTCCCCACGGATAAAAGAGCCTTAAAAGTAGACAATATCATGTACTGCTACCAAAAAATTTAAAGAAATACTCTCTTGAATAAGTCTTAGAACCTTTTATACTTTAAACAAGATTATAATATATTGTGTATATTTTATAACACCTTTATAACTTTAAACTGTCGTAGTGAAAACTTTCAATTTCCAATTATGATGGATCTTGAGAAACATGGGGAGACGATAGTTATAATAGGAGTATATGCTCCTAGTGACGATTCTGATACAAAAGTTAAGGATGAATTCTATGACAAATTGCTTGACGTGTTGACCCATGTAAACCGATCCAAAGAAATATGCCTAGTAGGAGATTTCAATGCTCGGGTAGGCAAAAAATTACAAGACAATGTGGTAGGAAGATATGGTGAAGACAAAATAACAACAACGGAGAGCGACTCATTGATCTTTGTGAAACATTACAGCTTGAAATAATGAAAGGATTTTATCAGTACAAAGATATACATAAATTTACCTGGGAACAACCAAAGAAAAAAATAAAATCTATAATCGACTGTCTCATTCAACCAGAAAACAAAAGGCTCCAAACTAATGACGTAAGGGTGTATCGTGGTGTCGAATGCGAATCTGACCACTATATGGTGGTCGCAAAAATAACCATACACTACAGGAAAGTAACAAGACCAAAATTGAACAGGAGAAGGTAGCAGCTTCCACAAAGATAAGATACAATATTGATAGCCTAAAACAAGAATCAGTACAATTCCTCTACAAACTTAGACTAGTCTCAAAACTAACTCACTTAACTCGAAGAGAAACAGCCGAAAAAGAATATCAATAATGCAATATAAAAAATTGCATTCATCAGGCGGCCAAAGAGGCATTGGGGTACGAAGAAGCTGACAAAAGAAAAAATCCTGAGTGGTGAAACGAAGAAGTAGGAAAATTAATTAAAGACAAACAGCAGACTTAACAGGGAAGCAAAGAAGGAAGTCTTAGAACCTTTTATACTTTAAACAAGATTATAATATATTGTGTATATTTTATAACACTCTTTATAACTTTTAACTGTATGTCGTAGTGAAAACTTTCAATTTCGGCTTTTGGTTCACTCTGGCATGAGACCATCCAAATAGCGTTTCGTCTGTTAGTTTTCGTTCGGCCACCTAGTATAATAAACAATATATTATTTAACACTAATTTATAAATAATAGATTTTTATAATAATAATGTTTTATAAATAAATAATTATAAAAATAGTTTTGTCTTTAGAAGTTTTCAATCACCTATACGAAAAAATGTATAGACAAGTATACCTTGAGGGTTTTTCGTGTAATCGCATTCTACTATGCACTTCAATGTTTGGTTTTTCCCTACAACTGTACAGAGGTCGATGTGACATAAACTACATCACCTTCAATGGTCTTATTAGTAAATTATTTAGATTAATTAGATATCCATAAAATATCGCTCTAAAAAATTCAATCACTTAATAGGTATAAATAGAAGGCCAAGGCTTTGCTATATTATATCGAATAAATTAGGTAATTATCTCATTTAAATATTTTTTAAATAATTTATTTATTCTGTGTTTAGATATGGATAGTATAATAAAAAATGATCATTTATTCTTCTAAATCAGCGCTGTATAGGCCATAATATACTCATAGTACGAGATTTAACTGCAAAATCACTACGTTTATAACGTAGTTAACCCTCTAATGCATCAATTTTTGTTTGAGCTGAAAGATTCAGGAAAGTTAGATTTTGCACTTACGAATACAAATGTACAGAGGCAAAAATTGATATTACTGCCAGGTGTACCTCTAAAAGGTAAAAACAGACATCCGCCTTGTTCAATCACAAATTAACCCCTTAATTTGTAATCTCACATTATTCCTAACTTCTTAATCTTTTATAATTTCACCGTGTATAAGTAAATTTGTAAAACCATATCGTATAAAATTTTAATAATTAGTTCATTTACCTACAACTAAATAAATTGCCGAATAATATATTTTCTAATTGAACTTCCTAAATGTCGCAATTAAGGCGTAGATTAAATTGTAGTGTAAGCAAAGTTTGTTCGTATATGTATGATAGAAAGCGATGACCTACTGTCATCGCCTGCTAACTTGGCGGTGCGCACAAACCCAAAATTGCTTAGTGGCTTAGGTGGTGGTCTTTAATCTCCTCCCAGTTATCAGGTGCGTAACACTTAAGTAATTTTCGGCTATTATTTTTCAGACTTCTTAATATTTGGGATATTTAAGTGTATTTGTGACAATTTCGATTTCGACAATTTCGACCAACGATGGCGTTGAAAAATAGTAGAAAGAATAATTCTGTTATTAGTGGACAATCTCGGGAGATTATATTTAATGTGTTTAATTATTTCAAAAATATTAACTCGAAGCAGAGATCCTAAAAACTGTGAAAGAAAAGACAGCTAAAGCAACAGCTAAGTTTGTACTTACAATAAATTAATTTTAATTAGACGACTTTTAAATAATAACAATACCGGCAGTAAATATAGACATTTTTATATACCTACATCCTAGATAAAATAAATCACTATAGTTACTAATTCTTTTACAGGCATTTCCATCAGAACAATCGAAAGAATAACAAGCGAGGCAAAATGTTCTTTGAAAAATACCGGCAGAGTCTATTTTTCCAGTCCAGGCAAAAAACGAGTCAGTAGATCAATCATAGATTTGCCGGAATACCAAATAAGCGACATTCGCAGAATAATTTACGATTTTTATAAAACAGAAAAATGTCGGGTTACGGTAAAAAAAATTAAAACAAAAAATTCACAACGATTTGGATATCACAATTTCACAAACATCTTTAAGGCGACTTCTACGCAAAATGCAATTTCGTTGGAGGAAAAACCGAAAAGTGCTTGTAGAAAAAAGTGCAATAAGAGCTTTGAGAATAAAATATCTCAGGCAAATCAAATATTTTCGGAGTCAAAATAGGCCTGTCGTGTATGTTGACGAGACCTACTTACACAGCGGTCATACTTCTTCAAAGAACTGGACTGACGAATCAACGAATTTCCAAAGGTCAACGACTAATAATAGTGCATGCCGGTGGGGATATGGGATTCATACAAAATGGCTTATTAATCTTTAAAGCAGGTTTAAAATCAGGGGATTACCACTCTGAAATGAATTCAGACAACTATGGAAAGTGGTGCAAGAACATTTATTACCTAATTTACCTGCTAACTCGGTATTAGTTTTTGATAACGCACCTTATCACAGCATTCAGTTGGAGCGGGCGCCTACATCAAATTCAAACAAAAATTAAATGATAGAATGGTTAATGCAGAAAAATATTTCATTTACACCTAGTGCTTTAAAACCTGAACTGTATGAAATAATTAAATATCATAAACCTCATCATGTAAAATACAAATTAGACGAAATTCTACGTGCGCATGGCTATATGGCCTTTACGTTTACCTCCTTACCATCCTGACCTAAACCCTATTGAACTAATATGGGCTACAGTCAAAAATAATATAAGGCAGAAAAAACGTTACATTTAAGCTATCTGACGTACAAAAAACTCGCCGAGGAAGAATTCACTAATATTGATGCAAATGAGTGGAGGAGGAAAACGATGTTACCATGTCATTAAGAAGAAAGATGAGTATATGGACAGCGAGATAGTTGCTAATAACGCCGCGCAAATAGCTTCAATTATTATAAGTCTTGACAGTGACTCTTCCAGTACAGGGTTTTCTTCTTCCGAAGATGAAGATGAAGAAAATTATTAACAATCAATTTGTCAATCAATGTGTAATCAAATTGTTTTAGTGTTATAATAAAACCAAAATATTAAAATTAAATAATATTACTGTGTTGCATTTATTTATACAATATCCTCCATTTAATTTGAAACACAATATCAACGTAGATTTGTGAATTAAATTCAGTCATTATTGTATAATTTGTTTACTAAGTTACTAAACTACTAATAAATATTATAAACCAATGGCTTACTATTTAAATTGAACAAAACAAAATTACAATTTCATATTTCTAATAATATATTAAAGCTTGCGAAAAATATTACTTTTTTAATTGTGTATTTGACCTATACCGCTACGCTACTGAATATACTTATCAGAAATAGTAAACCAATAGGATGAATCATGGGGCGTAAACATAATTTATTTCTCTGTGACGTTGTGCGTAATTTCTCGCCAAGTTAGCTGGC
This sequence comes from Diabrotica balteata, assembly GCA_918026665.1. Taxonomy (NCBI): domain Eukaryota; kingdom Metazoa; phylum Arthropoda; class Insecta; order Coleoptera; family Chrysomelidae; genus Diabrotica; species Diabrotica balteata. The sequence goes on from OU898276.1 coordinate 181,950,927, forward strand.
GATGATTGTATGTGCTTAGGTACGAATTATTTGTGAGATTATAAATTGAGGATTTGAACTCATATGAACACAGTCTTTCATAAGTAGTTACCTAACGAACATTATATTGTGTAATTACCAGTAGCTGTCAATAAATCAACACTTTAGTCCTTTACTTCAACCTTTTATTATACCTATCATCATCGATCGACAAGAAGCGGACAAAGGGGCATTTACAAACCGATTCGAACCTCAAACTACGTTCGAATCTTTCCACGCCTTGAGACGGACATATGCAGTTACCATGCATTAAGGTAACAGCATTTAAATTTTTTTAATTATCAAATTAAGCAAATAAAAACATATTGAAATTATTGTTTTGTACAATATGCTTGGGTTTCGGATATGCATTATGGAAATTTGCACTGTTTTTACCAGTACGATCCCGAAATACACACCATTGGCCTATTTGATCGTAACGGATGTCCTCTGTTGGAAGATATGCTCTCCTTGGTGCTCTTGCAGTGGTTTTAGGTGAACAACTGGAAGGTCAGCCAACAGGTTGTTTAACTGGAGCTATGCCACAGAAGCAGAGCGATTCAGCTACTTGTGTTCTGAACATTGACAACTCATTTTTTTCTTTTTAGGGGTGAATCTTGAGATACAGTAGGTAAGCGTTGATCACCGCCACTTCTATAAGGTGGTAAAAAATACGATTATTCCGTTTTCTGGCCTTCATATGAATGCGATACCGACCTAATAGTCCATCCATCAAATTAACAGCTCCCATATGGTGATTATATTCTTTGATGGTCTGTCGGCAATCGATTTCATCGTGAACCAATATAAGTCGACAAAAGTGGCACACATTTTGTATCGTTTCACAATACAGAGGTAATATCTATACCATATGCCAACAACCATGTTACCAACAAATTCTTTTACATAACCACGAACAACTTTCTTCTGCTGCAAATCTGCTGTGTTTCTTCTCACTGTTCCCAAGCTGTATATTCCTCTACTTCGGAGATAGGTAAGCATGATCAAAGACGTAAAGAAATTGTTAAAGTATAAAATGTACCAAATTTACGAAATTTGGAACGGGCTTTGACAAGCGAACCACATCATTCGAGGCAGCTCCAAGATCTAGAATGTCGTTCAAGATTATGTTGTCTCCCGCACTAGTGTAAATTTCGAATGAATATAAAAATCCAGAAGTCTCACGAAGGCAAAAAAATTTGAAGCCCCACTTATGTGGCTTGTTGGACATATATAGTCGGAGGTCACTTCCAGTGATCTTTGTAGCGCACATTTGTTCATCTACGCACAACCTAGAAGGCATAGGGACTGATAAAAACAGTCATTGAAATGTTTCACTAGCGGACGAACTTTATGGAGAGGATCGTATCAAGGATTACCACTTTACACAGCTACTGAGTTGTCATTATAGTGTAGGTACCGGCGTATGGATTCAAACCAAAGCAAATCAATATTCTGACGAATTGGCTCAAAAGTGTGTTTTCCCCAATATGATCGGACATTCGGATAGAGATAGACAGACATATATAGATGAATTCCAACTAATTTTCGTCGGATTGGATGCTGAATTTTGTTTGTATATCATTTTGCCGAGCCTACAAGTTTGTTTGCTCCACTAGATAATCAACCATTGTATCGTCAAGAAAATAAAGAAAACATTCGTATGGAGTCGATAATTTCTTAATTTTTGCTGGAAACTGCCTTTGGTCTCGTAATACCACCTCATTCACATGACGTTGTAGTAACTGCTACTACTGGACCACCATATTTTTCCGTTAATTCTGGCGTTCGAGGATGTTACTGTCGCCTAAAAGGCTGTGAGGCTCCCTGCACTGAAATTTCCTCAGATACACTTGGTGCTTGCGACACCTCTGATACCCTAGTTGATCTGTATTGGATTGCTTTTGAATTATCTGGGCAACTGTTGAAACTGCATTATCCGATTCCATTTCATCAGCGCTTAAATCAGCAGCATCCTCACCAACAGGATCAGCTAAACTATCGTCACCATCAGAATCATAGTCACTCTCAACATCTGTTGCTTTAGCGTCAGCAGCAGCTCCAACCTTGATCCAATATTTCCCAGATTTCTGCATCAGTCATTTAGACAGTCTGAAACCCTGTTGTGCCAAAAGAAAAATGTACTGTTCCATATCTCACAATGATTTAGTAATAAGCCATCAAATCAATTTTCACTACGCCAAAATGCACAAGTCCACCTACAGGCAGAGTATGAAAAATGGGGCATAATGAAAATATCGAAATCGATTCAACTGAAATCAGATAAAAAATGTGTAATAGGGATATTGAGCTAGTCACCTATAATTTTTTCTGCTTCACCTACCGTTCCACAAACAAGTACTTATTTGACCAAAAAAGTGTATTCGCGCCAAATAATTTTTTATTTTAATTACTATTTAACTGGAAATAAGCCACAATTAAAGATAAAAATACGTTTATTGACGTTTTAATTTCCACTTCGGAAATCGTTCTCAAAATACAAACAGTAAATTAAACAAATTTTGTTTTTTGTTACGTAGTGAAAAATTCTTCTAATAATTTAATTTTATCTGACTCATTTATATTGACAATTCAGACATACATTATGTATTTTAAAGTAGACGACTTTAAAATGATATCGCTCAGATTTTTTAAATATCAATGGGGGTCATGCGATAGTTCGTTGGAAAGGGTTTGAAAAGAAGAATTCAAAAATGTATAAGTTTGAAATTTTATATGGCATAATGGTTTTATTTAAATTAAAATATACAAAAATAATGTATTAAATTACATATCTAAAATTAAAGGAAGTGGTTAATTTTCACGGAATACTGATACTTCACGGAAGTGGCACGGAATACTGATTTAAGAGTTACCTTTAAATGTTATGATCTGCGTTTGACTATAATGATTGTTATGGTATCCTGAGTTATTTTCTTAAAGTTTCTATTTTATTGTTTACTACATTTTCAACATTAACATTTTACACTAAAACACAGGATCATTAATACTATTCTAATGTAGTGTATCAACCCAAAACTTGTTTACTGGTTTTATATTCATAGTCAATTAATTTTCAATTGTAAATTATGAATATGTCAAATGTGTAAACATTGTTGAAGGCTCGTTTTTCCTGATCATTTTAAGTAAATGTCTCAATTAATCAACCCATCAAAAAGATCATTTGCATGGGATCGCAGCCTTCGTTCATCGTTCGTTTTTTAATAGATTTATTAGGTGTTAATTTGATAACGATAATTAAAATTTACTAAAATGACAATTTTTTTCTTTTGGAGCGTTATGTCATAATGGGCTTTTTTGAATATTTTTTAAATCGTTGAAAGACTAGCATTATGGTTAAAATGTTGATAAGTTATGATTTTAAATGAAAAGATATAACTGCTGTCAAATAATATTTGTATTTCCTGGATTTGTCGGTGTGATGTAAATAAAACTATTTAAGTTTTGCTTAAACGTTTCGGCAAATTTGCCATTTTCAATAAGCACTTTATTATACTGTAAACATTACTTTTTACAATTAAATTTCATGTTTACACTTTTTAAAAAGTTTAACATGGATTAAAAAATAGGTATCTGACATCGACATATGACATTTGGCAAATATCTTAAAATATGAGTGGTTCAGGGTCGTATCTTAAATATCTGCCATAGTGCATTTAAAAACAACTCAATTTATTAAATTATGATACATATTGGAAAGATCTTTGACGTCAGTCTTTTTATTGATGGAATTTGGATCTTTTTTATGTAAATCATCTCCAATATACATATTTTGTTTTAATTTTTGTTCTTTTTCCAAAATCTGTAAATTTTCATAATAAAAAAGAGTGGCTATTTTCTAGAGAATGTTCGGCTAGGGCTATTCTGTTTAATGCATTGGTTTGTAAACTATGTTTGTTTGCAACAATTATTTTATGTACTTATTGGTGTGTTTGTAAAATATATGTTGAATTGCAATCTGTATAATTTAGTTTATAAATAACGTTGATTGATCATCATCATCATCATTGGCTTTTACAACTCTTCGTGAGTTTTTGCCCCGTTTACTATTGCCTTCCATTGATTCCGATCCTGTGCTATTTCCCATGACCTTACTTCCATCATCTCCAGGTCTTCCCTGACTGCGTTCTTACCCCCTTTTTCTAGGCCTTCCTGTCGATCTTTTACCATATGGTCTTTCCCAAAACACATTGCTAATCAGTCTGTCGTCATCACTCCCTACCACGTGGCCTGCCCATCTTAATTTATTGGCTTTTATGTATCTTACGATGTTTCCTTTCCCGTTGATTGACGGTCCTTATTAACTTGAGGTTAAAATTTTAAAAATATTTTCCAGATGTTTTTGATGATTTATATCCAACATTAATATTATACTTTTGCAAACATTTTTGACATTTGTTCAGAAAATCCATTAATGTATGGTAAGGATATATAGGATTTATTGGAGTTAGTGACATTATTATTATACTTAAAGATAGCATGGTTTTCTTTAATTTCTTTTTTTAATAAGAGGGTTGTAACATTCTGGTGGATAATTATTTTTTTTTAATTATCTTTAACTTTTCTCGAATTTGCGGAATGTTACTGTAGACTAGATAGTTTAATTGCTATGTCAGTAAGACTGAACACAACACCTCTTTTATAGGCTATGTGTGCGTTGGTATTAAAATTTAGATATCTTCCGGACAAAACATATTTTGTAAACCAGTTAGTTGTTATCACTCGGTTAGTGTTGTTATATTCTAAACCTAAATCAAGAAAAGTACTTTTATTGTTTTCTTCTAGTTTATAAGTAAATTGAATGTTATTATAAAAATTATTGTACATTTGAAAACGTATGATCGATTTTGAACATATCGTTTGTAGAAATGTATGTTGTACTTCAATTTAAACATTACTGTTGTTTATATTTCCAACAATCCAATTGAAATAGCTTTAAACAGTGTCAAGACTAGATGTAATGAAATCCAAACACATACTTCTCTTTCTCTTGAAGAATTCCTAGAGGGTGTAAAATTCTGCATCAATTCAAAGTTCTTCCAACATGAAAATGAATACTGTAATGTCCTTGATATGAACCTTAAGGATGCTTATCCCTGCGAGCGGCTGCAAGGAATACTGGTCCCACTAGTCTGGAGGGCTGGCTCGCCTTCGTTTACGAGAAGGTAAGGAACTTCGGAATAGGGGTTAAGGACTTCTAGGGCTCAGGTCCTGTAAAGAGTTTGAGTCTATGGGCTTACTTTAGAAACCGGATAAATGTATAAGCCGAAATTTGGTACTCTTCTGGTCTCTGTCTGAATCGGTCGGAAGGAACATAAATCCAAATTTAGAGTCTACAAATGTATTGAATATACTATGTGGTTTACAATTAAGTTAACAAGCTGTCAGATATAATTAATAGTAACTCGTTCAGCGCGAAGGGAGACGAGAAGAGATCTTAGCAAGAAAGTAAAGGGGTGACAATCTGTAATACTATAATTTACTCGGGTTAGTATATAGAATTTTGTTACCTTTCGCGTATTTAGGCTCTAGCTAATGATACGTCCTCTTCTCTACTCTCTATCTCTACCCCTCAGTTCCTCTGGAAATCGGATTTCTTTCAGTACCCGACACTTTTACGGAACTATACCCCGTCGAAATATAACAATCGCGCGTAATCCGCACCTGGTGTCGCCTCTCGCCTTGACAGCCCCGCCCGAAGATACTGACTGACTCGCTATTACTGATCGCGTACTGGACGCTATCGCGTCCGACCCGGAGCCGGCGATCACTGCCTGAGCGGGCAGTCACGGTGCCCAGCTATTACTAACTGCCTGGTTGACCAATTTTTTTAGTTTTTATGTCCCGCGAACATTCCTAGTTTATTTTTCTGCGTAGGTCTATGTTTATTAAAACGTGGCTATTTTCTTTTTTGAACAATTGTTGCAACTGATACTGGCTCGTGTCATACAACTTACTGGATCAAATTGCTTTTCTTCGTATAGATTAACATGTATACATTACTGTATCTAAGTTGAAATATATAATAATCATTTTGAATAATTGTTATCCTCTTTATGCTACTTAGCCCTTATTTTTTCTATTCTTTATTTTCTTTGCTATGTTTACATTACAATACTATTCTCAGATTTCTGGATTGGCCATATGTTCACCTATCTTAGACAGACCAACTCAACCTGGCGTTTGATCTGAGAAGAACCACGTGTTTCAGTCGAGAAATGTTGCTCTTTAAGTATTAACATTAACAACCATTGTCATCGACCTAGGGTCGCATTATAATTTAAATTTTTAATATGGAAGCCATATATTGATACCTCCACTGCAATTTTAGTGTTAGCTATAAGTATTAACAGAATGCACTGAGGATGATCTGATTCGTTATGCGTCTCTAATTTTTGGACGACACTTTAAAAAAATTTTAATAAAAAAGTTTTTATACCAATATACAAATTTGAAGGTTTTACTTCTGTATTAGTTTTTGAACCATGGTATACAGGAAACTACTGGGATTTTTCCATTAATTTTTTTAATATATTTTCCTTCCTTGCAGTGAAAAGTCATCTTAAACACCTCATATTTATGGCCTACCTAAAATTCATAACCCGATTTTACTATGAGCCATTATCAGTGCAGCTGTCCTATGCAACCATTAACAAAATGCTTGGTTAAAACCCTACAACCTCTCATCGAAGATGCTTTATCCTTTGTCAAAAATTCTTCTCATTTTATCGAACTTCTTAAACTGTATCTCAAGTATAAGTATAGATAATAACACAATATGTATAACAAGTTTTGATATCACTTTTTACAAACTAAATCCAATACCCAGCAAAACTATTTATCTCTTATAATACTGAACTATTTTTCTTAATTTTAATTTATTGTTCTTAATTTAATTTACTAAAGGTTCTATTTATAACAGTGCCAAATTTATTAAAGTCTTTATTTGTACTAATTTATTTTACAATTAATTTATTACGACCGTACATTTAAATACGCGAGCGCGAATTTATCTTCTTACTAACTGGCAACAATAAAAATCCTGTATTTATATCCAAACACCGTTATCTAGAAGGGTCTGAAAAATCCTTCAGATTATACCAGAAATTAAATTGGCTGGGTCATTGTTCGACCGGTTTCTGGAAATTTCGAACGACCGTTTCAGGTATATTTCTACCAGCTGATCGAAGGGTTTCGTCAAATCTACAACATATTTAGTAAATAAACAACACGTTTACAGGTTTTTTTAATATGACTAATTTTTACGTAACAATACATTTCATGTCTATAAATTACTTCATCTTCCAAAACCAATTCCACAGATGTGGAATTGATATTCGTTATTTTTCCCATGACAAGAATGCTTTTGTGCATTTTAAAACCCATCTCAATGGTGTACATCCTAATATCCAGTTAATGATGTAGATAGAAACTGATTCATCCTTACCGATCTTCTACATCCTTATACAGAAAAATCAATTTCAAAGTTTTCATTACTGTGTTTACCGAAAACCCATACCTACCAACCGCTATTTTTATTTCAACGCAGTGGTGGTCACTATTACTTTTATTTCGAGATCCATCCATCTTTGCGACGATTCAAGTAGATTTGAAGAACATTCTTCTTTAAAACTTTCAAAATAGATACCGTGAAAATCATATCAATAGGAGCATTGTCGCCAAAATACACAATCTCGACAAAGGTCGAGCCGGCCAATCACAGCGCTCGTTATTAACTTCGCTGTCATTGGCCTCTCGGCGGAAGAGCGCTGCGAGTTCTCAATTACTAAACGTATAAAAGAGCAGCGCACCTTCCGATCGGGACTTCATAGAAAGAGTGATACTCAGCAGACTCCAAGCTGAAACAGACAGGTTAAACATCATACTAGAAGCCCAATTTGGCTTCAGATCAGAACACTCCAGCGAGCTACAAGTACTCAGACTAACAGAGTACATAGCAGCTGGATTTAACGACAAACAGTACACAGGAGCTGCATTCCTGGATGTAAGCAAAGCTTTCGACAGAGTCTGGCATAAGGGACTATTATACAAAATGAGAGATTACGGGTACAGCGGAGCAATGACAAGACTGATCTCTTCTTACTTGAGCAACCGCAGTTTTAGAGTTCGGATAAGACAAGTCCTGTCCGAACTCGGGAACCCGGAAGCTGGAGTACCACAGGGAGCGGTACTGTCACCTCTGCTGTACACGATATACACAGCAGACATACCTAGAACACCAGGTACATTATTAAGTCTCTATGCTGACGACACAGCGATAGCGGCCAAACACCGAAATGTAGACATAGCAGTCACCAATCTACAGACAGCGTTAGACGACATTGAAGAATGGAGTCTAAAGTGGAAAATCAAAATTAACTCAGATAAGACACAAGCTGTACTTTTTCAAAAGAGGCGAGAACGACCGGAAGAACAGGTAACTGTGCAAGACAATCCCATTGAGTGGAAAAGCGAAGCAAAATACCTCGGGGTAATAATGGACAAAGGACTAACTTTCAATAAACACGTAGAAGCTACAGTACAAAAAGCCAACATGGCAAGGGCCGCAATAAGTGGCCTAGCGGGAAGGAAAAGCAAACTACGAATAAAAACCAAAATAAGGCTAATAAACAGTATAGTCCTTCCTATACTGACATACGCATCACTTGCATGGGGACACATATGCAACACAACGAAAAAGAAAATACAGGCACAACACAACAAAAGCCTAAGAGAAGCGGTAAACGTACCAAGATACGTAGCTGAAAGATTCCTTTGCAGAGATTTACAGCAAATCAGAGTGATTGACACAATGAAAGAAAAAGCTAGGATAAAATTCGCAGAACTAGAGAGTCACATCCTACGAGAGATAATGAGGTATGACGCTTTCCACAGATGGAAGCACAAAAGACCGAAACAACAAATAATAGACTAAAATAAGACCAGAGAGAAAAATAAAAAAACACCCAAGAGGGACAAAATTCTACAAAAAGCCCAGAGTGAGAAGAAAATCCAATCAAAACACACACACAAGGAAGATAGTTCGTAGCTCAAATCACCCAGAATATCGCAAATCGCCTCATACACAGTGGGCCCTGTTGCCCACACAAGGATACAGTCTATATTGTGGTAATGTATAATATTTATATATTTTCTTTATTATAATGTAGACTATATACTAATTATGATTCTTCTGTTCACAGGTGACCTACAAAAAAAATCACAAAAAACACAAAAAACGGCTTCGGCCACCAAAAAAATCAAAAAAATACTAACAAAAAACCGGCTTCGGCCACCAAAAAAATTAACAAAAACCCCTAAACCCGGGCACGTAGGGCCCAACCCCCTTGAGCACCAAGTCGCCGAACTGAGCCGGGACTCAGAGCGGAGACTTGAGGCCCAAGTAAGCAATTTTAGTTCGCGGATAAGCTACATTAAGATAAACAGGAATAAAGCGGAGATGCGCTGTCCTGAGTTTTCACATACGGTTAGGAAACCATGTTGGGGTTCAATTACCCAGGACCTCCACATGAAGAGCACTTGGCTGATTGTTGTGCCTCTATAGCGAATCAGATTGCTATAGGGGGAAAGGGTGGTCTAGAGCATTGGAGCACGGTGGGGTGACTCCTGTTTTTAAACTCGAGTTAAAACACCTTGCTCCAATGAATTGTTACACCCGATCGTACTACCTGGGTGAACATTTCTCATAGGCTGGGTTCAATCAAATTGCTTGCTTGCTTGATCGGGACTTCAGTCGTCAGACACTTCGAGCCCTACTAGACCTTGTTGGTTAGTGGTGCTTTCTAGTAAAACTGTTGTTTCATTATTAATCCAAATAACCAAGATCGTCCTTACGTCGAATCTTAACGATTACACCGACTTCGAAGACCAGCGTTTATTTCCAATCCAGACGTTGAAGATACCCTAAGGCATCATTCGTCGTCTGCTACTATACCACAGTGCACGAAAAACCGAGTATCAGCTGTAGAATCTCTCCCTGTCAGAAACATACGCTTTTTGAAATAGAAAAAACAGTAGTTTTATAACTATTACAAATTGCGTCGAACTGACACCGACGATTTATCAGACAACGACGGTAAAAACGAGGAGAAGTCTCGACGGAGACTTATATTCGATTTCACCGCTCCGAGTCAAGCCACGACGACGCTTCGACACTTTGAACCTTATGCATTTTTCAGTAATTAGTAAAGACTGGTAAAACTGATAGTGCAAAAGGTAGTGTACAAAGCGACGGGCTATTGCATAGCCGATACAACGGGTATTTTTGTGCCTCTTTCTAGGAGACAGAACGCGGCGATTCCTGATAAGAAGGAAACCGACATCTCTGCAATTTTGAGGCATATACCACGCAACAGAACTCTAACACATATTGTCGTGTAAGAAATATATTTGTCATTGTAAGAAAGCTTGAACAGTTAGAGAGTTCTGTTTGCCGGTGTCACCTCGCTTGTTGCAGAGGCTCGATAGACCTTCTTACACGAATAAGCCGATATCTGTACTAACTCCTATACGAAGATGGATCATCGTAATACGAGATCATCTTTAAGAGCGGCGGCCGCTGAGCGTCCAGGAACTCCGGATAACGGAGAGGATGCTACGGCCGCACGACAGCATCAACAGACATCTATCTCCCTTTGAATCTCAATTAAAAGAATCAGACTCTCATTATACGATAAGTTTTCTTCCTTGGATTAAACTTGTCATTTTCAAAACAATTGTTTCCTATTTAAAAAAATATGAAATATAGCTTAGCGCCCTCCGTAATTGAAACCAAATGATCATGATTTTCAGATAGTTTCTCGATGAATCATAGTCTGACCATCATACAAGAAACAGTGAGAGAAATAGAAGAACAACACCTGAAGGAAAACGCAGAGAAACGGAAATCGTGGATGGCCGACGAAATACTTGAGCTTATGGATCAGAGGAAGAAAAACAAAGAAAATCATCAAGAATATAAGAAAATACATACAATTGTCAGAAGAAAAATAAGAGAAGCCAAAGAGAAACAAAAAACAGAACAATGTCAAGAAATAGATGAGTATCAGATTCGATATAATAACTTCAATGTTCATCGAAAGGTGAAGGAAATAGCTGGAAAATTTCGAAAACATAACAGCGGAAAAATAATAGATAATGAAGGCAATATTGCCATAACCAAAGAAGATAAAAAAATATAGGAAGAATACTTGGGAAAACTTTTCCATGACCTTAAAACAATACAAGAGCCCACCATTAAAGAAAATTCAGGTCCCGAAATCCTACCAGAAGAAATAACGGCAGCCGTCAGACAAATGAAGGATGAAAAGACACCGGAACTTATTAAAATTATTGCAGAACTGCTGAAGCTATTAGACACAGAACAAATAAAAATAATAACTGAAATATTTAATGAATATATAGTAGGAAAAATACCAGTAGAGTGGCTCAAATTGGAGTTCGTACCATTGCCCAAAAACCAGAAGCAAAAGTTTGTGAAGATTATAGGACAATAAGCCTAATGAGCCATCTGCTGAAGCTGTTTTTAAAAGTCATCCACAAAAGAATTTACCAGAAATGCGAGGAACAAATTGCGCCCAATCAGTTTGGATTTGTGAACGCCGTTGGTACGAGGAAAGCTTTATTTAGCGTGCAGGTGCTGTTTCAGAAATGTAGAGATGTCAGCTGTAATGTTTTTGTATGCCTGATTGACTACAAGAAGGCTTTCGATAGAGTCAGGCATGAACAAATGATGAAAGTGCTGAAGAGGACAGGGATTGATGGAAGAGACTTAAAAATTATAGCTAAGCTGTATTGGATTCAATCAGCGGTACTCCTAATAGATGGAGAATATACAGATCAGGTCAAAATCTTAAGGGGAGTGAGAAAGGGGTACATAATTTCGCCACTGATATTCAATCTGTATTCGGAGCACATTTTTGAAGAGGCCCTAAAAGATATTGATGAAGGCCTCAATAAATGGAGTCAAGCTCAATAACCTGCGATATGCAGATGATACAATTCTTCTTCTTCACGTGCCATCTCCGCTACGAAGGTTGGCTATCATCATGGCAATTTTGACCCTGGAGGCTGCCGCTCGGAACAATTGTATGGAAGTGCAAGCAAACCACTCCCTGAGGTTTCTCAACCACGACATTCTTCTCCTACCTATGCTGCGCCTACCTTCAATCTTTCCTTGCATAATTAGTTGTAACAGTTGATATTTATTCCCACGTGTAATATGTCCCAGGTATTGTAGTTTCCTCATTTTAACACTTAATACGACCTCCTTTTGTTTGTTCATCCTGTCTAATACAACTTGGTTAGTTATCTTATCCTTCCAGGAGATTTTTAACATTCTTCGGTACGCCCACATCTCAAATGCCTCCAGCTTACCCATACATTGCTTATTTAGTGTCCACGCCTCCACCCCATACAACAGGACCGAGAAAACATAACATTTAAGCATTCGTATTTTCAGCTTTAGGCTTAGGTTACGGCTACACAACATTTGTTTCATATTGTTAAAGGCACTGCGAGCTTTCTCTATTCTTATTCTTATTTCTCTGGTGTATTCGTTTGACTCGTTAATATTTGTTCCGAGGTAATTGTAATTTTGTACTCGTTCAATGAGATTCTGTCCTACATGTAAGTTGATATTATTGATACGTTTCTTTGTAATTATCATGAATTTGGTCTTCTTTGTATTCAGTGACAGACCAAATTCTTCACTTGCTGCAGATGATACAATAGTGTTTTCCAATACCATAGAAGGGCTGCAAAAACTTAATGAACAGAATAACGGAAACAAGTAGAACATATGGACTGGATATAAACACCAGCAAAACCAAGCTAATGATCATCAGCAAGGAAAACATAACTGGAGCAAATCTGTATGTGAACCAAATGAGAATTGAACGTGTTTCACAATACAATTACTTGGAAAACTATAATCAATGAGTCGTGGGACAATACACAAGAGATTAAATGTCGCATCGTAAAGGCCAAAAGTGCATTCTTGACTATGAGCTCTGTGTTCAAGAGTCATGACCTCACCCTGAAAACAAAAATAAGGCTCCTTAAATGTTACGTGTACTCAGTGCTTCTGTATGCAATAGAAAGTTGGACATTGAAGCCGGAAACTCTATCAAAACTTCAGGCTTTTGAGCTATGGTTATACAGAAGAATCCTGAAGATACCATGGACAGACAGAGTCACCAATGAAGAAGTACTGCGGAGGATGAACACAACCGCGGATTTGGTCAACATATCAAGAGCCGTAAGCTGGAGTACTTGGGACATATAATGAGAAATCAAGGCAGAAACGAGCTACTCCAATGCATTTTGCAGGATAAAATTAAAAGAGCCTTAGGACGAAGAAGAATATCCTGGCTTGCTAACCTGAGAGCATGGTATAGAAAGACCTCAACACAGCTATTTCGTATAGCAACAAACAAAATCATCATAGCCAGAATGATCGCCAACGTTCGGAACGGACAGGCACCCTAAGAAGAAGATTTGTGATGAAAACATTTTATTTGCGAGTACACAACTTTTTAGTTTAAAGTAAGATATGTTTAAAGTAAGAAAGTTTAACAAAACGTGTTAATCGTCATCATTAAATCATTTAGAACATTTAAATAATAAAAATTATATCCGGTATCAACATTTCCACTTAGTATTGACAATAAACATACGAACTACAAGTCTTTTTATCTCCCAACACGCCATTATGAACGGTTTGACGATATTTTTAATTCGTATTTGTAGTTTTGAACGTTAGTCATGAATTTACGAAGTTAGGACAGATTTTGGAAACGTGGCGTGAAGATCGTCTGAAAACATTGGTAACGATGTGAAAACAATCAAAACAAATTAGTTTGGCGTCTCTAGCAAGGTTTTACACTTGCAATTAATGTGTTATCTAATTAGGTAAACACAAAATATCTACTGGAGAATAAACAAAATATAGTTGATGCATTATTTATGATTTATATAATATGTTGAGTTGGTTTATGAATAGAAACTAAGTATCCATATCACTTGATGAATATTTTTGTTCTCTTATCCCTAGTCCTTCCAGCCATTGAACTTATATTCAACTTTATCATTCGTTATAACCTAGTACAATAAGTTTTAGTTCTTAAAGTGTTGTTTCCTCTTTTTTCTTTTCCTCTATTTGTTTTTTCTTTTTATTTATCTCTTTGTTTATTTCTCTTTTTTACTTTTTCATCCTTTTAACAAAAATTACTTTGAAGTTTCTAGCAAGGTTTACATTTAGAGTACAGTAGTAGAGTAGAGTAAATTTTTATTTGCATAAATTTTTAAACATAATTGAGCAAATAACGTCACATTATTAATTACAGATTAAAAAAAATATATATTGACATCACACATTTAAAATATATTAACATTACAAATTAAATATGCTGATCAAGGAAGGATAGGCCAGGCACTCCGCCACAGTATACGGCTCAATGTCAACTAGGTGTTGAAAAACCTTTCTTTTAAAAGCTCTATAGTGTGTTTCCTGTTTAATGTCAGATGGTAGACTATTATAAAATTTAACACACGCATACAAAGGACTTCTCTCTGTTATAGACAATCTGTGAAGTGGCAAATTCAAATTAAGGCTTCTTGTATTATATTCATGATTGGGAAGCAGGTGATAAAACAAAGAAAAATTTTTAAAAAGGAACATAATACATTCAAATATATAGATGGCTGAGAAAGTGAGTATAATGAGTGATTTGAATCGGCCTCTACAGGATTATCCTGCCTTTAGTCCTAAGATCACCCGGACTACCTTTTTTGGACTATAAAGACAGTTGAGCTAGTCCACTATTGCATAACAGAATAAAAGTTTGCATAATATACTGATAGTAAAATCGCCTGGTCTAGATAGCTCTTTAACACTCTTAATGAGTAGCAGGCTCTATTCAGTTTTTTTGTTGTATTTTCTATTTATTCCTCCCAATTCAGATTCTGGTCAATATGAATACCAAGAAATTTAACTGATCTAGCAGGTTCCGTGTTTTCTGATAGAAAATTAATTGTATCTGGAAACTATCCTCCTAACTGGCTGGTTCTAAAGTAGACAAAAACTGTCTTATCAGTATTAAGCAACAACCGATTTCCACTGAACCACTGTTCAGTCTTGCTTAGAATTTGTCTCTGCCACTGTGAGGAGTGTTTCTAAAGTTTTTTTTTCCAGAAAAGCACATTTGAGTCATCAGCGAAATTTACAAGGTTTGAGGAACTACTAACCACCGCATTTGGAAGGTCATTTATGTAGACCAAAAAGAGAAAAGGCCCCAGAACACTCCCCTGTGGTATACCTAATTTTAAATTGATTGGTTCAGAGTAAACCTTACATCCCCTTTTCTCCAGGCATCCCTTTTGCGATCTATCTGTGAGAAATGATTTTATCCAGTTTAATTCTGGTCCCTGTATTCCATAAAGATGTAATTTTTGTAATAAAAGAACATGTATCTAGGCTATCAAAAAGCCTTAGATAGGTCCAAAAAGGCACCCAGTGTTTTCAACTTTGCCTCCAGTTTTTCTAAAATTTTTAATATAAAATCATAGGTAGCTGTCTCAACAGATCTCCCTGCGAGAAAGCCATGCTGTGAACTACTAAATAAGTTGTTTGTAGTAAAAAAGTTTTGTAGTCTGAAATATATTGCTTTTTCAAATATTTTTGAGAATGATGGAAGAAGGCTTATTGGTCTATAGTTCTCCATCTTAGTAACATCACCTTTTTTATGAAGTGGCTTGACAATTGCCAGTTTTAAATTTTGAGGAAATTTACCTTGCCTGAAAGAAGCATTAACTATAAAAGAAAGAGGAAGAGAAATCTCTGATGAAACATATTTAATTAAGTTGGTTGATATTTCATCATAACCAGAACTATGCTTGTTTTTTAAGTTATTTATTATGTGACTTATTTTTTTCTCTGAAACTGGAGTTAAAAACATGCAATGATTAGTTTGTTCGATAATAATTTGAAAATTTTTTACATGCTTTATTTTCTTTACAGCTTCTGGCGCTGCATTTGCCATAAATTGATTTATTTCGTTAGAAAGCACCTGAGGGTCACCCTCCAAACAGAAATTACCTTGATTTTTGGAATTACCCTTAATCTCTTTTACCAATTGCCAAGCCATTTTAGTTTTATTTTCGCTATTTTCAATTCGTTCTTTATAACAATTTTTCGAGATTGAGTGAGTAAAGAATTGTATTTGCGTTTTTCTGTCCTGTAAATATCTTTATAATCAACATTATTGGTAGACAGTGTAAACAAAACATCAAGCCTAGATTTACAACGTTTTATATCATCATTTTTAAAGTACTTTTGTGATTTTTTTTATTTGCTGTATTTATCTCTTTGAGTGGAAAACATTCTATAAAAATTTTCTGAACTATACTCATAAAAGCATCCCACTGATTATCTACTTCTAATGTCTCAAAAACAGATACCCAGTCTACATTACCTAACATGAATTTAAAAAAACTTTAATTCTCTTTGCTGAATATTCGTTTTTTTATTATATTTGACTCAAATTCATTTAATTCAAATTTTACCTTTTGAGCAGTATGATCAGATGTATGAGGATTGAATACAATGGAATCAAATATGTCAAGATTGGTAAAAATATTATCTATACAGGATTTTTTGTTACCTTGTATGCGTGTATAGTCTTTGATGGAAGGTTTTATATCAAAGGATCTCAAAATATTTTTAATGCCTCTGGTCACTTTGCACCCTCAAGCAGCATATCTAAGTTAAAATCACCAGCCAAAAAAATGATGGAGTCCTTGTCAAATAAATCACAAGAATTTGGTCTAATTTATTATTATTAATTCGCACCTCTGCAGCGGAACACTCAAACATCGTTCTTTCTGATAAACTAAAAATATCTTCCCAGGCTTTTGCAATAAATGTGTCTTTGATGTATACCGCACTGCCACCATGCTCCTGTGAACTGCTTCTGCAATAAGAAGAGATCAGTTTAAAATTCCGCACATTGTAGTCCCGCAGTTGTTCTTCTGTTTTCCGGTGCTCAGTTAAACAAAGAGCAAAGCATTCATCATGATCTCCTAGAATAAAATTAATGGCATCGATACTTATTTTAATTGATTGTGTATTTAAGTGGATTTACTAATAATTTCTTTTGGTGTGTGCCGTAGACTGTCTTTTGACACTGGGGTGCCTCTGCACATTCTGAAAATGGTTAAAAATTTACACCATTCGGCCATAATTCTTGCTGCATTAAATGAGGTATTTTTAGTTCTGGAACAGTAATTTTAAATGAACTTTTGTTACTTATCTGTCCTGGTTTTCATTTTTTCGCAGATAACATTTTTATCCAGTTTTTTTTTTTTCTTTTTAAATAGTTAAGTATTTTCTAAGCTTCCGTTTTTGGATCAAAACCTGACAGGAAATCGCCATATGTTTTGTGGCTACACGCAGGATACTTCCAGCATTCTCATTGGTTCCCTGGAGTGGATCGGTTCCCTGGTCGTTCAATAAGTGTTAAACGAGGTATTTTGTAAAAACCTCTTTTTTGGGTTTCCATTTATCATTTTCATCTTCAATCAGTGGACGGTTGGTATCTTAAACAGGCGTCACGGGTGCAATTGAACTGCTTTATATTCTTGGTTAAGGTGGCAGCTTAGACAAATCAACAGAACAAAGTGGCTGTTCTGTCTGCTTCAACTGACCTTGTAGTCTCTTTCAAACCATTTTGTTCTTTTAAAATTAATGGATTGTTATTTTTGTGCATTTTTTACCTCCATGGAATTTTTTGGTAACTTTTTCTCTGTGCTTTCTATTTTTTCCCATAGCAGCTTATTATTTTCCTCTAGGATTTGATTTTTACTTCTTAATTCACAAATTAGGTTATTTGCGTATAATGTGTGATTTAATTAGATAAACAAAAAATAGTTCCGCCGAGATACACACTTACTAATAAAGGTTTACAAAGGGAGTACTATTCACATAAAAGAAGTTTTCATTGGACTTTAAGGTTCGAAAGTATCTAAAAGTTCAAAGTATAAGCGCTGTCGTGGTTTAAACCGTGGACTATGGGCTACGGCGTTTATACCAACATGGTTTCAATTGAAGACCTCGGTGCAAGAACCGGGCATATCTCCACTTTTCTAAATTGTTGTAAAATCGAAAAAACTTAATATTTTTAGAAAATGTGAATAAGTTATACTTAATTAAATTAATCCTTCTAGAGGAACATTGGACAAGCCTTATTTATTCAATCACTACTTTTCTTCATATTGTAGACGCAACAATTTTGTTTTGAGAAAATGGACTTGCCTGTTTTTTGTTCCAAAAATCTCACGTGTTAAAAATAAAAATTGCACAATGTACTGTTTTGGATTTTTTATTGCAAATGATACATTGAAATGAAAATATAATAACCAAATAATTATTTTAAACATAAGAAGAGTCACTAACACTACCTTCATTACGATCTTCGTTTACATCTCCAAAATTTGGGTCTTCGGCATTATCAGTAATATTTTCAAACATGCGGTTGTAATAACCTTGGTCATTTAAAGGTACATATTTTCGTACGAAGGCTCTTATTTCTTTAAGTTTTAAGGGTTTATGTCCAGGTGCTTTGAGTATGCTTTATTATTAGGCATGGCGAATGCAATAATATCTCCTTCTGGATTCATAAAAAAATTTGTGGTAATAACAAATCTCAAACTTACAGATACATTCGATAAACTGATAATTTTTTGTATACCTCAATAATCTATAGGTTGATATAGCAAACTTTTCTTTTTTTGGCCCTTTGGGGGCTGATTTAAAGAGTTGTTTAAAATGGTCAGAAAAGTTAAGGCTCATTTCTTGGTCTACAAGACCAAGAAAGTACCTTAAATATGTTCGAAGTTTGTTAAATTAACTTTATCCATTCTGACGGTAGATATATTCTTTCCTTCTTCCTATTATTTTTTTCTATGAGTTCAAATGAGCTATCACATGGTAGAAAACTGTGTCCTGGTTCGGGGTACTGGTGATGTATTTGACTAATTTTTTTATTTACATTTACCAAAGTATACAGATATCTCACTAATTTACTTTTTTCAATAACTTACTGAACCAGGTAAATGTGTGTTTATATAATGATCAAGAAAGGAATGACTTAGTTGCTTCCTTTCTTAGCGGTCTGCTCATCATACATGTAAAAAGTTGACATGCCCAATTCTCTCGAAAGAATACAAAAATTATATTCTCAAAGTTGCGTTTTGTAAACCAATTCTCCTGCTGAAACATGGGGTAAAGTCAAATTCTGCTGAAAGTCGAAACATAATATTTCGATGGACTCATCTGTTTTTACTGAGAATGGTAACTTCTTTTAATTTTGGATTTATTGTCCTGATTTTGGCCGCTTTCTTTGCACTGGTATTAAAGAAATCAATTCACCCGAATATGTCTTGTTTCTCCTTATTTCCTAATTTGTTAAAAGATGTGAGAATAAAGAATCTTTTTGTTTCGTCAATTTTGTCAAAACATTTAAGTTGGGTTAAAACCACAAAGAAAATGGACATGGATAAGTCCCAACGGTAATACAAAAAACGAAATAGATTACATCCTTACAACAGAAAAAACCATCATCAAAGATGTTACAGTACTGAACCGCTTCTCAACCGGTAGCGATCATAGACTTGTCAGAGCCAAACTCAGGATTAATAGCCAATTCGAAACAAAAAAGAAAATAGAAAATGTATCGAAACTAGATATGGAAAAACTTAAGCAATCAAAAGACGAATATAAACAAAAAATAAAGGAAGGTATACCGGTCACTAGAGATTTGGAAAACAAAAATATCGATGAAATAATCAGATATTAACCGATACATTAGCAAAGGCGGGAAAAGAGGTAGCACAAACAAGAATAAAAAAGGAAAACTATGTATCCCAGGAAACAAAAAATCTTATGAGTAAAAGAAAAACATTACTGGAACAAGATAAGAGAAACACAGTAGATTACAAAGAGGTAAACAAAGCTATCAGAAGGAATATCAAGGATTATAAAAGGAGAGTACAGGAAGAAAAAATAGAAAAAGCAATTGAACAAAATAAAAACATGAAGTGCTTAAAACCACAGCTTGGAACCATACAAATTAATAGTATAAAGAACAAAGAAGGTACAGAGACCAATAATGTAGAAGAAATTATACAGATAACACAAGAATATTATAAAAACCTCTACAATACAAAACAGAAACCAACCCAAGAAATCCTTAAGCAACTACAAATAAAAATAAAAAATGTTAATTCCGACTTACAACCAGAGATCAGTAAGAACGAGATAAGAAGAGCACTCAAAGAGATGAAGAACAATAAATCGCCAGGAAAAGACGGGGTGACTGTAGAAATGCTAAAACATGGTGGGAAAACAACTAGAGAAGTTTTGTACATACTTATGAATAAAATTTTAATGACAAAACAAATACCCAACAGTTGGAACGAAGCAATAACACTGTTACTATTTAAGAAAGGAGATAAAAAGGATCTAAAGAATTACAGACCCATAACTTTATTAAATGTGATGTACAAACTATTAACCAAAATATTAACAAATAGATTAACAACTAAATTAGATGGATACCAGGCAAGAGAACAAGCCGGATTTAGAAAGAGCTTCAGTACAAGTGACCACCTTTTAACGATGAAGATTTTAATCGAAAAAACTAACGAATATCATATCCCGCTGTACATGGCATTTATTGACTTTGAGAAGGCATTTGATAGTGTGGAACACTGGGCAGTACAGAATTCCCTACAAAACAGCAGAATAGACTACCGATATACCGACTTAATTACAAATATATACAACAAGGCAACAACAACTATTAAGCTAATGAAACAAACGGAGCCTATTAAAATAAACCGAGGAGTAAGACAAGGAGATACCATATCGCCCAAGTTATTTAACCAAGCGCTAGAAGATGTTTTTAAACGACTACACTGGGATGACTTGGGAATTAATATAAACGGGCAAAATCTGAATCATTTACGATATGCTGATGATATTGTATTAATAACAGAAAAAAGTGAAGAATTGCAAAGAATGATGGAAGAACTAGATAGAGAATCGACAAAAATTGGACTCAAGATGAATTATAGTAAAACAAAAACCATGACTAATCAACCAGAAGAACTTATGATTACAGTGGCACAAACAAAAATAGAACAAGTAAAAGAGTATATATATCTAGGCCAAATCACTAAATTAAATAAAGAAAATCAGACCGAAGAAATAAAGAGAAGAATAAGATTGGCCTGGGCATCATTCGGAAAACTGTCTTATATTCTAAAGAATTCAAAATACCCCCAATACTTAAAAACGAGAGTCTTCAATCAATGTATACTCCCTGTCCTCACATATGGCTCTCAGACATGGACGTTTACAAAGGAAAATATGGATAAAATAGCAAAGACAGAAAGATCCATGGAAAGACAAATGCTGAACATTAAACTATCAGACAAAAAAAGAAACGAATGGATCCGTAATAAAACAAAAGTGAAAGATGTCTCAACCCAAGTAGCAAAGCTTAAATGGAAGTTCGCCGGACACACCCTAAGGCAGAAAGATGAAAGATGGACTAAAACAATTATACATTGGAGACCATGGAATCACAAACGTAAAAGGGGAAGGCCACAAATGCGATGGTCAGATGACCTGAAGAAACACGCCGGGTCAAAATGGATGCAAATTGCCCAAGATAGAGAGGCATGGAAGAAGGAGGAGGAGGCCTATATCCAAGGATGGATTTTAAGGGCTGTATAGATAGATTTAAGTTGGTAAGTGCATCATATTCCCATTCTTCTTTAAGGTACAACCTTTTAACTGAATTCAGATACTCCTCTCCGCAGGCTTAACTGTTTCCTTACATTTCTTTGCCACGCACTTTCGTTTGTTAATCGTTTTCTACCTCTCTTATCATAACTCAAAATTACAACCTGTTCTTTTTAACGAAATCTCACAACTGAAAACAAAATACCTAAACACCAGACCAGTAGGTACCACCGGACCAGTGAGCGTTATCTCTACTCCAATATCTTCCACTACACGCGATCATTTCGATGCTAAAATCGGATATCTTTTGGACTTGCCTGATTCTTGCACCGTAATGGATGATCGGATAAATCCTTTGCTACGCTAAATTAATGGGGATTCATTGGATTTACCTGATTCTCGTACCAAAATATTCGCAACTTCAAATTTTCTATGCTGAATGCAATAATTTAATTTCATTTAAAAATGGACTTGCCCGGTTCTTACACCGAGGTCTTCAATTGATCCTTTCGAAGGGTCCATGTACAGTACCAAAGTCTGCAGTTACTCGAATAATTTAAATTAATTTTCTCCCCTCGTTATTAGTCTGATGAATACTAAAATTCATTGGGTAATATGCATTTATATTCCCCTGAGCGTTTCCCTCAAAAACTGTATATATTATAATTATTTAATTTTTATTATAATCTTTAGGCTACTCTTAATTTTTTATGATCAATATTTTGTTACTATATTCATTAACTTCATTGCTTTATTATAAGTATTTATTTTTAATTTGTTCCTACAGATTGCTACTGCGTAAACTTATTCCTATGTAGAACATTGTGTTCTCGTTTTCTTTGAGAAAAATCTAAGTTGTGTTCGAAATTTATCTGATAGGTTGCAGGAGTATGTAACGTTATAAACGTCACATCTTTATTAATTTATATTTAAATAATTATTTTATTTTAATTTTTTTATTAATTTATTAATTCCTTTACCTCCAGTTTCGTTTTTACTATTTTTTATTTAAAACGTAGTTGGTACTCTCTGTCTTTCTTTCTCTTTCCGGTATACTAAATATTCTGTTCTATATTGACAGAAAAGCTAATGTCATCATAGGCATACGTCCAATGTCATCTGTGCTAACTTCATTGCAGTCCCTTCCTACTTTCTGCCAATCATCTTTTCTAACGTAGTACGAATATTATTTTTTGCCGTTTTTGAAATTTATAAAAGATGGCAAAAATTATTATAAACTTCATTTTATGGTCTGCAGAATTCTCTTGGAATAAGTACTTTCATTGTAATATATATTCTATAATTCTGACACCATTTTCAATATTCGTAACCTCACTTCTTGTAAAGCTACGTTATTTTCAATTTTGTGCAGTAGGAATCGTAGAACAATCTAGTTGAACAAGTGAAAAAGTTTAAGTATCTAGGCTGTTGGATAACATTAAACCTTAGACCAAGAACAAGAGGTTAAATGTAAAATAGAACAGGCAAGAAACACCTTAAAGATGCGGCAGTTACTCACTACCCCGTAATCTGATTTGTCCCTACGGTACCGCATCATAAAACGTTATGTATATAGTGTACTATTACACGGCGTGAAAGCTTGGACGTTAACAGTCAGCTTGTTACGACGTTTAAAGAGCTTTGAAATGTGGGTATTTCGTCGTATGCTGAGAATTCCATGGACAGACCGCGTTAGAAATGAAGATGTTTTAAGGCGTATGAATAGAGAACGTGAACTCACAGAAATTGTCAAGAAGCGTAAAAAGTCTTATCTTGGATACATATTTAGACAAGATAGGTATAACTTCGTTCAGCTTATTATAGAAGGGAAAATAGAAGGCAGACGCGGCCGGGTAGACGACAAATGGCCTGGCTGCGCAACATCAAAGATTGGACAGGATTAGACTTTCAAAATTTAATAAGGAAAGCCCAAAATAGGGAAGATTTTGCAGAGGTCACTGCCAACCTTCGCTAAGAAGACGGCACCCAAAGAAGAAGAAGAAGGAATCGTAACAAAATTTAGCTAAGTTTAATAATAATTATATTTCATTTTATCCTTGCCATCTGCTCTTTATTTAATTGTAATTTTGTAAAATGGCAAGGAAGTTAAACCCCCTTTGATGTGTCTCTAATACAAGCTGTTCCTTATATTTTAGTTTATTGACTGTATTATGAAGTTTTGTTGGCTGTATTTCTAGAAGTTTATTGGCTTTATTGGTTTTATGGGATATTTACTGGAGAATATATCATATAAAATAACATGCTCTGGAGGACCTAACTGCAGCTGTCAACAGGACCTAATTACCTAATTGGGAGGCCACAGATAACTGGTAGCAAGCAGCACATTGATGCCATCATGCCAATAAGTATCATCCAAATTTTATTCACTGTAAAGCATTGGCAGCGTTAATTTTTGCTACTTAAATATTGTATTTTTTATTTTAAATAAATATGTCTAGTTAAATAATTTTTTTATTTGCTGTCAGTTAAGGGTTCATGGTTTAATTCATAGTTTAATAAGAGACGAATGCACATTTGAGATACTGTGCTAGGCAAAGTATAGACGAAAAGTTCCCATGATTGATTGAGGTATTATTTTTATAATAGTATTTCAATTCTTTTTGGTAATCTCATCGTTACAGTGTTGTTCTTTTTCTTCTTTGTGTGCCTATCCATGACGAATGCTAGCAGTCTTTATGGCAATCTGTATCTTATCTGCAGCAGCGCAGAAAAGCTGCGCAGGATGCTGTGTTAAACCAGGTTCTTAGGTACTTTAACCAGGGTATTCTTCTTTATCCTGGATCTCGTTTCCAAATTTTATTTCTTGTAGGATGCCTTGTAGGAGGACATATCTGGTTTCATTTTGCATAATTTGTCCAAAGTACTGTAGCTTTCGAGCATATTTGATGGTTGTCAGTTCTTTCTCGGTTTTTCTTCATTTTTCTGAGGACTGCCTCATTTGTGACTAAGTAAGTCCGCGGGATCTCAAGTATAATACGATACAGCCACATCTCAAAAAAGGATAGGCAAGACGTTGCATCGTAGCAGTCTTACTTGTACACCAAGACAGAGGTATGGCTCTTGAAGACGGCCCACATCCGGTTAAATGTGGATCTAGCTTTTTCGATGCATGCCGTGGTAGTTGTAGTGCATTCATTGTTCTACTGGGCTTGTAAATACTCGTTTAGAATAGATATTGTAGAATAGATGAGACAAAATACTGTCTTGCCCACTCTTTGCCTGGAACCAAGCCTGGAAATATCTTGCCTGAATGAGAATAAAAACAATTCTTTTCATATTTTAAGATACTTCTTTTTCATTAAATTCCTTCTTTTTGTTATTAATATCACAAAATAATTAATATAAAAAAGGAAGTAAGTTATGCTTTTAATTTTCTAACTACAAACTTTTAAGACAAAAAACTAATTGAATAGTCAAGTTAGTTCAACGTGCAATATTCGTTAATAATAGACTGAGAAGGAAAGCTTTTAATAATAGCTGAGAACCAAAGTTATAAAACAAATTGGAACTTCGTGTAGAATGCTTTGTAAAGATAATGCATATAATTAGAAAAAATTGTAAATTAGATCGATAAATTTTGTACATAACACAACAGTATGTGTACTACAAACGAGTCTAAGAATGTAGTTATTTGTAATATAGGTTTGTTGTTGGTATATGATTGTCACCGACTGTTTTCGAAAACTGATGAGGCAGCATTGATGTCAAACTTTTAAATAATTGGTCAAAATTGTTATTTAAAAAAACCGTTCGAAAAAGGGCTGACTTGTGAGTTTTGTTTGGATTATACTGATGAATCAGCAGTCGCTCCTGAAAGGGAACAATGGATTCATTTACAACAACGCAATCTTTTGGCGAATGAAACTTTCTGCAGTTTCTGCATTTTTTTCACTATTGATCACAGCTGGAATCAATAGCCAGGTAATTACACTAGTGACTATTCCTGGAAGATCTGGGATTAGTTACGCCAATTATGGAAGAACGAAAAAGTAATCAGCGACTTACAAAACATTTACGATCCAAAATAGTTCTGGGAGAAAGTGACCAAGCTCCACCGAAAAATCAACGTACGGGACGTGGAGGGTATCAAAAGAATTCCAGAAAATCTGACCGGAAAACTAAACAAACATGCGATGCATGTCAAAATGTTTATTGTTTAGATCACCTTCGTCGCATTTGCGACGAATGTATCCAGTTTCGGGACTGCTAACTTTTTTTAAGCTTGGATATCCAATATCCTGCTTTTTTATATTTATTGTTTAAACCTTTTAAAAAAACTTCTTTGAAAAACATTTGCTTTGTATTCCAGTTCTTCCTCTGACGGAATTTTTAGTTTTTTATTGAAGCTTATAAAATGAAAATATTTGCTTCGTTGTGTAGTTGCAGCAATCTGCTGATTTAGCTGTTGATTCATCTGTTGTGTCTATATTTTGCTGTGTAAAGACATTTTGTCTTTATTTGACTTCTTGGTTATTTGACACCCAAGAGAATTAAATTTTTTCAGATATAAACTTCGAATCAAAATAATTTCGTTGTGTTACTGCTGTAACCGGAATACGTAGAATTAATTACGAAGAGTATTGTACTTGTAACAATATGATTCAAGTCATGCATGACTCGATGTATAACTTCTTCCAAATAAAGACGTTTTGACATGTTTTTAAAAGACATCATGTACATACAAACCAAACTAGCATCTGCAGTTACTAGCACTCTTTCTATTGAAAGACTAAATAACTGAATATCGTTTTGAAATAAAAAGAATATACTAATTTGAGTATTTTAAATCTTTAGATATATAGTCGAATTTCGCACATCCTCTCAGTCTACACCATATTAACTTGAATGAAAACTTATTTTATAAACTAGATCTAATCTAAGCAGAGATATAATATTCTATTGTTACAATGTAGCAGCATTATTACATTTGCAGCAACTGGTATTGTTACAATAACTGGTAGGGAAACATATTTTCTTATGAGCCTCTAATGATCGAATTCAAAATTTCCGAGAATGCATGATAGACACGTGATTTCGGCTACTTTTGACCAATTACGACGCGTGATTTATATTTAATAGTTTCATTTAATGTTGGCCAGATTAAAGTACGTATAAGAGAAAAAGTATAAGGGCACATATGTAAGTAAAAGACGGTTCTGCTACAGGGGAGGTATAATATATATCACCTGGCACTTCATCACTGCTACCAACTGTATGCATGTGAATAGAATGCAAAAAGTTGCACAGCGATACATCTTGCTGAGTAAAAATGGTTGGATTAGTGCTTAAAGTATACTATAACATTTAGTTTACTCTTTGGTAGTTTATTAATTTTTTCGAGAAGTATAAAAATGTCTATTATCTAAATAAACCATTTAAATGTTCGTAAGCATTAACGTTTAAATGATATAACTACATACTATAAATGACCAGTCATTTAAGTTATAACATACTAGCATATAATTTAGTTTTTTAAGTCAATAATTTCTTTTAAATACATACAGCAAACCTTTTTATAACGCAGAAAAACAAGCTATTAAGCTCATACCTGCATATGTGACGCACACAAATCTCTTCAAATGGGTCTTTAATTGTTGCTTTTAAAATTGTGTAAAGGTGGTTGAAATTTGAACAACATAAAAAACATTTTTAGGATCGTAAAACGTTTTAGGAATCAAAAAACAAAGTAAATGTACGTTAAATGGAAACTTGTATTGGTTCAATGATGAACGGTAACAATGATTTATAAATTATTAAAGGCGGTTGCTTTTCATTAATTGATTTATGACCTATTAAGGTGTTTTCTCAGGTTTGGGTCATACTGGCTCAGGTGCTAATGCGAAGTTCCGAAGTGTGTACCTAGGGTGGATCGAAAAATCGAAACTGTTTTGGAATAGTGCGCAAAAGTTGCCAATTGGTATTAAAAACCTAATCTTTATTTGTATTCATTTTCTGCCCTCTACCAGGGGTTGAAAAAATAAAAAATATGAACTTATGATTTTAATTGAAAAGTTAATTAATTAGTACATGTTATTATTATAAAAATGATATTCAATTAAAATATCTTTGAAATATGGCAGTTTTATTCATCTACCCACCCCAACCCTGCCTCTTAAATTTGATTATTTATTGTTTGTAGTCCATTTTTTGACTAAAATTTTGGCATATCTTTGGGCGAATCAATTTTTGCCTTAATAAAACTGTCTCTTTTTTGTGACCCAGCAACCGATGAAGATGCTTCAGTTAAGAGCTTCATGAATCCCTCTACAGATTTGGTGGCAGGCAAATGTAGCGATGTCGATAATTTTTTCAGGAGAACCAGAAATCACATTTTTCAAATATTATACTTTCAAACTTTGAAGCAATGTAGGGCAAGTTATTTTATTGTTTTACCAATCAATCAGATCAATATAGTCATCTGCGTTAAAATTAATTTCAGGAATATTAAAAAGTCAATATAAGATGTAACCATTATTGGGTTTAGTTTTTGCAATGATAATGCGAGACAAAGAGTGTCATGCAGCATGTATAGCAGTAGATTTTCCGGATATTTTGCTCTAAATATCGACTACGTTTTATTGTTTGTAAAACAGGCTTTGCACTATTTACACACGATGAGTTGCATTTAATCAGAAAATATAAAGAAGCATACAAAGAGAGAATAAAGGTCAGTTCCTTTAATTCTGATGTGTAATTTTCAGTACTAACATAACCCTTTCAGACCTGAACATCAGTTTTTCTTCAGAACTTGGTAAAATTTAGTGTAAATGGTACTTAGAGGATGCCTTTAATAGAAAAAATATTAAAACAAATCTATAAATACAGTGTTTAAAAAAAAAGGTACCCACAAAATTGTGTATGATGGATTTTATTTTAGGTAATACAAAATATTAAATCTACCGTGTATGAATATACAAAAAACAATTTTGATCCTTTGTAGGCACAAATAAACATTACATTTTAAACCCCTGACTCTCGTTCTACTTTTGCAAGTGTTTCTGCGGCACAATATGGCTGTGGTTAGCTGATCTACAGTTAGAGAATGTTCAAAGTTAACCAACCTTTTATCTTTAGCTGGGATTGTAGATTGTAGCCCTATAATTTTGTGTTTTTTTTTTTTGTTGGAAGCTCTCTTTC
The DNA here is from genome assembly GCA_918026665.1 of Diabrotica balteata. Taxonomy (NCBI): domain Eukaryota; kingdom Metazoa; phylum Arthropoda; class Insecta; order Coleoptera; family Chrysomelidae; genus Diabrotica; species Diabrotica balteata. The sequence continues at coordinate 181,979,950 of OU898276.1, forward strand.
TTCCTCTACTTGATCACTATTAGTAAAACGTCGTTTCGCAGGGGTTGCCAGTAATGTTTTATTTTGGAATTTGCCTTTGCCTTTCATTTTGGAATATTATTCATTTGACAGTTAGCTCTATATTGCCTCCAAGAATTTACCATCGCAAGATCCAAAAAGTATATTATTGCTTTGTGGGTCCATTTTCTGGTTTTGTCCAGCTTCGGTAATATTCGAGTTGCTGATCTACGATATCAACACCTTCCATATTCTTATTGTAACATTTAACAATATCATGACTACATATTTTTTTTTCATTTTTGCACCACCTTTTTACCATACTTTTGAGGATCAACTCCAGCTGTATTCGAGAATAAAACTGCAGATTTTGAGTCCCTCGACTTAAATGCTACCATATTTTGTACTTTGCAGCAAAATTGTTCACTTTGTCCTCTCTAAAGACGATTATCTGGCACAAAGTTAACTTTGATTTGATAATCTATATATCTATATATTTTTAGTTCACAAATCTTAATTATTTATTAAGCGAGGTGTAGTAAAATATCTGTTAAAGTACAAAAACGATCCTTCCGGCAATGATGTTGTTAATCTCAAGATTACAAAAGGTCAAAGTCCATATTCCGCATTTGAAAGAGGAGTTTGTTTTCCTTGGTATACCTCAAAATCGAGAACCACACCTGTTGATGAAACCAGTACAAAAATTTTTAATATCGTGGTTTGCCTTTTACATATCGACGTAAAGAGCACCGACCAGTAAAAGGAATCATCTGTTCGTCAATGCTGTAGTTGTTTATTGAACTCTCAATTTGAACACATACATTTCGTACCGCATCTATGATAGGTGGCACTTTGTGTCAACAAAGTGAAGGCAGGTTCTCAGTTGCTTAACCCTATCCCTGGGTAAAGCATCAGATATACTTGATATTTTTAACCCAGCTTTCCAATACTACGATAAACGAGGATACCGAATACAACCAAAGAGCAAATGGGCTCCAAGCAGTTTTTTTATTTCAGCTGCTGTCGTATTTAACGCTTTCCCTGTTTTTGACAATGAATACATATTAGAATATAAGGCTGCTTGGTCAAAAATGTCGTTCTGAAAATATTTTAAAAAATATTTTAGATGAGTTTCAATATTTCCGTGTTGGTTTGCAAACAAATTTTCTTTCTTTGGTTTATCATAGACACTGGTAAAACGAACGGCTTTTGACCAAGAAAATTTTTGTTCTTCTTTTTTTTTCCGACTCGTCATCGCTCCTGCCAGAATCCTAGTAGGTTCCTAAGCCACTGTCTGTCATGTAGGGTCAGCATCCGAATCGTCGCTAGAACCTTCTACCTCTGAAATCTCATCCATCATCCTAAGAAGATCATCGACATCTTTTTGCTTGTCCAAGAAATCTAAAATAAAAAAATTTAAAAACACAGTTAATCCCAACCTGCACAAATGTGTAAGTAGAAATAGAAAGTTAATTTACTCAAAAAACTATGTTTACATTTAACAAGAAAACACTGCAATAATTTGGCTAGACTAACATTAAATGTAACATACTGGTTTAAAAAAAAACAAGCTTCTTTACTATAAAAAACATACTTACATTTTTGACGAAAATTTCGGCCTACCATCGTGAAAAACTATCATACTAATATCCTGCCAACCCAAAATCATGTGGCCCAGACATGATTCAACGTTGTTCTGTGATACCTACACTACTATCGTCGCTCGTTCGGAACGTTTAAAACTGTGCTGTACGTATACGAGGGTACGTTAAAAATAGCCTATAATGTTATTTACCAACGTGAACCATTGAGAATGATTAAACTTTTAAGGGCGTCAGTTTAATAAATCAACAGAACATTCCTCAGTATAAATTGCGACACAAATTTGAAACAAATATTTCTGAACGAGATAACTAGACATGTAAAATCCTACGTCGCATAGGATTAGCCTGGGCAACGTTTGGTAAATTGAACTATGTATTTAGATCTGATCTACCCATATGCCTCAAAAGGAAAATCTTTGATCAGTGTGTGTTGCTTGTACTCACTTATGGAGCAGAAACATTAACACTCACAGAAAATGTAGTTAATAAGATTCTTGTGACACAGATGGCTATGGAACGCCATATGTTGGGTATCTCTCTAAGAGAGCGAATCTCAAACGAAGAAATACGTCGTAGAAAAAAAAACAACAGAAGCTATCGAAAAAATCGCATCCTTAAAATGGAATTGGGCAGGACACTTCCCCAGATTATCAGACAACCGATGGACAAAACGTATTTTAGAGTGGAGACCAAGGCAAGAATCTATGCGGAGCAGAGAACGCCCACCAACTAAATGGACTGACGACTTGAAGCGTGTTAGCAATAACTGGATGCAAGCCGCACAAGACAGAGACAAATATAAAGAGCTAAGGGAGACTTATGTCCAGCAGTGTACGACTACAGCTTGATGATGATTTCTGATCGACACTCAAGTCAATTAAATCTACTTCTTATATATACTACTTAATATAAGAGTAAGAAAAAAAATAAATAACATAACACCATTTTTTGCTAAATCTCAGAATATTTTATCCATTTATCAAACAATCAGAACAACTATTATTATTCACTACCTTTAATACCATCATTAACACCTAAATGAATACAAACACTAAAGGTTATTGACAATATAAAAATAGCAACAAAGAACATCAAAACCATTTCATCTTTATATTCCAAAACTAAGTATCCTATAGACAAATTAGATAAAACAAATGTAGTATACAGCATTCTTTGTACTCAGTGTGAAGCTGAGTATATTGGTGAGACCGGAAGAAATCTCTCAAATCGCATTATTTCTCACAAAAGTGATTGCAGAATTAAGAAACCATCTTGTGCTTTGGCAGAGCATGTAATAGACAAAGACCATATTATGGATTTTGATAATATTAAAATTTTATGTAGTGAAAGTAATAAATTGAAAAGAACTTTTTTGGAAATGGTTTGTATTAGCAAAAGTGATAATAATTTAAACATAAGGTCAGAAATTCAAAATCTAAGCAACATTTATAATTATATTATTTCTATGTAGTTTATATATTATGAATTCAGTAAAATATCACATTTTGATTTAATTTTCCATGTATCTGTTACATTTTTTCAGGCATCTATCAATGGTGAATAAATCTTCTTCTTCTTTTTTGTTACTAAACAAAAAATAATTTTTAAACAAAATTTTATTTTTGACAATATAATTGTCAAAGTTAAAAATTTTTAAGTTGGTATTTATGACATTGAGGCTTATTTGTAACTATTCAATTTTATTTACAAATTCAATTATTGTTTTGTTAAGAAACTTTTTCAAAATTAAAATTTCAGAGAAACGTTTATTGGAATAGGACATTTTTGTATTAATGTTTTTTATAATATGTTAGCACTTTTGCCGAGTACACTGGCATTACAGCCACTAGCCATATTTTATTATATACGCGTAGAAATAATATTTAAAAATTATATATGTATATATATATATATATATATATATATAATATATATTAATTTTGTGTTATTTTATTCCTTTATATAACAACAGTGGCATTTGATATAATACGCCAAGCTGATTATGTATGTTAAATGCATCTTCCTGTATCTTCATCTTTAAGCTCACATTTGTCATATCTTTTATTTGCGGTCCTTAACATTTTTACGAGTTATTATTACCTAATGGTGTAGTAATGATGATGACCTCTAACACTTTTATCTTCTTTTCATGATTAACCTTCAAGAATGCATCTATTTTTTAAGTATCTCCACTTGTAATACATTTGAAAAAGATTTTATTTTAGATTGAAGAATGAGGTCAAAGGCCTGAGACGAATTTCGATTAAGTTGTTTCGTTGTTTGTTAATATTATAGGATATTTAGTTTTTAAAAAATACCTGATGCGGCTAAGATAAAAAAAAACTGTCAACTTATATATACGTCAAAATTGGATGTTTCGTTTAGACGAGATATAATACAATTATAAATGAAATACTTAAATCATTATGACATATAAAAAGTCGCCAATTCTGAGTTATTAACAGCGCAGCGGTAAGAAATCCGTCAGGTAGGAAAGGAGAACGGATTTTCTTATGGCGTGGTGAATATTTGTATGTAATCTACATGAATCCAAATAGATATTGTAACCAAATAACTAGGAACCTGGATTTCAGACAATAATGATCTAACAGCCGAAATAAGAGCTAGGATAGACATAGCAAGAAAAAGTTTGTAAAAATGAAAACAATTCTCTGCAACAAAGATCTTAGATTAGAACTCAGAATAAGAGCACTGAGATGCTACGTGTTTTCGATACTGCAATATGAACTTGAAAGCTGGACATTGAAGCACGAACACATAAATAAGTTACAATCCTTTGAAATGTGGTGTTACAGGAGGATGCTTAGAATAGCATGGACACAGAAGAAAACTAATACGGAAGTATTGTGAGAAATACAATAAAAAATAAGAAAGTTACAATATCTGGGACACGTAATGAGGGGACAGCGATATGAACTGCTAAGGCTGATAATACATGGAAAGATAAGAGGAGGAAGGAGTATAAGAAGAAGGAGAGTGCCATGGTTGAAGAATTTAAGGACTGGTTTAAATGCAGTTCTATAGAACTCTTTAGAGCAGCAGTAGATAAAGTAAAGAGAGTGATGATAATATCCAACCTCCGATTGGGAGACGGCACTTAAAGAAGAAGAACCAAATAATACTTCAAATATAATGTGCAGAATATTTTTAAATTGGGTTCCGATAATAAACTCGTTTCAATAAGCTTTTTTGTTCTTAAAAGTAGAACAAAAGTTTAGCTTCTCTTCCGTAAAATTTATAATCTAATAATTCTAACTGTACTAATATGCAAATGACCTATATAGTACTGTTCCAGAAATGAACATATTGTTTTAAAATATAAAATAAAAATATAATTCTTTGACTTTTCTTATCCTCTCAATCGTCCGCAAGTATACAGGGTGATTCACAAACTCGCCATAGTGCACCACATATCTCACAAAGTCATTTTCATGCTCCTCAAAGGAGTAATAATGCCCAAGTTACTCAAATAGCCACAGCGCTGGTAACAATTTACTCTGAAAGTGGACAACCTGTACACGCAAGATGTCTTCTCGATAATGGATCTCAATCGAGCTTTGCAACAAAGGATTTAGTAAGTAAACTAAATTACTCTACTTATAATAAAAGATTACAAATTTCCACAATCTCTCAAAATTATTCCATCTCAAATGAAATGGTAAACATTGAATTTTTCCCATATAAAAACAATGATATGAAATTTGAAGTATCATGTGCAGTTTTGGACAATATTACGTGTAAAATACATCAGGTACCTCTAGATCGTAGCAAAATAAAAATACCAGCTGGCATAAAGCTCAGTGATCCCTCTTACTCCTCCCCAGGTAGAATCGATCTCTTATTAGGTGCAGAAATTTACTGTGATCTATTAAAGGATGGTTTAATTCATATTGGAGCAGGTCTTCCAGTCTTACGTCATGTTCGGTAACCTATCTCCACAAGTTTCATCTAAGAAAAAGATGCACTCTCACTCAAACTGTAACCATTCACACTCAAATCACATTTCTTTATTTGTTCAATCTCACACTGAAGAAGAAAACATAAATAATCTTCTCCAAAGGTTTTGGGACATTGAAGAAGTTCCCGAAACAAAGCGTTTAAGTCCTGATGATGAAAAGGCTGAGAAAATATTTAAAGCCGCAACAAAAATCCTACCGAATGGACAGTTTCAAGTAGATTTACCCATATGCACGCCTAATGAAAATAATAAATTGGGCGACTCTTTCCAAATGGCGCGAAGGCGATTTCTAAATTTGGAGAACAAATTCTCAAAAAATAATTCTCTTTATAAACAATATAAAGCTTTTATAGATGAGTATGTTGAATTAGGACATGCAAAATATGTTCCGTTGTCTCTGCAGAATATACACTCAGAAAACAAATATTTCTTGCCTCACCACAGTGTAGAAAAAGACACTTCTCTCACAACTCGTTTGCGCGTAGTTTTTGACGCATCGATGAAAACCACTTCTGGTTTTAGCCTTAATGATATCATGTTAAAGGGTTATACCACACAACCAGAACTTTTTGACACTTTAGTCAATTTTAGACTCTTTAAGTATGTATTCACATCTGATATAAAAAAGATGTTTAGACAAATCAAAATTAACCCCAACCAAACTTTCTTATTAAATATTTTGTGGCGCAACTCTCCTTCGGAGCCGTTAAAATGTATACAATTGGAAACGGTTACCTATGGAACGAAACCAGCTACCTTCCTTAGTACACGATGTTTAATTGAACTCGCAAACATGCATAAGGAAGAATATCCTCTCGCTCATGATATGCTCATTCATTTGTGCTATATTGATGACATATTATATGGTACAAATAGTATTGAAACACTCAAACTTGCGCATGAGCAAATCACTTCACTGCTACAAAAGGCAGGCATATCTCTCCACAAATAGTGTTGAAATTCACCACAATTTTTAGAAAATATTTCACAATTTTCAACTGACTCTACTTATGTTATATCTAAACAAAATTATTCCAATAAAATATTAGGTCTTTGTTGGGACTCTAAATTAGATAGTTTTTCTATTTCAGTACCAGAAATCGAAATAAAAGATTTCTACACTAAGAGACAAGTGCTCTCGATAATCGCAAGTTTTTTCTACCCCAAGGGATTAATTAATCCTGTAATACTATCTGCAAAAATAATAATGCAAAAAATTTGGCTTTCAAAAATTCAGTGGAATGAAAGTTTAGACTCTACACTCTTAAATGAATGGTTATAAAAAAACATTTAAAAATTCACAGACCTTTTTTTATTGAAAATTATATATGTAGTATACAAATACACGCATTTTCCGACGCTAGTGAAGTGAGTTATTTATAGCTCAAGAAATGTCTCTTCCACACTCATCACCACTAAAAGTAGGGTAGCTCCACTAAAAACATTAACTTTACCTAAGTTAGAACTTATGGGTGCTGTTTTATGCAGCAAACTCACTAAAAGAATAGTTGAAATTCTAAATAATAAATTAACTCAAATAGACTCAATAAACTGCTGGACGGACTCAGAAATCGTACTTGCTTGGTTAGGCTCACATAGCTCGAGATGGTCACAGTTTGTTGCAAATAGAGTTTCTGAAATACAAGGAAACCCACAATTTAAATGGCGATATATAAAGTCAAAAGAAAATTGTTTACTGGTAAGGACGATAAGGTCCGTAGTGTTAAAATAAGGACTAGAGATGGATATTTTAACAGACCTATCACAAAACTCTGTCCTCTTCCTGTGGATAAAGTAGAAAATTAAAATTTTAAATTTTTTTACATTTATATGTATTACTCTAGTTTAGGAATAATTATTTCTTAAATTACTTTAAGTTAAGTTTGCTTACTTTCTCAAATCACTCTTTGTTTCGTTTTGAAGTAAATACTTCAACGCGGGCAGTCTATGTTCCAGAAATGAACATATTGTTTTAAAATTTAAAATAAAAATATAATTCTTTGACTTTTCTTAGTGTAGAATAACTAGAACAGTTACTTTATCATTTGAACGCGACACCCTGGCGTCTGACGTCGGACCTGTTAAATATTTTTCATACCTAAATAAAATAAGGGTAAAATTCCCGTTTACGCATTATGTAGTTTTTTTATCAGTGCAGTAAGAGCAGTTCAAGCTGGCATATGGCCATCGAGCCATCACAGCGGTTAGTGAAGAACTCGCAATTCACGTGTGAAATATAACATTTCTCTCCGCCGAATTAGGGCATTTTCTCGTTTTATTCTCTCGTGTTTATTTTACGTGATATAAAGAAAGAGTACATTTGATATTGTATAGTAAGTTACGGCCGTGTTGGGCCTCTCTGCTCTTAAAAGATTTAATTATAAATCGATAAACTCAAAAGTGATTTTATTTCTCTGGAGCTATATTTGCTCACATTAAGAATCCTTATCCTTCAACGGTCACTGAAGATCCAAACCTATGGAGATGCATCCATTCACAAGTCCTTTGAAGTAAGGCTTGGAATCAAAAGATTTCCAACTCTCATGGTGTAGGTAGCCAGTTACAAGGCTCCCTCAAGTACAGTCACTGAAGGTTTTCACTCCGGTTTCGTTGAACCTTCATCGATTTTTATGAAAATTGGTGAGTAGTTTGAGGATACACTAGAAACAAAAGTGACATGGTGTCAACTTGCGCTTTTACCCTAGGGGTGGATGTCACCCCTTCTCAGGGGTGGAAATTATTTTATTAAAAATAACCCCAGGAATCGATAGAGGGACCAAATCTAAACAAAATTTATCTCATAAAGTTATTAAAATAAATCAATAATTTTTGAGTTATTGAAGATGAAATATTTTGATTTTTCGTGAAAAAAACGCATGTTTTAAATCGATTTTTCATAAATAACTCATTTTATAAAAAAGTTGTCAGAATTGAAACTAATAAAAATTGAATAAATTTCTTACTTGAAAAACCTTTTAATATAAATTCAAAGTAAGTTATAGGTAATTAAATGTTATAGGTAAATAAATTATTGAACAATTAAATTACTCAGAAATACCTATAAAATGAGCTCTAGAAAAAGTTGATAGCATCAAAGTTAAGCAAGTTATGAAGAAAATAAGATGACCCTTTCAATTTTTTTTTGGAAAAAGTGAAAAATAAAACATACGCAATTTCCACAAAAATTAAAATTTATAGTAATCCCTATAAGACTTTCTTTATTTTAGCATAAGTAATGACCTCAAAAATTTTTACCGGTTTTAAATGCATATTTTTGAAAAAAAATTGATTTAAAAAAATCGTAATTTTTCAAATTTACATAAAATTCATTTTTTTTTTTTAGAATAACTCCGTATATACTAAATACACTTAAAAAATGATAGAGAAGAATATTTGAGGTTTTTTTAACAAAGATTTTCCTTTTTTCTATATTTTTTAGGATAAAAAATAACTGAGATAAAAACGTTTAAAACCTAAATTTTACTGCGAGAACCATGTAACCGGACCCCTTTAACGTTTTATCTTTTAAAAGATAAGAGATTTAAAAGATTAAGTTATTGTAAAAAATCAATAATATTTTTTAGAAAAAATTTTGGAGTAGAGATTTTGTATGTATATATAGGAAAAAAGATAGGTAATAACAAGTAGACGTGTCGATAGGTTTATGCTCACGAAATATACGGATGTATGTATGTATATTTTAAAGATAGAAGAAGCTAGTGACAGGAATTCTGTATATTTGCTCAAAAACATAGTGGGACTTTCTAGTATCAACCCCCTTAGAATGACAGGTACAACCCCCAATTTTTAAAATAGGAAGTATAGGCTTGTGATATATCGTTTGAAAGGTCTTTTCATTTTCCATTCAAAAATGTTGTCGCTTTCAAGTTTATTAAGATAAATTAAGATAAAATAAATTAAAATCATGTGGTTACCGAAATTCGCTACAATACAATCAAAAACTAAAATGTAATGCAAAACGTAATAAAATGTAGAACACGAAAAAGAACTATGAATGTTAATGAAGTAGATGTTCAAAATGTTCACCGCGAACGTCTTGGCAACATCCTAATCTCAAATAAAACTGTCTTCTAACATTATTTAACATAACAGGCGTGATCGACCTAATCGCAAGCGTTATTCGTTCTTTTAAGTCATTAAATCAGAAGGTTTAGTTTTGTACACATGGCTCTTCACATATCCCCATAAAAAGAAATCTAATAATGTAAGATCAGGTGATCGCGCTGGCGTGATTCAATCGATCCTCGCCTCCCTATCCACCGATTGGGAAATATTGTATCGAGGTACTGCCGGACATTAAGTTGGTAATGTGGTGGTGCTCCATCCTGCTGAAACCATATCGTATTCGCTGGAACTTGAGGGTTTCCTGGATCAGGATATAAATTTGCCAACGTTGGAATGACATCATTTTGAAGTAGTGCCAAATAATTGTTGCCATTCAAGTTGCCCTCAATGAAAAAGGGACCAATGATATTGTTTCCTACAATCCCTGCCCAAACATTAACCTTTTGAGGGTATTGAGTGTGTTCTTCTCTCATCCAGTGAGGATTTTCCGTGGCCCAGTAGCGGCAATTTTGCCGATTAGCATGACCGTTAAGTGAAAAAGTACACTCATCAGAAAACATAACGTCTTCTAATTGGATAATATTGTTATCCAACATGTCCATCATTTGCTCACAAAAAAAGTTCTCCTATCAAAATCGTCTTCCATGAGCTCCTGAGTAGGTATCATCTTATAGGGATGCAATTTATTTTCTTTTAATATGTTTACTATCGATGTATGGCTAGCATTGAATGTAGTGGATGCCTGTCTACTCGATGTATGTGGATTTTCCTGAAACTCAAGCAACACATCTAATTTGAGTTCATCACTCAGTGCATTGGCAGCTGCTTTTTTTATCTGCCTTACATGACCAAACTCGCGAAACTGCTTCTCTATTTTACTTATTGTTCCTTGGGATATAGGCGGTAAATTAGGAAATTTCTCATGAAATAGGCGAGTTACTTCCTGTTGTGTTCGGGTGTTATCTCCGTAACCAATCATTTGTAAAACTGTTATTTTATGCATTTCCGTTAATCTAACCATTTTTCAGAATTGAATTGAACGAACTTTTTACTTAAATTAAAATACTGACAACTTAAATAAAACAATTTACTAATGCGTGTTAAAATAACGTTGCCACGGAAATTCTTTAAAGTTTTTTAATGGTTACCATCTAAAAACCACATTGCTATGGTTTTTGTTCACTTTCTCATTATCAAGACCTAAACGGGAAATAAGTTTTGAGTATATTTTAGCGAATTTCGGTAACCACATGATTTTAATTTATTTTATCTTAATTAATCTTAATAAACTTGAAAGCGACAACATTTTTGAATGGAGAATGAAAAGACCTTTCAAACGATATATCACAAGCCTATACTTCCTATTTTAAAAATTGGGGGTTGTACCTGTCATTCTAAGGGGGTTGAAGGTAGGGGTTGCATTTTCACGTTAAAGAATGTCAAGTTATAATTTAAATTTGACGTGTTTCGGGATTTTTTATAAATATGTACAGTAACCTAAATAATGAATTTATTCCGTTTGGCTTTTACACACTGTATGCAAGCAAATAAATTCTATTGCATTTGCTAAGTTGTCGGATAACTTCGATAACATTGGATTCTGAGTTCACAAGATCGTGAAATTATATGCTCGGTTTTATTATGACTAATAACTTAGCAAATAACGTATTTTCTGTTTCTAAATGATTAAAGCTATTAAAACTAATAAAAAACATTTTCCATTATTTTTATGACAAGGGGTAGTTTTTAAGGGTGTAAAATTACGCCAAAAATAAATAAATACTTTAATACTCAGTAAATGAGATTTCAATTTAGTAATGTATTATTCAAATAATTAAAGTTTCTTGAAATTAATTTTTTCAATGATTCTGCCTTAAGGGGGTGGTTTTTAAGGGTTGAAATTTCACAGTCAATCAAAAATTAAATCATAAACGTTAAAGAAACTATTTGGGTAATACTAATATGCGATTTGATATTTCAGAAATATAAAAAATGATTTTCGAGTTAAGGGATAGTTGCTAAAACGGTTAAAAGATTAATTAAAATCATAAATCATGCTTATAAATGTTGCAAAATATTTATTTTATTTAATTAATCGAGATTACTTATGCCAGAATGCTTAAATTTGCATTTTTTGCCATTTTAACAAAAGAGGGCGGATTTTACCCCTAAAATGCAAAAAGCGCAAGTTAAGCATAATAATATGTCACTTTTGAAGTTGAGGGATAAAATATACTCAATCCCAAATTTTCATGCAAATCGATGGAGGTTCACCGAAATAGGGGATAATAGTTGATTTTTACATTAATTCACTGTACTATTATTTAAGTTCTAAATTGACTAATTTACAACAACTAATTCTATTGTAAAAATACCGAGAAGTCCTTATCTTTAAAGGAACTGGACTTACACATTTTTTGTTTAGTTGTCATCTTTGCAACGAGGTTGTTTATAGATGTGCATTTTCTTGAAAAAACATGGATTTAAATACAAAATCGTTAATAAACGAGTGGATATTATGGAAAGTAAGAAGATATATACATAGGTGTTTACATTATCTAGAAAAAGTTCAAGAATATCGAGACCAAAAGCGAACAATTTCTTATTTCGACGAGATATGGTATGACACGCATGATTCCGCTAGCAAGGGTTGGACTCATGGTTTACTTAGGTGCTAGCTGAAAGGAGTATCTCCATATAAAAGTTCTCCAACGATTATTGTGCACTGTGGATCTTCAAATGGTTGGGTGCCAAATAGGTTAAAGCTTTGCGGAAAAAAAATAGAAAAATGTAGTGTAGATTATCATCAGAATATGAATTCTAATATATTCTAAGAGTGGTTTAAGAAAACATTACTTCCTAATATAACATCCAGCAGTGTGATAACTGTGGACAATCGCTATATCACTCAAGGATTCTAAAAAACTCCGAACAGTTTGTCTTCAAAACAGAAACTACGAGATTTCCTCCCAGATAGTGATTTTTATTTTGAAGAAAATTATAATAAAAAACAATTACTTAAAGTGCTTCGAACTAAAACTTTGACAATCAATATATGCTGGACACGATTGCAACAGAGCATGGCTATACTGTTTTGAGGTTACCTCCTTATTTTTGCATTTTTAATCCCATAGAATTTATTTGGGACAAGTAAAAAAACGAATTCGGAGGAAAGATATTTTTCCAAAATTTAAGGCGAAAGTGATTAATTTAATTCGATATGAACTATCATAGATCACAAATGCTGACTTGAAAAAAACAGTAAACCATGTAGTTAATGTAGAAAATGAATACAGAAGACTAGGACAATTAACTTCAACCAGTGGACATAGTGTTGCATAGTGACCATGATGGGAGCTCATCTGCAGAAGAAATATTTTAGACAAGGACCGCTAATGTGGTGAATATATCAGTTAAAATCATTCAGTTTTTTATTATAAATTGTTAATTGTTCGGCAGCTTCATTTATGTGACGTCACCGGTAAACCCTAATAAGAAATGCCGATGTATCACCCAGTATTTTTTCTGACAGGGTAGCAGATTGATTATTTTTTGACATTTCACATTTAACCATTTAAAAAAGAAAGAAATATAATGTTTTGTTTTTTCCAAAATCTGCTTTCTATTTTTTGACTATATACATATTACCTACACGTTGCTATTTTATGGTCGGTGAAATAACCAATATGTATTCTGGGTCTGTATACCAAATTTCATAAATATCGTGTAAGCCGTAGCAAGAGAACGAGGAAATTTTCAAATATGCTTAAATACAAACTAATTATAGGATTAGACCATAGTAACAAAGGTTACCAAAAAGTTTTTTCGGCATTTCTAGACATTGAAATCATTATAAATAGCAACATATTTAAATGACGTGCCACAACATGTTCCAGGTATTTGTTTATATTTAAAGTAATGCAAAAACAGTGTCAAATTGTAAGTATAGACTCATTATTTCTTTCTTACTAATTACCAATATGACAAACAATACTCGTTAACGTTTTAATTAAAATTAACGTTAATTAAAACACGTAAAAACGGGTACAGACCAACTGGACTATCTTTTCTGGTTACCGATCCTATTACTTTGTTTATTACTTCTTTAAATCGATTTTATTTCTTATATATATATATATATATATATATTGAAATGATTTCAATATGTCAAAGAGGATATAACTTAAAGGGATTTTTATATGAGTTTGTTGTTCATGAATTTCATGAAGCCATCACAATGTGGGGTCGACTCTGAAATAAAAGGGAGAAAAGATTAGTAAATTGCTAAATAAATTAATTTTGACTTACCTGGTATAGTGTTAATAATTTCTGAATAGTATAGTTGCCTAGTGTATAGGTGAATCGTCTAAACCTTAAAAGGAATAAAAAAGAAGAATTCTTAAAAAATTATTTAAACATAGAAATTTTAAAAATAAACGTCAGAAAAATAAACTGTCAAAAGTCTGTGGGAACTAAATTAATAGGGGTTTTGTTAAATAAATTACAATGATGTGGAGATGAAAAGAATAAATTATATTAGTATTGTTAAGTTTTATATCTGAATTTTTTTTTATAAATTCCCAAATTAGATGTGATTAAAGTGCTTATGAGAAATTAATGTGGTTTGACAAATATGTCAAAACAGGACAGTTTTATGGTTGAATAAAATAGAAGACGGAATGAAAAAAGAAAGGGGGTTGCTGTTAGCAACGAATAATTTTGGTGGTTGGTGCTAGCTATGGCGGTTAACAAGGAAGAATAGGTTGTTGGAGGCGACGAAAATTTTGGAGGAAGAGCCCTAAAAAGGTGGAATAGTCCGGGAGTGCTTTAAAATCGTTTAATTATAATTTAGTTTTTCCACATTTTCAAATAGAGATATCCAGAATTTGTTCCAGAGAGTAAGAGAAATTTTGACTTATAAATTATAATTGGAGTGCAGAAATGTCATTTAGATTGAAAAAGTAAAAATTCATGAATTAACTAATTGCGATAGGCCTTAAAAATTGAAATATTAATGATCATTAAAATAAAAATATAATAGTACGTACCTTTAACTTCCGAAGAGAGGATAGATATTCCAGTTTCACCGATTATTTTGCGAGTAGTTAGTTTTCTTTAAAAAAAAAAAAAAAAAATCAGAACTGTTTGAAAGTGAAGTTGGATAATAATTTTGGGGATCATTTGAAATTTTGATTATATTTTAATGCTAGTTATAAGTCAGCGGCATAAAGTGTTCAGTTTTCTTTTCTTTATATTTCATTTAAACACTTTATAAAGTTGCAATAGTCATTTAGATTTAAGGTAATTGTAGAGAGTTTCCACATTTTGTAATCAAATTCTATTTTCACGACACATTAAGGTTTACACGATTCCTATTTTTGTAAATTTTTAAAGGCAACCCAAGTTGCAGAATAATTTTATTGTTTATATTAAATTTGTTCAATATTAATAAATAACGTGCTTCATTTGGGTTAATTTATCAAAAATATAAAGTAAATTTTGGTTTAATTTCTTTTTGAACTCTACCAGGAGACTACAGAGTTGACGTCACACAGTGACAGATTGCTTAGAACAAATAATTGAGCTAGCCGAGGTATAGTATATTAACAACGAACTACATACTTTTAAAATTCACTTCAATTCAATTAAAATTATATTTATTAACAATAAAACATAAAAATAATAAAAACAAAACTATTACAATTGGCGCTAACAACGTGGAGCCTCTGGGAAAACAGAAATAAGGGTGTTTTTTTTTAAGCAGATTTATTAATAATACACAGATTAAAATAAAAACAAATTGGTGTGATTAGAGTTGTAGAGATTCTGGGGTAGTTAAAGTTAAATTTGAGAATAAATAGAGATTAGGATAAAATGGCAGACCGAATGACTTTAAGAAATGGAAAAGAAATCGTACCGAAAAAGAGTGAAGGAGAACAGGTGTTAGAACAGGAACAGGGTATACAGGTAGATGAAGAAAGCAGAGGAGGATCAGGAGAATTTGTAGTACAATATTTAGAGCAAGGCAGACAAGAAGCAGGACAAGGTGATAGAGAGGGAAGTCTAACAGATAGTTTGAGAGAGGAGTTGGATGAGACAGTGAGAGATAGACGTGATGAAAGTGTGGATGAATGTAGAGTGCAGGAGGAGAGACGTAGGGAAGGAGATGTTGGAGAGTCAGGGATGACACAGATGGATATGAGGCAAATAATGCGGATGTTACAACAGATGGATCATAATATTAGGGGAGATATGCACAAAATGGATAGTAATATTAACAATATTAGGGGGGATA
Source organism: Diabrotica balteata (assembly GCA_918026665.1). NCBI lineage: Eukaryota > Metazoa > Arthropoda > Insecta > Coleoptera > Chrysomelidae > Diabrotica > Diabrotica balteata. The sequence goes on from OU898276.1 coordinate 181,995,911, forward strand.
TGAACAAAATGGAAAATAATATTAAAGGAGAACTTAGGGAAGAGTTAATTAAAATGAGGGAAGAAATCAAAGAAGAAGTGAAGATAGTCAGGGAAGAGATGCTACAAATTACCCAAGGTTTAGAAGAGAAAGTAGAACAGGTCAGAGGAGAAAGTGAGAATTTTAAGAGGAATGTACAGGAGGAGATATCCAGAGAAAAGGCCATAATTAGAGCGGAAATAGGACAGGAAATTGGGAGCAGATTTGTAGAGTTGGGAACAGCCATTAAAGAGAATTTACCAATGGAAATAAACAAAGAAGTTAATAAGCAGAATAAAGAGATTGTTAGGGAGGTAGAAAGTGTTAAAAGGCAAACTCAGGATTATGAGGAAAAAATTACCATTATAAAAAATAATATAAAGAAGGGATTGCAGAATTTGGAACTGGAAATGGGTATGCATGCAAATCAGGCGGAAAAGGGAGATAGAGTATTACAGGGACAAGTTGAGGAATTGAGAGAGAAATTTAAAAATGCAAGTGAGGAGATTCAGCGTTTGGAATCAAATCTAGGACAAACAAGAGTAGTGAGTACTGTGGTGCCGAGTTATAATGATGGGGGAATAAAGTTTGATGGAAACCTGAATCACTTACATCCTAGAATATTTGTAGATATCATCAAAAATAAGGTAAAGAATGTAAGGGATCCAATAGAAATGAAATTGAATATTCGAAACATGTTAGTGGGCATGCCATTATTATGGTTTTGCAATAATGAAAATTCCATAAATAATGTGCAGGAATTTGAGGCCAAGTTTATTAACTATTTTTGGGGAGAAAACCAACAGGCTAGTTTCAGGGAGCGGTTGTATTTTGGGAAATTCAATTATGAAAAAAGTACCAACTACAATCTGTACGCAATGCAGTTATTCCAGACAGCACAATATTTAGAACCGGCTATGCGAGAAGAGGAGATTGTCCTATACATTGCCAGGCAATATAACCATAACATGGCAGAAACAATAGCTCTCCACAATATAAAGACGATGGAAAGTTTGACAGGATATCTTCAGAGGATTGAGAGGAGTGTAGGGACGCAGAATCGAAATGGACAAGAGCAAGTGACATATAGGAATAACACAGCAAATAGACAGGGATATGTGAATCGAGGGAATAATTATAGGGAAAGAGAATTTGAGAGACAAAATAGAAGCAGGGATTTTACAAATAGGGGAGAGAATTTGAACAATGTCAGGAGAGATATCGGACGATATAACTGGGAACGTAGACAAGGGAATCCAAACAATGATAGAGAGAATAACTGGAGACAAGGGAATGACAGAGGCAATAATTGGAGACAGAACCAGGGAAATTATCCACAGGAGACGAGAAATAGGGAAGTTTACAGAGAAGGGAATCCAAGATATAATAGGGGGGAAAATGAGGAGAGAAGACAGGTGAATGTAGTTAGAACAGAGGAGAATAGGGGGGAAGCAAGTGTTGATGTAGAAGGGAGAAATTTTGTTTAGACCGCTCCTATGTGCATAATATTGTCTACTTATCAAAGTATGAACATCCAAGGGAGTTTATTAGAGATACTGGGGAATTAAATAAAAATAATAACACTAATACTTTAAAGTTTATTGAAGGGTACATACAAGATTCAGTATACAAGTTATTATTAGATACAGGTTCAGAAGTAACTCTAATCAACAAAAACATTGTAAATAATTTAAATAAGGACAAATGTAAAAACCGTAAAATACTATCTAGAAAAATACATAGAGGAAGTAGGTACTCCAGAAACAATTATCTTAGATCATGCCACATATTTTGAAAGTCCAAGATTAAAAAGAGTTTGTGAAGAAAAAAAAATCCAATTAAATTTCATTAGTATCAGAAGACCCGCATCTAATCCTGCAGAAAGATATGTCAAAGAGGTGGTAAAATTCTTAAGAATTTTGTGTGCTAGACAACATTATTTATGGCAGGAAAATTTGCCACAAGTTGAAAGATTTTTAAATGAGACACCACATGGAATCACCAAACAATGCCCATATTTCCTAATGTCTGGAAAGTATCCAGAAAGACCTTGGGAAATCAGTAATACAGGGGACATTCAAGAAGTAATGAAGAAGGTGAACCAAAATTTAATAAGAAATGCAAGTCGTTATGTAAATAGAATCAATAAGAAGAGAAAGAAAAGAGTTATTTTTGAAAAAGGGGAGAAGGTACTTATCAGGTCACTACAGGTGCCTAAAAGGAATGAAAATCTGTGTGGAAAATTACTTTTGCCATTTGAAGGACCTTATGTCATTAGTACTGAACATGGGGTAAACAGTTATGAACTAAGACATCCAGAAACTAATAAAATTAGAGGGATATTTAATATAGAGGGAATTTATAAGTATTATGAATAAACATACAAGGGTAGGCAATATTATGACACGAATTTTATATTATTAGATATAAGTTTTGTAAATAGAAGGATAATTAATACATAAGCATATCTTGAGATAAATTTGATAATAACATGACTCAAATAATTTATTGGGAACAGATGTACAGAATAATGATGAATTTATATATAAAAAAAAAGAGGTTGATTTATTTTCAAGTAAATTTATAGGAGTTACAAGTATAAATAAATGAGCAAAGTACTATGGACAAATCGATATTTTGTAGAAATTGGGAAATAGGGAATATTATAATGATAAATAGTATATGTGAAAATATGTGGGAAATAAGATGAAAAATAGAATTATAGGAAATATTGAAATATGAAATATAGAGAGTTATATGTAGAGATGATGAAATGGATATTATATGCGGATACAAAAAGAATAAATAATAATGCGGCAATGAATAAAGATACTGAAATAGTATATGCGGAAATAAATGAATAAAGATATAAAATAAAGAGGGGAACAATTATAAGAATTTCTACGAAATTAGTACGAGAAATAAATAGTACAGGAAAAGAAGTAATGAAATTGGGAAAGTACTTGGAAATTTGATTCTTAAGTTGATATAATTAGTGAAAGATTTGTAGATTTTGTTTGGAGAAGTCTGTATTTTTCATAGAGTAAATTATTAAAAAAAAAATATTCAAGAGATATGCTTATTAATAAAAGTCAGTTTATTGTTATGTTAATATTAATAAAATGTTTAAGTTTATCGGTAAGAATTTAGATTTAGTAAGTGCTGATAGTTAGCACTGAACAAAATCCAAATTGGGGGGAAGTTGAAATGATTTCAATATGTCAAAGAGGATATAACTTAAAGGGATTTTTATATGAGTTTGTTGTTCATGAATTTCATGAAGCCATCACAATGTGGGGTCGACTCTGAAATAAAAGGGAGAAAAGATTAGTAAATTGCTAAATAAATTAATTTTGACTTACCTGGTATAGTGTTAATAATTTCTGAATAGTATAGTTGCCTAGTGTATAGGTGAATCGTCTAAACCTTAAAAGGAATAAAAAAGAAGAATTCTTAAAAAATTATTTAAACATAGAAATTTTAAAAATAAACGTCAGAAAAATAAACTGTCAAAAGTCTGTGGGAACTAAATTAATAGGGGTTTTGTTAAATAAATTACAATGATGTGGAGATGAAAAGAATAAATTATATTAGTATTGTTAAGTTTTATATCTGAATTTTTTTTTATAAATTCCCAAATTAGATGTGATTAAAGTGCTTATGAGAAATTAATGTGGTTTGACAAATATGTCAAAACAGGACAGTTTTATGGTTGAATAAAATAGAAGACGGAATGAAAAAAGAAAGGGGGTTGCTGTTAGCAACGAATAATTTTGGTGGTTGGTGCTAGCTATGGCGGTTAACAAGGAAGAATAGGTTGTTGGAGGCGACGAAAATTTTGGAGGAAGAGCCCTAAAAAGGTGGAATAGTCCGGGAGTGCTTTAAAATCGTTTAATTATAATTTAGTTTTTCCACATTTTCAAATAGAGATATCCAGAATTTGTTCCAGAGAGTAAGAGAAATTTTGACTTATAAATTATAATTGGAGTGCAGAAATGTCATTTAGATTGAAAAAGTAAAAATTCATGAATTAACTAATTGCGATAGGCCTTAAAAATTGAAATATTAATGATCATTAAAATAAAAATATAATAGTACGTACCTTTAACTTCCGAAGAGAGGATAGATATTCCAGTTTCACCGATTATTTTGCGAGTAGTTAGTTTTCTTTAAAAAAAAAAAAAAAAAATCAGAACTGTTTGAAAGTGAAGTTGGATAATAATTTTGGGGATCATTTGAAATTTTGATTATATTTTAATGCTAGTTATAAGTCAGCGGCATAAAGTGTTCAGTTTTCTTTTCTTTATATTTCATTTAAACACTTTATAAAGTTGCAATAGTCATTTAGATTTAAGGTAATTGTAGAGAGTTTCCACATTTTGTAATCAAATTCTATTTTCACGACACATTAAGGTTTACACGATTCCTATTTTTGTAAATTTTTAAAGGCAACCCAAGTTGCAGAATAATTTTATTGTTTATATTAAATTTGTTCAATATTAATAAATAACGTGCTTCATTTGGGTTAATTTATCAAAAATATAAAGTAAATTTTGGTTTAATTTCTTTTTGAACTCTACCAGGAGACTACAGAGTTGACGTCACACAGTGACAGATTGCTTAGAACAAATAATTGAGCTAGCCGAGGTATAGTATATTAACAACGAACTACATACTTTTAAAATTCACTTCAATTCAATTAAAATTATATTTATTAACAATAAAACATAAAAATAATAAAAACAAAACTATTACAATATATATATATTGAAATGATTTCAATATGTTAAAAAAATATACAACTTAAATGGATTTTTATATGAGTTTGTTGTTCATGAATTTCATGAAGCCATCACAATTTGGGTTCTGACAGACTCTGAAATAAAAGGGAGAAAAAGATTAGTAAATTGTTAAATAAATTAATTTTGACTTACCTGGTATAGTGTTAATAATTTCTGAATAGTATAGTTGGCTAGTGTATAGGTGAATCGTCTAAACCTTAAAAAGAACAAAAAAGAAGAATTCTTAAAAAAATATTTAAACATAGAAATTTTAATAAACGTCAGAAAATAAACTGTCAAGCAAGTCTGTGGGAGCAAAATTAATAGGGGTTTTGTTAAATAAGAAATTACAATGATGTGGAGATGAAAAGAATAAATTGTATTAGTATTGTAAGAGAATAAGTTTTATATCTGAACATTTTTTTTTATAAATTCCCAAATTAGATGTGCTTAAAGTGATTATGAGAAATTAATGTGGATTGATAAATGTATCAGAACAGGACAGGTTTATGGTTTAATAAAATAGAAGACGAAAAGAAAAAAGAACGTTGGTTGCTATTAGCAACGGAGAATAATTGGTTTTTTGGAGAAGGCCGACGAGGATTTTTCGACGAAGGAGAGCCCTGAAACTGTGGAATAGGTCGGGATTGTTTTTTAACTCGTCTAATTAGAATTTAGTTTTTCCACAGTTTTCACAGCAGAGTTATCCAGAATTTGTTCCAGAGAGTAAGAGAAACAATTTGACTTATAAATTATATTGGAGTATAGAAATGTCATTTAAATTGAGACAATTAAAATTCATGAATTAACATAATTGCGATAGGCCTTAAAAATTGAAAATATTAATGATCATTAAATTAAAAATAGAATAGTACGTACCTTAACTTCCGAAAAGAGGATTGATATTCCAGTTTCACCGATTATTTTTGAGTAGTTAGTTTCCTTGAAAGAAATCAGAACTGTTTTAAAGTGAGGTTGGACAATAATTTTGAGGATCATTTGAAATTTTGATTATAATTGAATGCAAGTTTAAAGTCAGCGGAGTAAAGTGTTCAGTTTCCTTTTCTTTATAGTTCATTTAAACACTTTATAAAGTTGCAATATTTATTTAGTTTTTAGGTATTTGTAGAGAGTCTCCACATTTTGTAATACATTTTTATTGTCACGTCACTAAACCACGTTAAGATTTAAACGATTCCTATTTTTGTAAATTTTTGAAGGCAACCGAAGTTGCAGACGAATTTTATTGTTTATATTAAATTTGTTCAATATTAATAAATAACGTGCTTCATTTGGGTTAATTTATCAAAAGTCTAAAGTAAATTTTGGTTTAATTTCTTTTTGAACTCTACCAGGAGATTACAGAGTCGACGTCACACAGTGACATATTGCTTAGAACACATAATTGAGCTAGCTGAGGTATATATTAAATTAAACAACGAACCACATATTTAAAAATTACATTTATTATAAAAAAAAATTAATAAAATACAACTTTTTCAATATATATATATATATATATATATATATATATATATATATATATATATATATATATATATATATATATATATATACCCTATTCTTAGCAGTCCTTAGTGTCTCCCCTCTAATTTTTAACACCTTTCTCTCTAAAGTCTGTTTCTGCTTCATCCAACCATCTCTTTCTCGATCGACTTACTCTTCTTTTGTCAACTATCTCTGTATGTATTAATCTTTTTGTTATTGTTTCTTATTTCAGTTTTCTGATATCGCAGCTCTTTAAAAAGACTCACGATCTCGGCAATGCTTCTTCTTCTATATACCCTCTTTTGTACCTAGAAAATTCTTCGTAATATTTTCCTTTCCTATATATTTATTTTTTTTGGTGTTTAGTTAGCATTAATGTTGCGCTTGTTTAAAGGACTGTCAGTCTCAATACGGTTTTGTATATACAGTAGTCTCCCTTTATAACGATTCCCTATATAACGATAATTCCTCTATAACGATGAAAATAGTAAAATTCTCTATACCGATATCGTTCTCTCTTTATAGCGATGACTTTTCAGCGTTCAATAGTCGATGACAAATGTGTTATTGTGTTTAAAGTTCAGACTATCTGAGTCACGAGTGGCAAGGTCATTGTCCAGCGGTTGTTTTGTTTTGCACTTAAGGAATGCGGCCACCCATTCTACTCATTCTTATCAGAGGGTTAAGTGACTCGCTTTTATTGTTCGGGCGGCGTGCTTAACTGTTATCACACACATGTTGTCATCTATTGACGACTTTTCATTTTCAGTTTGAGTTGTGTCTCAGTGTGTCAATAGTCAACATGTTTTCAAAAAAGCGTAAAGTGCTCTCGGTGAAGGAAAAGTTATCGATCAATACTCGAGCAATAAAGAAAGGCGAAAAGCAATCAGATGTCGTTCACCGTACGGGGCTGTCTCAGTCAACTGTGGCTACGATATGGAAGGACAGAAAAAGTGGCTTGAAGCGGAATGGAGAGCGGTAGCAGAAAGAAGTTGCGGAAACCTCAGCACGAAGATTTAGATCGCGCTATTAGAAATAAATAGACATTTGCGCTCTGCAGGAAACCAAAAGAAAGAAAAAGACAATCGAAATTAGGTGAATACATGCTAATCTACAGTGGAGTAGCAAAAGAAAACAGGGCCAAAGAAGGTATAGCCTTACTAATACACCAAAGGTATCAAAATCACATCAAAGAGTATCAATACATATCAGAAAGGATTGCAATAGCAAAGATAAGAATGAAGAAAAAAGACGGAAGTATACGGCCCAGAAAATAACAAGCCTCAAATAACAAAGGAAGCGTTTTATGACGAATTACAACAAATACTAGATCAAGTCAGAGGGAAGATGATAATATTGGGGGGTTTTAGCGCTTGAATAGGCAATCAAGTAATACCCGGAATTAAGCAAAAACACAACGAGAATGTTAAAAACGAAAATGGAAAACTAATAATAAACTTCTGTACGAATAACTAACTAACAATAAACAACACATTTTTTGACCACAAAAACCAACACAAATATACATTCAATAACACTCGTAGATATAGATCTATTATAGATTATGTTATAACCAACAGAGATATACATCCATCGCAAATAAAGATGCCTCAACTCAGCAGATGTAGCTAGCGACGATAGCCTAGTATTATGTAAAGTAAGAATCATCCTAAAAATACTTCACACCCAAGAGAGCAACGCCAACACAAACAAAAATTAAAGCCGAAGAACTAAATACGGAATCCACATAGAGAAAAAGAATATCAGAGAAGATCACTGGGAATAAGAAGGAAAAAAGCTGGGAAAAACTCAAAAATAACATCATTAACGCAGCAACAGAATCACTTGGAGAGAGGAAATAACAAACACCAATGTATCAAAAAAAAAACACCTTGGTTTAGAGAAGAAGTTAGGACAAAATATGAAGAAAAGAACACAGGCATACAACCACTATAAACGAATCAGATATCAAACGAATACTTTAGTTAGATAAATAAAAAGAGAACACTGGCGGAGTTTCTCAAAACAGATGGAACACTTCTATGGAATACTAACAGAAATATTGAGAATGATCAGAGGACAGTCGCAGAATAATGGGCGCAATATGTGAGAATGTTATTTAGAGAAGGCGATACAATGTCAAATTGTACAGGAACTCTAAAGATACAGTTAATGGTTAAGATGTAATATCTTTCATAAAAATAAGTGGGCTTAGATAAGCTGGGCATGCGTCAAGAACCAATAAAAATTACCCACCTAGACCAACCCTACTAGCGGCATCAGTAGAGGCACCAGAAAGAAAAGTAGAAGTAGGCCGAGATTGAAATGTAGGGATGGTGTGGACGAGGGCGTGAAGAAGATTGGTGCAGCAAAGTAGCAACGATTGGCGAAATCGACTGAGGAAGGCCGAGGCTCATCCAGGGCTGTAGAACCACTGATGATGATGATGACAGGGATCTGTGGATAGATTTTTTTTTTATGACTATTTCTATTTCTGCCGTTTGATGCCAATAAAATTACTCTGATATCTTTTATATCTATACCTACTTCAAGAAGCCTATTTAATAGGATATCGTATTTAACGTTATAAAAAAGCATTTTGATAATCGATGAAAGATACAAAAACATCTTGTCGGTGGTCATAGCACTTTTGAATCAACAGTTTGACTGAAAACAAAGCCTTTCTTGCATCTAACCCTTTCAAAAAACCAAATTGTGTCGTTCCGCAATTTTCTTTATATTTCGAGTATATTCGAGTGTGTCTAACTCGAAGAAAAACTTTTAGAGCATGGCTCATAAGTCTTATGAGTCGATCGTCACTGCAGGCTTTAGGATGTACTTTTTTGGAATTGTTTCAAAGGTATATTTAACCAGTCGGTTGGAACTTTACCTGAATGATATATTTGGTCGAACAAATACGTTAGATCTTTAGGGTCAAAATAAGTGATAATATTGAAAAAAGCGTTACGCAACGAATAGCAAACGTAAAGATTACATATGGCACCAATGCAACAGTGTAGGAATTGGCGCAGGAACTATAAAAAGTAAATATAATATATCTGAAAATGAAGGAGCCAATAAATACAAGATATGGATGACCAATGACATATCAGCCATGATGGAAAAACGAAGATCAGTAAAAGATAAAATTAGATATTACTACATCAAAATTAACAGAAAAATAAGAAATGAAATAAGAACTCCCACTATAGTCACAGAAGACTATATAAACTAAAGAAACACAGCTGAGCTGATGGCCGTTTGGTTTTAGGGAAGCACTAGATACCAGAGATGCACTATTCGCTATACCAGTATTATTTCAACGCTGCAGAAATGTCAATACAGATATAGATGCACACTTAATAGATTCCAAAAAAGTGTCTGATTGCGTTAGATAAGAAAAATTATTAGAAATTCTATTCTCAAAAGCAGATTCAGAGCAGATTCAGAGCTTCAAATTATTATAAAACTGTATTGGAATCAGTCAGTGGAAATACGTGTAGATGAGGAATTCTCAGAAGTTAGGTTAAAAGCGGAGTACAACAAAGGTGTATTTTGTCACCATTGTTATTAATTACATACTCTTACGAAATTTTCGCAGAGGCACTACCTGAGATGAATGAAGATATTTTAGTAAACGGAGAAAAACTAAGTAACATCCGCTACTATTTTGAGAATATCTTTCCTGGACCTTATTTATATACGAGATTAACCGCTGTCTCGCAACCGTATATATACTTTCTTGTTAATTAGGGTCCTACAAACCCATAGCCACGTATACACAGCAGTATACAGTATATTACCAGTCCCACTACCGCATAAATATTTCACTATTTGCAATCTCTGGTGGATCACTTTACATGCGCTTTATTTGTTATACGTCAGCTTTTTACCGGTAAGTTCCCAATTTTCGTCGAATAAAATTATTTCTTTACTTATTTAGTTATTTTCTTTCAGATATCAGGTTCAACGACTTACCCAAATCCAGGTGAAATCATCGACTGGAGATCCTGACAGGCTCTGTGGCCTGGTAGCATAAGAAACAAATATTTCAATTAATACTTTCTGAGATAACTTTTTTTTTGTTATTTGAACAAGTTTTACTAGCAAATTTGTCTATTTTTTATACCGTATATATGCGTCATCGAGTCTAATGGTAAGAAAAAAATGCTTGGGATTCTGTGACATGCATACTGCTTTAGCCTGGGACCTAAAGGATTAAATAAGTACTATAAATTCATGGAAATTGCAGTATGTACAGTTGCGGTCACGGAATAGTTTACACCTTACTTTTTATATTGTAATACTGTAAAATTGCAGTGTCGTACGGATTTGATAAATGTCAAAGTCAAAAAATTTCAAAACGTCAATGCTTTCGCGAGTGTTCAACAATAAAATAAAAGTATATTAAACTCTTCCAAAATGGTTAGAATACATTTGAATTATGCGCAAAAAGCAAGAGCAATTGCCAAACTCGAAGAAGGTTGGTCACTAAGGCAAGTTGCTGCTGATTTGAACGTGAGTCATATGTGCATATGGAAGATTAAACAAAGATGCTATAATTTTCACTCTATAGCACGGTTGGGCGGTTCAGGAGGGCAGAAGATTTCCACAGATCAACAGGATGAGATGTTAGTAGATTATTTGAGAGAATCTCCTTTTGCCACAGCTCAAAAGGCAAGAGAAGAGGCAGCGTTTCCAGGCAGTATTCGTACTGCACGTCGAAGAATTAAAGCAAGTGGACTGCTAAATTGTGTAGCTGCACGGAAACCTTTTTTGACTGAGGATCACAAGAGGAGACGAGTTGAATTTTGTAATGAATTTATAAACCGCGATGAGAATTTTTGGTCTAGGGTTTTATTTTCCGATGAAAAAGTATTTCAGTCGTATAATAATAGTCGAATAAGAGTTTATAGGCCGAGAAATCATAGGTATGATGAACAGTATACGCATCATTTAAGAAATAGTGGAGGATTCTCTGTCAACGTATGGGGATGGATAAGTGCCGAAGGCCCGGGCGTTTGTTATCATGTAGAGGAGAAGTTAACAGGATTATATTACAAACATATTATTGAGCACACAATGTTGCCATCGGTGATCCAGAGATTCCCCAACAACGACTTTATCTTCCAACATGACAATTGCCCGGTGCATACGAGTAGAATTGTTCGAGAATGGCTAGAAGAAACTGATGTTAATGTTCTTCCGTGGCCTTCCCGTAGTGCAGACTTTAACCCCGTCGAAAATGTGTGGGCAGAGTTAACAAAGAAACTAAATGAAAGAAACCTTAGACCACGGAATAGAATTGAATTATGGGAAGCAATTGAGCAGGCATGGGAAGAGCTTGTTAACTATAACATGAGGGGATTGGTGCTATCTATGAACAGAAGACTGCAAAATTGTATTGACAAGAATGGGGCTTCCACCAAATATTAATTATTATTTATCATTGTTTATCGTTATTTAATATAAAATAGATTTAAAATAAAATGCATATTAAAAAAAAAGACTTCTTTATTTTCGTTATTAAGATCATAATCCATTTTATTCAAAAAACTGTTTTCTATATTTTTCATTTTGTAAAATATTTTGATATTTTAATTTTAATCTACCTATTCTAGCTAGTACACCACTGGCAACGTCACTTTGACGTAAAAGGTGCGTTTAAACGAAGTAAAAATTAAAAAAATGGGCTCCTAGATACGTGAACCTGTAAACTATTCCGTGACCGCAACTGTACTTATGACATATTATTCGAAGCAACGAACGGTATGAACTGTTACAGCTGATCTTGCAAGGAAAATGAATCCCGAATGAAAAGAAGTCCCGGGCGCAGACGGATCTTCTGGCTTAAAAATTTACGCACATGGTTTTGACAATATTGTTCTGAAGCTATTTTCTTGTGGCATTGTAAATTAATTACTAATAAACTGGGAATAAGCCACAATTAAAGATAAAAATACGTTTATTGACGTTTCAATTTCCACTTCGGAAATCGTTCTCAAATACAAACAGTAAATTAAACAAATTTTGTTTTTTGTTACATAGTGAAAAATTCTTCTAATAATTTAATTTTATCTGACTCATTTATATTGACAATTCAGACATACATTATGCATTTTAAAGTAGACGACTTTAAAATGATATTGCCAATATTGTTGAGTTGCGCTCCTGGGACGACTTTACTTATAAGATAGTTCATTCGATTACATGAAATCAACTTTAACTTGAGAATATCCGTCAGAAAAAATCATAGCATGTAATTCGTCTTTAAAAAGACAAACACATGACATGATGACAGTAAAATTCTCCTGTTAGTGATTCCATAGTAAATTATGAGGGAAAAATAAAAAAAAATATATAATATAATATAAAACTTACAATGTCGGGATAGTATTATGAGGTTTTTTCCTGGTTTTCCCTCATAATTTACTATGGAATCACTAACAGGAGAATTTTACTGTCATCATGTCATGTGTTTGTCTTTTTAAAGACGAATTACATGCTATGATTTTTTCTGACGGATATTCTCAAGTTAAAGTTGATTTCATGTAATCGAATGAACTATCTTATAAGTAAAGTCGTCCCAGGAGCGCAACTCAACAATATTGGCAATATCATTTTAAAGTCGTCTACTTTAAAATGCATAATGTATGTCTGAATTGTCAATATAAATGAGTCAGATAAAATTAAATTATTAGAAGAATTTTTCACTATGTAACAAAAAACAAAATTTGTTTAATTTACTGTTTGTATTTTGAGAACGATTTCCGAAGTGGAAATTGAAACGTCAATAAACGTATTTTTATCTTTAATTGTGGCTTATTCCCAGTTTATTAGTAATTGGTTTTGACAACTATTGTACTTTTTGGAGCAGCGGTGGACAAGTTCTAATTGGCTGTGGTGTTGTAGATTGCCAATATCCAAAAGGGATAGGCACGGAAAGAAGAAGAAAGTTGTCCGTGCATCATCCAAGAAATCATTCCTACAAAAGTCGTGTATCTTAAAGAATTAAGACAAATATCAAGTCATAATTTAGTAATTCGTTAACCTTTTATAAATTATTAATTGTTCTTAATGTGTTAGTGTTATCTGGAATAATTGGAAGATGTTTAAATAAAGCCAAATTAATCATCAAGACAAACAAAGCAGCAGATTTTGTTGCATAATAGCATGATTTCAAGGGCACTACCTTCCAAGATTGCGGTTTGCAATAAAGCAATTAACATTTGTCTGTTAATTAACAGTTTTTGTTAACTAATGAAACAAGAGTTAGCTTAAAATCTGTGTTTGGCAAAGTGTACATAACATTTGTCCAAGATATTATCCGATAGTGTTTGGTAACAAAAGAAGATGATCAATATTATCCTCATACCGATATGTCCAGTTGAACCAACACTTGTATCAATATGATTTATAATTAATAAATCTGATTAGCATTTTTATATGATTTTTTCACTAGCCATTAATCAATCAGATTGCCATTTTGGTTAATAAACTATCAACCCGAAAAAATTCCTTTGTTTAAACAAATATTTACCTAAGTTTTTTGTTAAATGTTAATTGATAAATTATTGTAAAAAAATCTATTTTATTGTTAATATGCAAATATGTATTCAATTATGGCTTCATTAAATGGAATTTCAAAAGCCGTTTTTCCAGTTTCGTGAATATTACATGAGACATCAAAATAGTAAATATTGGTTACAATTATTAATACTTTTTAGACCAGTGTAGTTTTATAACTTATTAAATATGTCAACTTAAATATATTCTTCTGTTTTTAAGTCTTCTTCTTTTTTTACCGTTTGGTAGTTTAGTAAATGTGATACTATGCGTCTAACCTTCATCTAATTTACTTACCGTTGCACGTCATTATCATTGACAAAGATCGAAGTTGGCATAGTTGCCAAAGTATAAAAAAATCCTGACTCCATTTTAAATCAAATAGGTCACACAATTATTGCAAAAGTATTACCATCTCTTTACAACGACTATTTAAATTCTCACGTGACATTTTTGAAATAAAACACTCTAATTTTGTTCTAAAAAGAACAGATTTTATTATATAGGTAAAAATATAAAACAAGAAGTATTCACTTTAAAATTCAAAATAATAAAGTACAAAAAGTGACAACACCCTTATGTCATATATATATATATATATATATATATTATATATATATATATATATATATATATATATATATATATTTATATATAATAAATGTATATTATCAGGCTTTTTGGTCAGAAAATAAAACGATTTTTTTCTCGTAAACTCAATATTTCGCCATTTGGTTTATGGCTTTTTCAAGAGCGCACTAAAAAATTATTTATTGATAGAATAAAAAAAATAACATAACATAAAAGAACTTACAGATGTAATCGTTCAAACAGCGTAGCACAAACACAACATCTTGAGTGACAGACTAAAAATATTAAAACACAAACACATCTTCATGAGTGACAAACTAAAATTCAACTAAAATATTGTAATACCTGATTTTGTTTAATTGTCCTACAATTTAATCAGTGACGTGCAGAAACTAATATATTTTATAAATTAAAAGATTTTAAGATGTTACAATAAATGGAACTAAGTCCGTTAGCGTCTGTTTTGTTGTTAATAGCATTATCTGTCCTGCTTATATTGCACATTTCGAGAAACAGCCTATTTTTGTAATTTGAGACTGATTGTATTATTTTTACATTATCAAAATCAAATTCATGACCTGTCTTGATGGAATGTTCGACAACAGCGCATGTATTTTTTCCCCTTCTGCAATCACTTCTGTGTTGAGTGACCCGTTGTTTCAACCATTGTCCGGTTTGACCAATGTAGCATCCCTGGCATCCTAAACATTGCAATTTGTAAATGACGTTACTATTGTACATGGTTGGTGTATGATCTTTGGTTTTAGAAAATAAGTTGTTGCATTTAAAATTGCTGTATTTGCTAATTGTTGTATTGGTGTAGCTCTTAAATATTGATGTTAGTTGATTTGTTAGACCAGGGATATATGGTAGTTTTTTATATCTGGTTTCTTCGGGGGTTTGTCTATTTGTCCGTCATTTGCAGTAGTATTGAATATTAGTTGTTTTAATATAGACTTAGGATAACCGTTGTTAAGAAATAAATCACACAATTTGGTCTTATTTTTATGTAAGAATTGCTCATCGCTGATGTGTTCTATCCTGTTTTTTATTGCAATCACAGTATTATACTTTTGACTTTTTGAATGGTTGGAAGAGAAGTTAAGAAATCTTCCAGATGCTGTAGGTTTTTGATACCAGTCTAGTATGATACGATTGTCAGATTGACGGATGGCTTTAGTGTCTAGGAATGGTACACTATTTTCCTTCTCAATTTAACAGTAAATTGTATGTTTTTATTGAAGGAGTTAAAAACATGTAATGTTTGCTGTATTTGATCTTGTGGAACAGCGCACATTATGTCATCCACGTATTTGTACAAGAAAGGTAGATTGAATGCTAATTTTGTGACAACTGTTTCTATTAAATAATCAAGCACAATTAGAGCTAATATGGGACTGATAGGACTGCCCATGGGTGTTCTGGCGGGTGTCAGTCAACTAATATCAGTAGTAATAAATATTAGTCATCAACTAATATTCAATACTACTGCAAATGACGGACAAATAGACCAACCCCCGATGAAACCAGATATAAAAAACTACCATATATCCCTGGTCTAACAAATCAACTAACATCAATATTTAAGAGCTACACCAATACAACAATTAGCAAATACACCAATTTTAAATGCAACAACTTATTTTCTAAAACCAAAGATCATACACCAACCATATACAATAGTAACGTCATTTACAAATTGCAATGTTTAGGATGCCAGGAATACTACATTGGTCAAACCGGACAATGGTTGAAACAACGGGTCACTCAACACAGAAGTGATTGCAGAAGGGGAAAAAATACATGCGCTGTTGTCGAACATTTCATCAAGACAGGTCATGAATTTGATTTTGATAATGTAAAAATAATACAAACAGTCTCAAATTACAAAAATAGGCTGTTTCTCGACATGTGCAATATAAGCAGGACAGATAATGCTATTAACAACAAAACAGACGCTAACGGACTTAGTTCCATTTATTGTAACATCTTAAAATCTTTTTAATTTATAAAATATATTAGTTTCTGCACGTCACTGATTAAATTGTAGGACAATTAAACAAAATCAGGTATTACAATATTTTAGTTGAATTTTATTTTGTCACCCATGAAGATGTGTTTGTGTTTTAATATTTTTAGTCTGTGACGCAAGATGTTGTGTTTGTGCTACGCTGTTTGAACGATTACATCTGTAAGTTCTTTTATGTTATGTTATTTTTTTTATTCTATCAATAAATATTTTTTTAGTGCGCTCTTGAAAAAGCCATAAACCAAATGGCGAAATATTGAGTCTACGAGAAAAAAAATCGTTTTATTTTCTGACCAAAAAGCCTGATAATATACATTTATTTTAATTATTTGATGGTCGATAACGAAAAACTAACTATATATATATATATATATATATATATATATATATATATATATATATATATATATATATATATATATATATATGTCAACACGTATATAATAAAATATATCTAGTGGCTGTAATGACGGTGTACTCGGCAAAGTGATTCTAAAAAAGAAAACACCTACCAAATAAATATTTCGTGCTGGTATCATGTGACGTCGCGGGCTATGACGCCGATGACGTGCATCGGTATGTAAATTAGATGAAGTGTAGGTATCTATGTATCTTCCACAAAATATTTGGTGCCAATAATTGGAAAATATATGGTGCCAAGGAATAGCATACGAGTGTCAATAATTGGGAAACTTTCATTTTCAATAAAATTAAATAAAATTTAACTATAGCCATCAAAATATGATTACGAAGATATGATTATGAAAATATTTAAAAGTGGTCCGAAAGTGACAAATATTTATAAAAAATACATATCGATCATATGGAAAGCACTTGATTATTTTAGAGGTAATTTTATTAATACGATCTCCCTACAGTGCCAATCATTGTATAGTTTACCCTACTAAAACTTTTTTGCAGATAACTCATTAGACAATAAAGTTTCTGATAACTACGGTGGAATTAAGGCAGGAATGTATATTAGACAAAATAAGATGAAAGAAGTGATATTGCTTACTACCTATTTGGCTACCATAAAGTTCATTCACATTTAACAAAGTACATTGTTCAAGGCTCGTATTTCAAAATGTAATATATTATTATATCGTTCATGTTATAGACTTAATAATTTTCTACTTAAATGAACAAATTACATAATAGAAATATGTCTAATACAATATTATTACCATTTTAGGATTATTAGACAAACAACATTCTTTTCCTTTGGTAACTAACTTTTATTTTTGTTATAGTTTCATTTATTATTTATTATATTTTTTGGTATGTATTTATTCTGGTTCAGAAACATATAGAATATTTCAGTACAGAAGATGTTCTTCTGATCATCTTTTTCTGTTGGTTCACAACCATTATTTAGGATAATCGATGGATTCGACCGTCACTTGATGGTAATTAATTTTATGTAACAATAAACACTGAAAACTTTGTTTTCAAAACTTCCACAAAATTTATTATAAAATCTTATCACTACAGCTGTTTTGGCTGATTGTCTTTATCAAGTGATCTATTTTTGGCATGCGTTTACACTTTATATTTTTTAATGAAATAGGTTGAGGAGAAGTGAACTATTTGTCTTAAGTTGGTGATTCAGAATTATATTGTAACCTCGGAAAACTTTTTTGGATGGTGCTAGAAAGGTCACCAATGGAGACACTGCGGACGGCAGCCAGATGGATGGTGGAGAGCGAGTCGTGGGTTCGAAACTAGCTTTTGTAACCGGGAATGGGTCCAACGGACGAAATAAGTAAAAAAAAGTAATGGGAAAATCCCAGTAGTTGGCTGTATACCATCAGTTGGTCTGTGTCGTTTTAACTGACAAGAACCACGTGTTAAAAACCGAGCAGGGAGACATGTAGCTCCTCAAGTATTAAATTTTATCCAATGTCATCGACTTAGAGTCACAACATAGTTTAAATTTGGAATGATGTAAACCCATATATGGATGTCACAGCCACAACTTTATTGTTAGCTTAAACTACATAAAGCACTAAGGATGATCTGATTAAATCTAAAACGTTATGCTACTGTATAAATTTTGACGACATCTTTTAAAAGTTTTAACTATATGTTTTTCATACCTAAATACAATTATGAAGTGTTTTAACTTCTTTATGAAATAAGTAAAGATAGGACAAGATAAGATATATTAGAAAAGATACAGAAATAAACAAAAAGATAGATGGGTAAAATTACCAAAGTTAAGATAAGATAGAAATAAATATAAGAAAAAGGTTGAAGCCACGGAAATGGATGCCATCAGAAGATCGATGAGAATATCAAGAGCCGACAGAATATGGAATGAAGTGATAAAACAACAAATGGGTATAGAGGGCACTATAGTTGAAAATATTGAGAGAAAAAAGCTCATATGGTATGGGCATGTGAGCCGAATGGGGGACGAAAGATTGCCTAAAAAAAACGATGATGTGGCAACCCCCAGAGAAGAGAAAACGAGGAAGACCACCACAGAGCTGGAACCTGGGAGTTAGGAAAGTGATTAGCGCTCGAAATCTGGACGAAGACCTAACTCAAGACAGAATACAGTGGCGTTTGGGAGTCGGACAACGTCGTAAGACGTTATAAGACCGAATATATATAAATATATAAATATATATATATATATATATATATATATATATATATATATATATATATATATATATATATATATATATAATAAGATACGAACAGGGCGCCAAACTTTTTGGGGTTTAAGGAGAAAATTAAGAAACCTTAGAAAAGAAAAGAGATAAGGAAAGATATTTAGGTTCTGAGATCAAATTCAGGGAAAGATATTAACAGTTAATAATGAAATAAATTTGGTCAACACTCTGCATAAACAAATAATAAATATATTAGGTGGGCTCCGTTCGCCTACTTACCTACGAAACTTAATCAGCCTGATCTTTCTTCTGGTCGAAGGTATAATAATAATTTAATATAATAAGCAAATATTCAGAGGTATTGCTATTTCAGAAAACTTGTTAGGAGTCGACAAATAAAATTCATACATAAAACAAAACAATATATTCAACTACACAATGATATAGGCGGCTGAAGGTACACACAAGTAATAAAAATACATTATCAATTATTAAATGATGGTATACATATAAAAATAGACAGTTTTATGAATAATAACTACCTTTACTAATACAAAATATCAAAATCATGCACAGTTTAAATTATCAGCGAAGAGAGGCTGATGCTATTTAAAAATATTCAACTAAAGTTGATTAAAGAAAGTCTCTCTTTGCTGATTAATGGGCGTATCTCGAGATGCCCGGTTAAAAATGTATAACAGTTATAGCAAATAATAAAAATTAATCAAATTTAAGTTCACAAGAATACAAAAAGGTTACCAGAATGCTGTATTATAAAAATTAAACCAACCCGCACTTGGTCTTAGTTAATTATCTACCTCGCACGGTTATTTAATGATTAACTGAGAATTAAATGTTCGTTATTTAGAAGTTCTTAATAGCTGATGGAAAGTTCGTAAGAAAATATTAAATGTTCTTTAAACTCAACTGTTAAATCAGTAGTTAACCTTAACTACAGGTGAAGAAATGGTTGAACGTAGATTCGCCCAGATAATTGAAGAAACTATGATTATGATAACTTACAGTAATTCTCGATGACTGCTGCACTACACTGATTCTACATACTATACTTGTATCAAGCACTGAAGTTAATTAAATTAAAAGGTACTCTATACCAATATTTAATTTAATGTGGTATTTGATTAAGATACGCAAATATTTAAATGTATACACACTTACACAAATTCACCGAGAACAAAGACTGTAAGATATGGCGAACGTTTTTACGCAAAGACTGCCCTGCCAGAAGTAATGTGGTTCCTCTAAAAATTTCACAAGCTCCCCCAAAAAAGAGTGGGGTAACTTCCACTTAAAAATGACAGGCCAGACAGTATGTATTTCTAAGAAGGTAAGGGTTTAACGAACATTGAAAATAACGGTACCCTTCTAGCTAGAAACGTGATGAAATACAAATCTTTTTGGATTAGGTTTTTACAGAAACATACCATAAAATGCTTTCGACGATTTTGTTTGCCAAAGTATCAAACAGAAACCCGTCTTAAAGTCGGAAAGAATTAACCGAGGATTACTTAAACCATCGTCTATAAGTAAATAAATATATTCGTCAGTAATTTGAAGTAGTCGGTAGATTGCAATAAAATTTCCTAATCGTAAACACGACCACCCGCGTATATATTTGCAAATACTGCCATGGGCGTCTCAGGAAACAGGGGTAAAGGGATTAAAAATAATTTAATATTTTAATTATAAAAAAAATGTTACAATTACTGTTTTTTAATTTTTTAATTTCCATAGATTCTAACAAAGACAGCTTAAGGCCTTTATTTTGAATGTGAAGAATTTTAAATTCGTCATTAAACGAATGATTATGATCTTGAAGGTGAAGTGCGTATGTAGAATATATTTTTCTATTATTGAAAGCCTTTTATGTTCTGCTATTCGCTTATTATAATTTCTATCAGTTTGGCCGATGTAAGTTTTTGTGCAGTCGCCAAGTTCTTTTTATGTTGGCTCTTGTTGTTTTTAATATATTTGCCCAAGTTGATATTTGTTCTAAAAGCTGATGTTATTCCTTTCTTTTTTAACTGTTTGGCTATTTTTGTTGATATTTTGCCCGTATATGTAATCGAGCAAAAGGTACTCGGTTTTTTCTCTGGTGGTGGAAATACTAATTTCAGGGCTTTGTTGTGTAGGTTTATTTAAAATTTTATTAATCGTTTGTTCGTTGTATCCATTGCTTTTCTGCTATTTGCTTAATGATATTTAATTCTGTCTCAAAGATATATGTTGACATCGGAATTTCTGTTAATCTATGTAACATACTATGATAGGCTGCCAGTTTATGTTGTGTGGGATGGGATAATGAATTGTGTATAGTCGTGTCAGTATGGGTAGGTTTATGAAATATGGAGAAGTCATGTTTGTTTGTAAGTCTGATAATTTTTAAATCTAAAAAATTTATGGATTGATTTTATTCTGTATCCATTGTAAACTCAATATGACTATGAAGTGAATTAATATACGATAAAAACTCGACCAATTTTTAGTTAGCTTATACGCGAAGCTCGTTCTGTATACATGAAGCTAGTAATACTAGCTTGCTAGTTTAAAAACGCTAGCTTGCTATCCTAGCTTGAAAAACTATCCTCGTCTAATCAGGGCATTATGGATAAGTCATATGGTAAGTAAATTCTTCCTGTTATTGAATACGTTATTGTTACATAAACTGATACACTAGATATCTTTCATGCAAACTTTGATGATTGTATAGAGGACATTCGTTATAATTGGGTGTTAGAGATAGTCCAGATTATATAAACCATTTGGAAATGGTCAGAAAATCTTCACGAAATTATTATCGTTTAAGCCCAGTAAGCACAAGTACGTACATAAGACAAACTAGGTACGTACTGATGGGACATAAAGTATGTACAATGTACGTACTTTGCTGTACGAAATACGTACTTAATACGTACATAAAACGTACATTTTCCAAATTATGGTACATACCTAGTGCGTACTGAAGGTACGTACCTAGTACGTATTGAAGGTATGTACTTAATACATACTATATATACATATTATGTACATACTATATACACTTATGATGATTTATGTAAATAAAAGTAAATATAGGTGAATATATTTTTATTTTTTTGTTAAATAAATTCAATTTTTATTCTTTTAAAAATAAGAAAGAAAGTTTTTAAGCGATCCCCGACTCTCTTCAACCATCGTCCAATTGTTTGCTCCGCCAGCTTCTTATCACTACATTTTTGACACAAAAAACACTCGACTGAATAAAATAAAAGGAAACCACACTATAAGCACCAAACACCAAAAATAAGTAAAAAAAATCTAAATGAAACTGTCTTGCAATGAGTTATCACATCAAAACTGTACTCGAGGTGGATAATTCCTAACTAAATAAATTAGGTAAGGTTAACATAACCTAACATAATAAATATGCTTTAACCACAGTATAGATACTGTGCTTTAACTCTTCTTACTCATGGTACATACCTAAGACGTACTAGTACGTACTCTTCTGTACGTACTAGTATGTACATCAGTGTACGTACTTAAACGTACATTGTACATCATGTACGTACGTACTTAAAACGTACTGTGCTGTTTGGGAGTAGCTTATTTGGATGTATAGGTATGCAGATGCATTTTATTTGAAGGATAATGATTATTTATTCAAGGCTCTATAAAGAACACAATAATTCTAGGATTGTTTATGAGATTTTTCCACAAAAATTCTGTTTAAAAATTTATTTAATTTAATAATAATTTAATTTAAAAAAAATTAATAAATAAGAATTTGTTCTATAATGAATCTATTTTACATTCTGTTGAGTATCAATATTTTTACATCAGTCTTTTTTTATTTCAAAAATATGTGTCTCGACAGCTAATGGTCATTGGCACAGGTACAATTTACATTCGTGTTTACATGATAAATACATACTTTATATTGGGTACAAGTTAGTTACAATACATTTTTTATAATACATTTTGTTTTAAATTAAATTGTATAACATTGTGTTGTTTAAAAAGTTTAATACATTTTCATAGTTGCTGAGATAAGTATGTCTTTTAGGTTGTTCCAAGATTGTATTTTCTTCTGGTCGCTAGGTAATGTTGACAGTCAAGAACACGTCAAGAAGTACATGTGTTACGGAAGTCGTGGTGTTGCAGTACTGGCACAAAATCTGATTTTTGGAATTCATTATGTGTCCATGTGTAAGACGTGTGTGTGCTATTCTCAATATTTGAATTATAGATTGTCCTTTCTTTTCATTGCTGGGAGCTGATGGTAGAAAATGTTTGGTTGTAGAACGCTTAACTTGGTAGTGCTTATTTTTCAATGATCATTCCAAATGTCCATTATTTTATGTTTGAGTGTTCTTTTTAGATCTGATGATGTTTGAATGTATGTTGTTACGTTAAGAAAACATGCTTGTTTTGCTGCTTAATCGGCTTTTTCGTTACCTGGAATACCAACGTGATGGGACCCACATTGTTACTGTAATTCCATTAGTTTGAAGACGATTACATATACTCTGTATTTCTTGAGCTATTAGGTGGATAGAATCTACGTTTCTTATGGATTGCATGGAGGACAGAGAGTCCGTACAGATTGCTATAGTTTTATCATCGTTTTTTTTTTTACTTAATTAGATGGCTTTGGTAAAGACCAATTAGCCAGTTTTATCATCGTGGAGTGGAGTTTTCACCGCTTGTAGTATTTATATAGTTTATCAGTATATATACTGCAATTGCTGAAGAGTCGAAACAAGTTGACGGTGGTTGTAGTCGTTGTAACAGCACAGCCAACACCTTCTTCAGTCTTAAATGCGTCACATCAGTCTTTAAAACATCCAAAACATGTGGAAATGGAATTATAAATATATACATAATATACGTTAATATAAACTATAATTTTATACATCAAATTAGAATCTAGATTCTAACTCAATGATTTTATAGTATTTCCTATCGTCATATACACGCCACACACTATGTCGTTGCTTGTATGTTTGGTGGTATGCTTGACTGGGTATTTTGGAATCTGATATAAAACATATAAAATACTTTCTCCTTAAAACCAAATAACTGCTTTGGTAATTTAAAAATCATACCATTGTTTATAGTAGACTCTTTAAATAAATCAACATGTTATAATGCATTATTTCACTTTTAAATATTTAATTCCATATTCCATATATGACATGATATTAAAATTGTCAGATGTCAAATCAAGATCAAGTCATAGAATTTTTTTTAGTTTTGAATGAGGATAAGAGGAACGACCAAACAAAAATTATTTTATCTCTTCTTATCAATTTAAGCTAGTGAAGACTAATATCCGGTGATAATAAGATACAATTATACAAACAAGATGTCTAAACCAAATGTGTTAATACTTGGAGGTAATTTCTAAATAATCTGATGAAATATTAATAGATATCTAAGAATAATTCATATTGTTGCAGGTTGTGGTTTTATTGGCCGCAATTTAGTTGCATATTTAGTCAAAAATGATCTCGTTAGTGCAATAAGAGTAGTGGATAAGGTACCTCCACAGGTTGCCTGGTTAAATGAATCTCATACAGAAGCCTTTCAAAATAACATTGTTCAATTTAAAAGTGCTAATTTAATCAATGCAGGTAAGAATGTGCATATTTAGAGTGCACTTGACACTTAACCGGATAGGTGGAGTCTATGATTATTTTACAATCATATTATACATCTTTTCCAGAAAGTCTTTTCACAATAGAAAAATGAATGAATGAAATTTCTTTAGACTCATTAAACACATATAAAAATTATTCTTTAGTATGCTTTCCATGCATGAAGTTGTTGTGAGACAAGTGGAAGAACACTTAAGGAGTATAGAAAATAGAAATATAGAAAGGACTATCAAAGAGAGCGAAGAATGGAGAAAAGTATTAGAAACAGCGAAGTCACACCAGAAACTGTAAAACCAAACCCAGAATGGGATGATCCCCCACACAAAAAGGATCTTCAAGTGAAAACAGCTCTCTTTGATTATCCTTTCTATTTTCTATACTCTTTAAGTGTTCTTCCACTTGTTGTCTCCATCTCAGTTTAGGTCTGCCTCTGGTTACTTTTCCTGGTGGTCTCCATTCCGTTATAACTCTTAACATATTGCTCTTCTCTCTTCTCATTATGTGTCAATACCATCTAATTTTTTGTGCTTTTATTGCTCTATGTTGTCTTGACTTATCCATTCTTGTATTTTGTGATTCATTCATTTTCTTCCACCTTCTTTGTTTTTCCTCTTTGGTCCCAGTACTTTTCTGATAATCTTCTTCTCAAAAACTTTCAATTGCTCTTCTTCTCTTACTGTTAATGTAAATGTTTCTGAAGCATATATACTACTATTGGTCTTACAGTCGTTTTGTAGATTTTCATTTTTATGTTTTGGCTTATCTTCTTATCTCTTAAACATTTTTTTTTTATTTCTATAAAACGCTGTATTTCCCACTTGAATTCTTCTTTTTATATCTACACTTTCATTTCTTCTGTTGACTAGTACTGCCAAATATTTGAATGTTTTAACCTCTTCGAAACTGTGTGCATCTGTAACTAACTGTAGCTGGAGGTAAATTGGGTAATACGAGGAAGATTAGGTGATTATGTGAGTTTTAGATTAGGTTGAGCTAGGTTACGTTATTTTAGATGAATGAGTGACAGATAATATTGACCTAAAATGAGACCCACAATGTACAGTTTTTTTTTTTGAAGAGATGTTTAAACAAAATGAAAATTTTGTCAACTGTATTCTTTGTTTTAATTTGCCATTTATTATATTCATGTGGCCTAGGATGTATGTACATCTGTATCATATAATTTCGCTTGTCTAGTTAATATTAACTGCACATTGATTTTAACATAATTTACTTACAACATTTCTTTTTTGAGTATAGAATCATGTAGGAATGCCTTCCAACCACCTGAAGGGGGTATTTGGGACATAGTTGTCAATTGTGCTGGAGAAACAAAGTCTGGTCAAACAGATCCCGTGTATAATGAAGGCATATTAAAACTTAGTCTTAATTGTGCCAAAGAAGCTGCTCAACAGAAAGCTAAACATTACATAGAGCTGTCATCTGGTAATATGTATTCTTCAGAGAAAGTTTTACATAAAGAGGATGGTCCTATTGAACCTTGGACCTTTGTAGCTAAATGGAAAAGACAGGTAAGAACTTTTCATAAAGTGTGTATTTCCCCCACCCCTCAATTATTGTTGAGTCTTTAAAATTTTCTTTAACTGAACTAACCCATCTGTTCATATATCTTTTATGTTTTGTGATGTTATTATTAAAAATGAGGGACAGGCGCAATTTTGTAACACTCAACATGTTACCTTTGTTTCAAGTTAAGAAAATAACATTACGCTTATGGAGATAAGTGTTGCCAAAACTCTCAGACATTCCCTTTTGCACGGATGTCCAAGATATTCCCTTTGCTTAATTTTTGAATTTTCATTTTCAATTAACATTTAACTGTAAAGTCAGAATAACTAAATAACTAATAAACAAATCGCTGACATACGCAAATCGTATTATTTTAAGTTGCAATTAGTAATTAGATATACGCATTCGAAGTCCGTTTATTTGCTTTAAAAACGTTAATAGGCGGCAAAATGCATGATTTAACTAAGCAATATTTTCTACTGATTTCTATGATTCATGGCTCACCGAAAAACAAATAAACTGTCGTTACTATAATTAAAATAAGATAAAATAAAATTATCTTTTGTAAATACTATTTATCTAATTAAAATCATTTTCCCTACTTTTCATCTCTTGTTTCTAATGGGCACTTTTGGTCAATTACGTTAAAAAACATTAATTTAATTCATGTCTGTGGAAACGAAAATACAAATTATACAACCCTAAATTGTGCTTATGTGTGTGTCGTGGCAACGCCGCGTTTCTATCGTCCATAAGAAATACATGGCCCTATCTCCGCAATGTTATTTTCTTAACGTGGAATGTAGTAGTAAAGACTTACAACATAAGAAAAACAAACATAAGCTTATGTAACAAGGAATATATAAGATAAATTTCCAAAGGATTTTCTATACTTTTTCAGTAAAATTGTGTCACTTCATATACAATTTACTGATCTTCGTCTTTATAATTTAAAATCAAATACTACTACTACTACTATCAGTTTACAGTGTTCTCCGATGTCTTGCGACTCCTGACTGCCATTCTTATCTATTTAACCAGAGGCCTGGAGAGATTTCTCTTTCCTCTAGTTCTTTTTCAATTCCCTCTAGAGAGGGAATTTAAAATCAAATAGCAATCTTAAATTGTTTATACAGTGGTGAGTGCGATATCAGCCGGCTTTTTAACGTAAGAGATAGAAAACACAGTTACCTTGTGAAATAAAAGGAGATGAAACTCGTAGAGGTGGGAAATAATCGATAGAAACCTATAATTTACATTACATTACATTACGACTATCGATAGTCTCACACCTTTAGACGTTACCTTCGATCTAAATCACCTCGGTCATAATTATTATGTTTGACAGTTTGACGTCGTATGTGTGACGTATTTCCATTTTTTAATTTAGATAAAGTAAAAACTGATTGACCACAATAAAGCAAAAATGTGAATAAAATAATTTAATTAATAGTGATTATTTATTCTAAAGTTTTAAATTATTAACCAAGAATAATTTCTACTATGATTTTAGGAGTTTCATACACTCTTGTCACAGAATAATTAGCAATCCCTCGTGGATTAGTGGTAAGAATTCGACTCTGCGACGCAGATGATCAGAGTTCAAAACCTACATGAGGTTTTCTTTTTTCTTTTTTTAATAATTTGAAATTTTGCAAAGATCGTTTTGCTTTGAATCACTAAATATTTATGTCAGTCGTTACTAGTATTTGAAGTGTTTAAAGTTAAACATAAATATCTTATTGAAAAAATAGTGTCGTTGTACTTTCGAAACTAAAGTAAAATTCTTCAAAATTAAAAGAATGTTTAAATAAGTAAAAATTTTACAAAAATAAAAAAATATTGTAAATAAACGTATTTACAATATGTTCAAATAAACCTTCATTAGCAGCAGAATAATAACCCAAACTGTCACTAAAGAATTATAAAAGTCTGATAGATCAGGGCTGAAGGCACGATGTACTCATGCAGGCGGTTAGGGTTCAAATCCTACAAAAAGTTTTTACTTTTTTAAAAATTTGAAATTATGCAGATATTATATCGTTTTGCTTTAAATCATAAAACATTTATTTCAGTCTTTATTAGAAGTGTTTATAGTAAAACATGAAAATCTTATTGAAAAAACAATGTACTTTCTAAAATAAAGTAAAAATTCTTCAAACATAAAAGAACGTTCTAAATAAATGTACTTACAA
Source organism: Diabrotica balteata (assembly GCA_918026665.1). Taxonomy (NCBI): domain Eukaryota; kingdom Metazoa; phylum Arthropoda; class Insecta; order Coleoptera; family Chrysomelidae; genus Diabrotica; species Diabrotica balteata. The sequence goes on from OU898276.1 coordinate 182,024,414, forward strand.
AAAATGTTTAAATAAGCAGAAATTCTATAAAAATATTCTAAATAAACGTATTTTATTCTAATGAATTATATTTACAAAAAATGTTCAAATAAGCCTCCATTAGCAGCAGAACAATAACCCAATCTATTATAAAAGTTTCGTCTAACATTAGTTAATGTTTCTGGACTAATACCTCTCATTGAATCAAAGATCTTTTCTCTTAATTCTTGGAGAGAATTAGGCCTATCGTCTTCAATTCCATATAGTTTGGACTTGATATATCCCCACATAAAAAAATCACAAGGTGCAAGATCAGGTGATCTTGCAGGCCAAAAAATATCTCCGTGTCCACTAATCAATCGATTAGGAAAAGTCGCACTGAGATATTCACTGACGATGCGAGAATTATGTGCAGGACAACCATCGTGTTGAAACCATATGGAATCGAAAGGAATTGGTAAATTACGAAGGGCTGGGACAATTTGATTTTGCAGAAGTTCCAAGTATTTCCGCCCAGTCAACATACCGTCTATAAAAAATGGACCAATGACATGATTCCCTATTATGCCTCCCCAAACATTTACTTTTTGAGGACGCTGGGTACGAGCAACATAAATCTGACGAGGATTTCCTCGGGACCAATACCGAGCATTCATTGAATTGTGACGGCCATGCAATGAAAACGTACATTCATCGGTGAACAAGACGTTCTCTAAAAAATGTTCATCTTGATGTGACATTTCCATTGCAGTTTGACAAAATTCTAAACGTCTATATTGATCCCCAGGGAATTGTTCGTTGGATTTATGAAGTTTATAGGGTCGGTATCCATGCCTTTTCAAAATTTTACCAACTCTAAATCTTGAAATTCCATATTGTTCTCCGAGACGAGATGTTGATTGGGTAGGATTTTGCTCAATACTTGCACAAATCAAAGTGTCTCTTAGTTCCAAATCTGGATTTACCTCCCTTCGCCTACGAACTCCTCTTGGAGCGAACACGGATCCATAAGTAAAAAAATTACGTATAATAGATTGAATTGTTGATCGTGATGGAGCCGGCCTATTTGGAAACATATTTACAAATTGTTGTCTAATCATGTTGTCTGAGAATCCATTCACATGCCAGACAACAATTTGCACTTTTTCCTCGACCGTTAAAACCATTTTTACGAATTGTTTTTTCAATAAAAAGTTTCTGTTTACCGTGCAAAAACACTTCTCGATATGTTATTATTTGATGGCTTAAAGGCTTTGCTTCGCGCGCATCCATTCCAATGTTGTCAATTGTTTTGAAAATCATTATCTGTACAGAGGAATTGATATTAACATTGAGAATTTAGTGATGGATTTGATATAAACAGTCTTCACCGGATTATTTTGCATTCACAACTGAAGACTGTATGAATTGAATTTGAATCATTTTGTATTTCCGTTTTATAACATTGGAATAAAAATAAATTGTAAATAATGAGTTTTTCGAAAATTTGTTACCTAATATGTATCATATTTTCTATTATTTTTTTATTGATAAAACAAAAATTTTATCCTTGGTGTGGAATTGAACCCCAATTTTCTCGTCAATAGACAACGTCCCTAACGACTACACCAATTTCACATACATTAAGTGTTTCCAGACAAAACATACCCACCTTTATTTTAGTCAAATATTTCAGTTGAGTTATTTTTACTATTAAGTAAATTTAAAGATTTATAATTTAAAATCGCTACTAATGAATGTTTTTTACTATAACATATCTTAATTTATTCAAGTATTTATTCTAACATCAGAAATTATTAAAATAAAATATTTTTGAGGGTATCCGTATAATTATGACTGAAGTCAAATAGCCACGTCCAACGTCTAAAGGTGTGAGACTGTCGATGGTGGTAATGCAATGTAATGTAAATTATAGGTTTCTATCGATTATTTCCCACCTCTACGAGTTTCATCTCCTTTTATTTCACAAGGTAACTGTGTTTTCTATCTCTTACGTTAAAATGCCGGGTGATATCGCACTCACCACTGTATATTGTTCTATACATATTAGTAAAATGTGACTTTTAATCTTATGTTTAATTTTTTTTTTTTAATTTACCAAAAGCCATTGTTAGATACCTGTATCAAAGAGTATCTTGGGAGAATTGTTACTTTCTGGTCTATACTGATGTTGCTGGAAGTCTAATTTGAGTTTTTCTAATGTCAATGTTTTCCTTTGTGTTTTCCTTATACTATTCTCATTTAGTGATAAACATTACAAAATAATGATTATTTAGTTAATTTGTTTTTTTAATTTTTAAATTAAATATTTGATTTAAGCGCTTGGAAGCCACAGGAAGTTGTGGATTATACAAAAGGAAATCAATAACTCAAAATAGGCTTATTTCCACTGGTGATGTATAAACAAAACAACCAGGCACAAATAATTTAAATATTATCCTTATCACTGAACTCCTGTTCATTGAGTTCAAAATGAAATGACTCATAGTAAATTCTATAAATAAATGATTCACTATAATATACAGGAAACATATAATGAGTATAAGATAATAAAACAAGTTCCATTTATTAGCTAGGTGGTCAAAGAACTTTTTCCTAAACATAATTAAGGTAATGAATCAGTAGTGGTCAGTGTTAAGGATGGAAATAAAACAAAAATATATTTTTGGCGCCTACTTTTAAGTTATAATTCCAAGTAAAATTTTAATAAACGCTTGAGATGTGTATTATTTACAATTAATTTTTTCTGTCTTGAAGTTTTAAAAATAAGTAACATAAAAAAATCTTAGGTATAGTTATGCAAAAAATCAGTAGTTGTCAATGCAATAAAATAAAATATCAGTTGTTGTCATGCAAAAAAATCAGTGATGGTCACAAACATACTTCAGCCACATTTAGCCATCTACATCTATGGGAGTTTTGAATTCATACCGAACTCTGTCTCCTAAGGTATTTAGAGTAGGAGTAGAGAGACGACTTATAATTTGATTTAAATTAATTACACTAACATTTTTTTCATTCAATTTAAACAATGTTTTTAGGTCATTGCAACAGTTCATCGCAACCACATCATACTCAGTTTTTTCATAAATGTCCTGTACTATACACGCATATTTATGAAACTTCTTCTTACTATTACATTGTACTAACACGAAATCTCCCTTCTTATATATCCACTGATTCAAGTCACTCTCAACATCATTTTCTTCCAGTATAGTTTCTTTTTCCATGTACCCCTCAAAGTCACTTACTATATCCTCTATACTACTACTAGATTCGACCCAATCTTCCTCAGTTTCAGAGTCAGACCATTCTTTCTGACGCTTCTTTTTGTTCCTCTTTAAAACCCTTTTGTTTTCTTTTTCTTGCAGTTTCAACTGTTTTGCTTTTTCTTTCTCTTCTTTCACCTTTGCTCTTTGTTCAGCTCTCAATCTTTTCGCAAAACACTATTCGCAATATCACGCGGTACCCTGTTATATTTAAAGACTACCATTGGAGGTGCTACTTTTCCTGCTGCACTTGCTGTAACCAATACAATTAAGCATTCTTTTTCATCCGAATTCACTCGTTGATATACTTTTTTTGCCCTCTGCTTGCTAGTACTTTATTACCTTTAGGGTTCAGGAAAGAAGCTGACTCGTCTTCATTATAGACTCGGCTTGGATCTGGTAAGATGTCAAAATTACCACTTTCTTTCAAGAATAATGAAACTTCTTCAAACCCGTTTTTAATTCCTTGTTTAGATACAGATGCTCTGGTAATTGTTAGGTTATGCGCTGTTCGAATTGAAATTTCTGGATGACGGATTTTAAAACGTTGTAGCCACCCTAATGTTGGTCGATCATCTTTAAACGGGTTTTTTCTTTTTAATTCTCGAATCAACAATTGAACACTATCTAGCATTTCATCTTTTGTAATTGGGAAACCGATATGGCTCATTTTCCGAATCCATGTAACCAAAATAGATTCCTCTTGCTGAGATAAAATTGTTTCTGGGCCCATTCGACGTATCTTTGGAGACTTGCCTTTTGACTTATTAGACAGTGTCATTCTTGGAACGTTATGATTTCTTGCAGCAGTAGCAACTGGAACCCCACGAGAAATATCTTCTAAGGCCCTGTTCATCTGCCATTCTTCGTAATTAAATAATTTGCGTCGTTGAGGCATAATTTTATTTATTTCTTTCCTGAAACAATGATATATTCTAGCGGCACAATATAAAACACTGTAGAGACACGCATTCATAAGTAACTATTAATTCAGAAAATAGGATAAGTATTATAAAAAGAGGCATTAGTGACAGAGATGCCAACTACTGATTAGTTAAAATTGGTTCGTAATCAGTACGTGGCACCAAATGACCACAACTGATTTTTTCCATATAGTCATAATCAGTAGATGTCATCCCTAGTTTTAGCAAAAAAATAACCTTAAAAAATTTCAAAGACCTGTTAACATTTTTGTAAAATGCTTCATTAAAAGCTCCAACTTGAAACTGCATTATAAATTACTATAGAAATTATATTACAACCAAAATTAAAAAGTACCTTTCTTAACAGTTTTACTAAGAAAATATAAGAATATTCATTAAAACATGAGATACCAACAAACATTAAAACGCCATATTGGAAATATTGAACAGAGAAACTTCAAACTCGGCTAGTGGCATCTAGATATTGCCAGGTCTTCATAAATTATGAAATCTCAATGTAATAATGGTTGCCAACTAGCAATTTCACCTTATTTTCCTAAGAGTGACAACTACTGATTCAGTGACCACTACTGATTCATTACCTTAGTATTAATTGAATGCAAAATATATTTATTTGTTTGTTTATTATTTCTATGCTGGAAATACGTTTATAATTTAGTTTTGTTTTTAATAATTAAGAGAATTTAGATTTAAACAGTAAATTTTGAAAAACTGTCATTTTGTATTTGTACTAGTAATTTTTTATCTCCGATACCTACCTCCTTAATTTGCGAGGCTTTTGGATATTTGATATCAGTGGCGGCTTGTCCGATGACGAGAGTAAAGCGAGACTTTACCACCTAAAATTTTACAGAACACAATTTTTTCTTTATAGTTTTATTTGTTGTGCAACTTTTTTACATTAGTCTAATCAGTTTAAGTTCTGTTTCCTAAAATTTAAAATCTTCTATAAGTGTAGGGTATAGGATGTGTGTCTACTTTGAAAGCCCCATTTGATGTCGGCAGCAACCCTGGGTCTTCAAGAAATGCTCAGTCTATTTGTATTATATCGACTCGTGCAACAAAAGCTGTAGTAACTCAATTTTTGTATAATTGGAGCTACTACCTTCTTCTGAGTTATTCCATATGTAGCTGTAACTTAGAATATTGTGGTAACTCTAGCAGCTGTATAGGCAACTTAAAATACACAATTCAGTTTTATAGTATCTCAAATATCCTACCACATTTTCAACGAAAACTGCATTAAGTTGAGTTACTGCAATCTTTGATGCATAATCATCATATTTTTTAAACAATATTTGTCGTTTATTGCGTTACTAACACTTTTCTTTGCAAAATGTCTATGTGTATGTCTAATGATAGTGTTGTGTCTTCTTAGAGTTACTATTGACTTATTTGCATTTTCATGAACAACTTCTTGAAGTTATGCACCTACATAAATATTTGCTTGAGCTTTGTGTGAAGAGTGTTTGAAGTTTAAAATATGAATAGAATTAAACATATATTGGAGTTATCTAAGAAAATTAGTGAACAACCTTACCCTGGTAAGTATAGATATAAAAGCAAAAATATTATTACTTTGGTAACACTTCAAATTACCTTTGCCATTATAAAAGCTATTAATACCTAGTAGGTATTGTTTATATCTGAATTCTTATGACTATAAGAAATATCATAAAATATAGTTCAAGAGCCATAAAGTTTTAAATAAATAAATAAATAGTTTATTTACGATTATACCAATTACAATAATTATAATCATTAAATAAATAATATCATATTAACAGTTTTTGTATTCAATAATAATTACATACAATTTACACAAGACCAATAAATAGAATAAATACCTAAATGACAGTTTACAGTGACAGCCTACATTGTATTTTAAAAAGATTTTTTCAGCTTTTTTCGAAAACTATTCAGAGAGCTAGAAAAAAAGTCTACATCTAAACCATTTCCAGATTGACACATTCGTCTTATAGGTCTATTTAGACAATAGTTTGTTTGTTGGAATTCTAAGTAAAAAACGTCCTTGGATCTTGTGCACCTTTGAGGAACCCTAAGACCTATTCTCTGCAAAATTTGAGGCGAATCTATCATTCCGTTTACAATCTTGAAAAGAAAAACCAAATCTAGCATTAAACGACGATTTTCTAATGTTGGTATATTAAATAATTTTAAAATGTCACAATACACTATATCTTCTGAAGAAATTCCTAATTTATAGCCTACAAAGCGCAAAAAATTTTTCTGAACTTTCTCAATGTTTTCAATATGACATTTATATAAAGGAGACCAAATAGTGCTGGAATATTCCAGAACTGATCTAACCATAGAACAATACACACTTTTAAAACAATCTAGATTATTGAATTCTGACAAGGTTCTTTTCAAAAATCCAAGTAATTTAAAAGCTTTATTACAAATAAAATTATAGTGATTTTTGAAACATAAAGTGGGATCAAAAAACACACCTAAATCTTTGAAAGTGTTTGTTGGTTCCAGAAATATATTATTTATAGAGTAATTAAAACAGATAGGTTGTGAGTTTCTAAAAATGCGCATTATTTTACATTTATCGATATTAAGTGAAAGGTCATTCTTTGTACACCATTTTGAGAAATTATTTACATCTTTTTGCATTTTTACACAGTCTCTAACATCCTTAATAATTCTAAAAATTTTCAAATCATCAGCATACAACAAAATAACACAATTTTCAAAGATTTCTAAAATGTCATTTATGAAACAAATAAAAAGAATAGTCGATAAATGACCACCTTGTGGAACGCCAGACCTAACCAAAATCTCTTCAGAAAGACAGTTTTTGACTTTGACAACCTGAAGCCTGTCTGTCAGGTAGCTCTCCAACCACTCAAGCAGGGATCCATGAATTCCTAGTACCTCTAGTTTTTTTATAAGAATCTTGATGTTAACACGATAAAATGCCTTTGAGAAGTCGGTATAGGTCACATCGACCTGAGCCCCCTTCCCAAAGTCATCCAAAATGAATTCTTCTAGGATCACTAGATTGGTGGTCATAGACCTACCCGGCATAAAGCCGTGTTGTTCAGGAATAATTAAACTTTTTATTGGAAAAAATATTTTTGAAGCAATAAGTGACTCAAAAATCTTTGCAAAAATAGAAATTTTGGAAATGGGTCTGTAATTTTCTATACATGTTTTACTACCATTCTTAAAAATAGGAGAAATATAACTTTTTTTCCACTCTTCTGGGAAAGTGCCAGTACTTAATGAAAAACGAAAAATTTTTAGTAATACAGGAGACAGAACAAAACGACATTTATGTACAAAATAAGGTGAAATTTCGTCAGGGCCACTACTAAGTTTTAGATTTAATTTTTCTAACTTATTAAAAACATCTATTAGACTAATATCACAGCTGCTTAAACTAACTGTTTTATTACAATCAAAGCTTGGAATATCACAGTTATTGTTATCTACATATGACTTAGAGAAATGCTGTTTAAAAAAATTAGAAATTTCTGATGGATTGTTTGACTCATTGTTTTCATACGTCATGTTGTTTGGTAAGTCATAATGTTTATTTTTACTGTGTAGATAACTGCAGAATTCTTTGGAATTAGTCATATTTTGTTCCAAAGTTTTTATGGTTTGACTTTTACATTGCTCCGCTAATACTTTACATTCACTACGAATGTCTGAGAATAGTTTATAGTCAGAAAAAGTATTAGTATGTTTGAATTTTTTATGAGCTACTTTTTTTCTCAGAATAGCATTTTTCAGTTCAGTTGAATATGATTTTGGAAATTTTGGGTTTTTACATTTTTGCCCTGGTACATATAAATTTATGCAACAGTACAAAATATCATAAAAACAGGATATTGCTTTATTAACATCTGAAATATTGTCGAGTAAGTTCTCCCAGTTTACATTACCTAAAAATTGGTTTATTAAAATATAATTAGCCCTAGTAAAATCATAATAATAATAATCATATTCAAGGAACTCAGTTTTATCACAATTAATACAGAAAGAAAGTGCTGGATGGTACTTATCACAGTTTAACAAAGGAAAATCAACACATTTGACATTTACAATATTATTTGACAATATTAAATCCAAATAACCTCCTAAAACATTCGATATTGTATTATTTTGAAATAAGTTAAAATAAGCAATAAAATTTGACATACACTCATTAGATTCTGTAATATTACCAACTGGTCTTGATCCTAGATCTTCATTCTCCCAAACTATGTTTGGTAGATTAAAATCACCCACTATATAGGACATTGAAAAGTCATTATTTTGAATAATATCTTCATTTACCATAATAAAGTCCTCATAAACGCTTAATGGAGATGATGGTGGTATATATACACAGACAAAAAGGATTTTTTGATTTGATGTTTGCAATTTTACATAAACACTTTCAATGTTGGCTGATTTTGAAGTGATTACTGAAGAAACAAATTCCTTTTTTACAGCAATTAGAGCACCACCCAAACGTTTAGCTGTACTGGTATTTTCATTTCTATCCCCTCTGTATATATTGTACTCTGGAACTCCCAATTCTCCATCTTCTATACCATCATACAGAGAGGTCTCAGGTGATAGTAGCACATCATAATCGTTGGCAATAACAGATGATGAAAAATCATTTAATTTGGTGCGGAGACCTCTCACATTTTGATAATAAACAGAAATTTCCGAGTTACTCCTACTTGATTGTCGTCTATCTCTTAGTTTTCCGATAAAGAAACTCCTGAGTTAAAAACTCTTCTCTTGAAGTTAAAACGTCTAAAAATGATTCCTTTAGGCCAGAAATCACTAGTATTGACTTCATCATAAAATTCTATAGGTAGGCCTACTTTAAAAGAGCTAGTATTGCCCACGGTTTTTAGTTGCTCCACCATCACATCTTCAACCTTGAGGTTATCCAATTTTCTTTTTATATAATTCTTGATAATGTCATTCGTGACTGTTTCTTCAGCTTTTCCTATGTAAAGCCACATTTTGCTACGATTCGCGGCTACAAAATTAGCGTCTTCGCTTCCTGCACCTTTAGTCGATGTATATTTTTGTCTATTGTTTACATTTTGCGAGAGATTGTCGACATTTTGTGTTTTCTTTAATGCCGGTTTCTGCGCATGTGTCGTTGCCATAGAGATTTTAGCAGCGTTGGTCACAGCATGAGCAATTTGGTTGGTTCTGGTTGTTACTTTTTGTGATATGGGCGTATATGAGACAGGCTCTTGTTTCAGACAACAGAACAACAAGACAGAACTCTTGTTTCTAATTTTGACAGAGCTGTCTTTACCAATACCCGTGAAATGAACAGGAAAGATAGAAAGTGATTCTATCGTTATAATCATCGTTACAGTCATAATTAAGGTTATAATTGAGGTGCTGGATAAAAATATTAATTATGCAGAGAAGCAATGTCCTTTCGACTATCATGATATCGAAAATTTATGTGGAAACCTTTTAGGTAACAATTTTATGAAGGATTCTGTTACGTTTGGTATGAAGAGGTGGCGAAACGGGGACTAAATGAAATTAGTAGTTGCTTCTTAGACTCTCTGAGGACACAAAAAACTAAAGGGGTTGAAAGTGTCATCTTATACTCCAACAATTGCGGGGGCAAAATAGAAACCGTTTTATTTTGTCCATGTTTGCATATGTTTCTTAAATTCTCAACATAATGATAACACACAGGTTTTTGGAGAAGGGGCATACTCAGAATGAAAGAGATAGTATGTGTGCAGTAATAGAGCCAGCTAAAAAGAGAGAGGGTGCTGTCTATACTCCCAATTAATGGTTCACATTAATAAAAATGGCGAAAAAATGCGGGAATTGTCGGGAATTCTATGTCTGAAAAAAAGTAGGCGTAGTAAACTTTAAACTCATTCCACTGAGTTGACGAAACTTTATACTTCTCCTCTACTTGTTGATAGTAAGAAATTGAAAAGTTTATTAGAGCTTTGCAGAGGGGATCCACCTTCAATACCACCTTTGTACCATAACTTCTTTTTTTTACGGTCAAAGGAGGGAACACAGACAAAGAATGATATACATCAAGACTCTAAAAGTTCTAGTAGCAGCGAATCTGAAGAAGATGACGTCGAGTAGAAATAAATGTAACCTATTTTGTGAAATTGAAGATATAATTATAAAAATTTTTCTTTCAAATTGATCGTGTGTCATTTTTTCCCTAAATTGTTTCGACGAAAAATGTAGTAACTCATATAAAAAATAGAATATACATATTAAGAAAAAATATAATTTTTTGGTGATACATTTTGAGAACTGCATTTAAATAAACATACTACCTACAAAAGTTTTATTTTCAATAGTTTATTTTTGGATATTTTAGAAACTGCTAACAAGTTCTTATGGTTGTAAATTAATTTTCTCAACGCTATCTAAAATGACGTACTACAGTCTTCGTTGCATGAGTCGATATGTCTAATTTTAAAATAGCTTACTAAAGGTTAGGTCAGACAGGATTAGCTTCACCTCTTTCGAGACTCGCGAGACGCCACTGTTTGATATAGAACAGTTCTTAATATTATATAAATACTTTAACCTATACCCCTGTAACAATACTTTTTGATCCAGGTAGAAAAAAAATTGGCAGAAATGTCTGAACTCACCTACACAATCCTCAGGCTTCCAATTGTTTATGGATTAGGAGACAAAAGCGGTTTAATGCCTAGAATAATCGCAGCGTCCATATATAAGCATGTTGGAGAAACAATGAAACTTCTATGGAACTCTGAACTTAGAATTAGTACCGTACATGTCCAGGATGTATGTAAAGCAATATGGTTCGTGAGTAATAGAGAAGATACCAATGGACAGGTAATAAGAAACAGTTTCTATTCATTAAAGGTCTAAACTAACTATGTGTAATTGTAGATCTATAATGTTGTGGATGATGCAGACTCTACGCAAGGTTCAATATCCAACGTTATGACAGACATATTCAATGTCAAAATCGACTATTACGGCAATCTTGTATCCGCAGTGGTAGACCTAGCAGGTGCTGCAGATGATGCCAACGACAAACATTTAGCCCCATGGGCAGAAGCTTGTAGAAAAGATGAAATCCTTAACACTCCTCTCTCTCCTCACATGGATTCCGAACTACTTCTCCACAAACATCTCAGATTAGATGGCAACAAACTGAAACAACTTGGCTTTGATGTGACACAACCCAAACCTACAGCTGATAATATTAAGGAAATTATTGATGACTTTATAAAAATGAAGGTGTTCCCCAGATCTCTACTACCTTAAACCTTTATCCAAGTGTCTTTAAGTCACGCGTCTCTTTTAATCATTTTTTTAATGAACAGAGACGTAAGAAAGTGTACCTAAAATGACAGTGGCTTAATATCTACTAAAAATTGTTTTTGTGGGTTTTTAAGGTACATACGTAGAAATATCACCTGAATTCGGTATCAGTATATCACTTTAAAATGTTTGAAGTATTAAAATGTTGGGTACATTAAATACGAGATGAATAATAACTGAACCGAATTTTCAGTGTGATGAGTCTACAGTTCTTGAAAATAGTCACATTTAATCATATGATAAGTGAGAGAAAAACCTGATATGTAGTTTGTTTTCGCTTTATAATATGTTATGAGAATAATTCTACATATATGATAGGGAAAATATAATGCATGCTTTTGCTTGTGTAAGAAACTCGTTTGAGAAAGCGACAAAAGCATAAAACCGCCAGATTTTCACTCACTTGTCTGATACTAATTGAAGTTAACTGGGTTTTTCGAATAATGATGCAATCGTATTTTTGAAATTTAGAATTTTATCAATGTTAAATGTTCTATACACAAAAAAATATTGATGTTATTGTATTTAAGGTTACATATAATCGGTCCTTGGTTCTTTGTACATGAGCCATTCAATTTATTCGAAATTGTGGCTTTTGTCCAAATTAGAGTTAAAAGGTGACATGGCTATGTATTAAACTGTTATATTATTGTCCTATATTTAATTTCTATATAATTTGCTCCTCTTCCAAGAACCCCTATTCCAGGTGTAATTTTGTTGCATAAATGCCTTGTTCCAAGTGTATCGTTAATTGTTACCACTCTTCTTTTCTTATTATCACCATATAACGTGATTTATCTGCATTAAAGGTAAGTTTATAATGATCTAACCATCCCTTCACCATCTGCAAGTCAAATTGACCATCAGTTTTTGCCACATTGGGGTTTTCGCTCAAGTATGTAATGCAGGTATCATCAGCATACATTTGTAGTGTACCTCTTAATGGTAATGTTGGAATTGAATACGCATAAGTAAGGAACAGTGTTGAACCAAGTATCGACCCTTGTGGAACTCCACACTCAATATTGGACAATTGAATATTCATCCTGTCGACCAAAGTTAAGTTGTGTTCTTCCTCATACAGGCCCCTTATGCTTAAAGTTTACAATACAGATAATAACAGCATGTGAGCAACTGTATCAGCAATATTTGGTACAAGATCAGGTGTTGCTGTTGTTGTGCTGCTAAATCCATATTGGTCCTTTTATAAGAATTTGATATTTTGATTATCTTCTTCTTCCTTCTAGTATGTAGGCTTTAAAGCCTGTTTCTTCTTCAATATTAGTGACCTTGGTGTCTTTGTGTCTAGTGACTTTGGTGACTTATCTCGTGCTATTCGTACTATTCTATCCTCTACCACTCTACTAATGTGTTTGTTCCACTCCTGTTTTCGTTTTGTCACCCATCCATTTATGTCTTCTATATTGCATGCTCTTCTTTATAGATTCTTGTTTTTGTTAGGTCTTGTCTTGGGTGTTTGTTCTTCCAGATTGTGTCATTAAGAGAATCCGCCGCTTTACTTGCTTTTAAGCTTTGTTGTCGTGCTTCTTCTTCAACATCTCCGTATCTAGTTATATCTATTCCCAGATATCTAAACCTTACTTCTTGATTTATTATTTTCCCATCAATTTCGATTTTACACTGTAGTGGTTATTTAGATGTTGTCATACATATGGTTTTTTCTGCGGATATTATCATATTGTATTTCTTAGCTGTTGTATTGAAGATATGTGTTAATCTTTGGAGCTCGTCTTCTGTCTCAGAGATTAATGCGGCGTCGTCTGCATAACACAATATTTGGATTTCTTTGTTCCCCATTCTGTAGCCATGACCTTTACGTACTGCTTGTATTAGGTTTGTTTCAACAAACCGGTTACGCTCCTGCGCACTAAACAAAATACGTTCCAACAAAAATATGATCGTTCATCTCATCGTCCTTCCGACCGTTCCAACAAAAATTGTGATCGCCCAGTGACGGTTTCGTGACGATAACTTCAGTAATCTGGCAAATGCATGTACTGGTTGAGATGACATGCGCAGTACGATTTTATTCTACTTCCCTAAATTTGTTGGGCCTAGATTAACTTAGATTTTATATTAAAACTGTAAATTTGTTCAAAAAAAAAGAAGTTAGGTTAATGATTTTATCAGGTGCTTATGATATTATACTTGTTATTTAATTATATACATTTGTTTTTCGTTATTTGTAACTTTATAAATATGACTGACGACGAAGGAATTAGTGATTTTTCTGATTATTATAGTAGTGAGGATGATTTGGAGCTATTAGCCGAATCTAGGGTGAAAACCCAGAATTATTTAGATAGATAGTCACCAAATTATGTCAGTTGTCAGGAAATCGTTCCAACATCAGTTTCCACATTACCGTCATCAGACGATACAAATAATGAACATGCGCATTAAAAACGGCACAAGTAGTTTCGTGACGGTTTCCGGACCGTACAAAAATTGCGTGTTGGAACAAACCTATTATTTCGTCCATTATTATATTGAAGAGAAGTGGGCTAACGAGTCACCCTGTCTGACTACGCTTTGTACTGGTATAGAATGTGTTAGTTTTCCATTTATCTTTGCCTGTATTCGATTATGGAGGTAGATGTTTTCGATGGTTTGTATAATATTGTTTTTTATATTTCGTTTATACCATGGACATATAAACACAGATGGACTCAGTTATTTACATAAAATTGTGAAGTCAAAATTATTTGAATAGGTCACATTCTCAGCACCTTCAACTGTTGTCACGTTTTGTTTTAAAATTTCTTATTCGCGAGTCGCTGAAAATATTATTTCGTATTTTATACTCTACAAGTGCTATCAAACCAAAATAATAATTTATTGGTTAGATTAATATATTTAATTGTAATCAAAATATAAAGTGTGCACATAGTGTGCATTATCATTTAATAATAGCGTATAATAGATATCAATCAATTATTTTATATGTAGAAGCACTGAAAACTATTTATAAATGGCAACGGTTGTTTACATTTCTCTGTCTTATGGATCTACGTCAAACTTCAAATACTGTTCCATGTTTGTTTACTTTTGAGTAAAAGTTGTTTTTCGATATTTTGGCTGTATTTTGAGTGATATTTGTGAAAAGTTAAATAAAATAAACGAAATATTTACATCCCGATCTCTCATTTCATTTGTAAGTACATACAATTTACATTATTTAAGATGAGGAAATGAGGAAGCGTGTTTGTTTACATTTTAATAGGCGTACCATTGGGTTTATTCATGTTCATTAATGTATTGAATAAGATATAAGTTGATAAAATTAGTAGACATTTTTAAATTGTAAGTAGACATCATCTGATTAAAAAAGATCTGTTTAGTACCTTTTTAATTTAATATTTCTCATGGATGCAAATAAATTAGTGAAATGAATAAAACTCATTTATTTTTCCATGTAGGTTTCCAAATAATATTGACGATCGAACTATTTTGGTAGCAAATTTAGGAGAAAACATAAAGATCTTTTATTGTAGCATTATTTTGATACCTATTAAAATTAACTTGAATTCAACTATATTTCATTGTATTAATTTTAAATTAAATAAAATTGTATTTTAATTTTTCTATAAAGACGTGATTTGTTAATAGTTTAACTCTCGTTTTTTTGTTAATTCTTTGAACGTGTTTTTATACATTATTACTACTTCCAATTTTTAAAATCTGAATAATTACCCGCGAGTAAAAATTCAAGCACGCTTATGCTCATTGCGGAAGCATAACGTTCTATGGAAGCTTCAAAACATTGTGTGTTAAAGGTATCTTATTGCTGTGTCCATCTATGTTTATACGTCCATGGTTTATACAGTAGGTGTAAGATATCTTCGACTTGGTTGCGATCGAAAGCCTTTGTCAGGTCTATAAAATATTTTGATTATTATAAGTAAAATAGGTCGATAATCACTAGACATTGAGCAGTCACCTCCTTTTTATATTGGAACAACTTTTTCCATTTTTACGACACTGGGAAGACTTTCTGTGGTAAATGGTAAATTTACTAGTGTACTTAAAATAGTTTATCTCAATCTTGAGTTCTTTGTAGTATCAACTGATAATTTGTCTAGTCCACACGCAATTTACCCTTCAACTTATCTAGTATATTTTTAATGCCCTCCTTTGTTGTGAAGCTCCAAATAAATATGTTGTTTATTAGTGGTGGTCCTGGTGGAACATACAGAGGGTTGTTTCTACTACTATTCTACTGTTTCGAAAAATTGTGTTTATATTTATCAGGAAATATATTGCGTAACAATTCGTTTGACAGTGATATCCAAAATCAAATTATGAAATGTGAATTTGAAGTTTAGAATATCACTTGTCGCTGTTGGCTTATAAATATGTACATACCCCAAGAAATCGAACGCTGATGTATGTGTTAGTAATTATAACAACTCTTTTTAGAAAAAATTATAACTTCAAGACACCACAATGAATTTAAGTAATTAGGAGAAATTAGCATTCCGGTAACATAAAAAGTAATGCGTGAATAATGTCATACATGTGCAAAGAATCAGAGAACCGACTTTTAGAAGTTTTGATATGTGCTTAGAAGCGTTTGTAAGCCGAAAAATCAAACATGAAGGTACCTAGTCTTCCCTTGGCATAGCCCTATTTGATTTTTCTACATACAAACGTAGTTGTTTACTATGTTAACTTAGTGATACCATCTCTAATAGTCTACTTACGTATTTAAAACTGTGATAACTGCCTTCTCAGTTTACCACACAGGGTTTTTATACTTACGCAGCAGACTCCTTGATTTTTGATACTTTTTTTCTTAAATTTAGTACTTATTTTTGTGATATTTTCGTTTAGGTCTTAGTTTTAAAATTGTTACGCTCCGGTGTCTGCTCGAGAGGTATGAATAATTATCGGTTGTTAAACGGCACAACGTAAACTTTATACAATCTAAGTGTTTGTGATTTACACAAAATTGTACTACAGTTAACTTCTTGTATATTTAATATTGCTTTTTATTGAATTAGAATTTAGTTAGTTATTTGTGATACAATCAAAAGTTCGGGCTCAAATTAGTGTCACATTCGTTACAATGCAAAAGCTGATCATAGAAGTTGATATTATAAGGTTGGAACAGGAATGTGAGAAAATAAACCTTCATACATGTTGAGAAAACTTACAAACAACGATTTAATATACTCAGGATGGAACCTACGAATAAATATTTGCATCAAAAGTAGCTATTAACAATGGCTGACTCGTTTCCGGAATGTCAGTGTTGTACCAAAAAAATACCTTTTTTTGGTATACATATATATATATATATATATATATATATATATATATATATATATATATATATATATAGATTGATAGATTGAACGAGATAAATTCGGAACATACGAAATATATGTGTTTTGGCTCAACTCCGCTCTAGGTAGTTGGCCAACAAAAGGTTGTCAAATAATTATATTATAAAAATCCAATACATCAGCGGGCTGCTGGATTCTGAACTCATTCAAGAACAAGTTAAAACTCCACCTAAATAGGTTGCCCCGCCCATCACTTATAAAAATTGAAAGCTACACATAAATCTAGGATTTTATTATGCTGTCAAACCACATATCGCTTTCTAAAGCCGGCCACTCACGGTACAGCGATGTCGTTCGACATAATCGGACAGCGGCGTTGTTCAATTTATTGGTATATCTGGTGCGTCCACAAACCATACTGCGCCGCAGTATTTGTTCGGTTCTCGACCATGTCAAAACAATCATTTTAGCGTCTCTAACTTTGTGTATAACTAAGCGTAAAAAGAAACCTAAAATAAAACGTAGATTCTGGTGCAAAGAATCCAAGATTTTGGTGCAAAATAAATCTCGCCTGCCCCTGCACCCGATTTACTGGACTGCAATGCTAATTTTAATTGTCTTTTATAGGATGTTCTAAAATTGTTAATTTTTTTTCTTACATACTCTTCATTCGCATCTTTGTTTACTTCTTGGAACTTTAAAACTAGAATGTCCATTGCCTGTTTTCGGGCGTTTCTATCGTGATACGTTTTACCTTTTATTCGCTATAAGCATTATTGTTTTTTATATAATTCAAAAAACTCTCTTAAAAAATTCTCGCTGAATCAAGCCATTTCGATTTTCTATAATATGATCAAAGCAAGAGTGTAGTTAAAAATGTATTTTTGCAGTATCGACAAATTGTAAACGGTCACACACGCTCAACAAATTGTTAACGGTCACAGACGCTCAACAAATTGATGAGATCAACTCTGCAGTACTGCAGCAGACAGGCCAGTCTGTCTGCGGTCAAATTGTACTATTTCATTAGATGCACAGTCACACACACGATCAAAATCCTTGTCAATTCGTCGAACTCGACGAAGTTGAACAACGCGGCTGTATCGTGAATGGCCGGCTTTAGGCCCCTCTTTCGTTTATCTAAGCAGTCAGATGGATATTTTGAGCGGTGTTGCCAATCTCATTCCTCTAGATGTTTCTCAAATAACATTTAATGTTAACCATAAAATATTTACAGGAAAGAAAGGAAATAACTACAAACCATTAAGTTTATTTTTGTTATTAGTCTGTTGTAGTAGATTGGTAAATACAATGAAAAATATAGGCAAATATCAGATTTATTTAAAGATACGAAGAAGATATAACTCTCAAAAAGATCCGCAAATCGGATTATTACACGGCAACGATTGGCAACATTGACTTTGGGTGGCACTATAGACTATGGTGCGGCCTAAAAGGAGACAGATAGTTGAACGATATTTTATACAATGTCTATCACTGGTTATGGGTTTATTTTTGTCCAAGTTTTACATTGGTCCACTATTTCAAATGCAGTTCAAACAGACATACACTACGTAGACATACATTAAGTACACAATTAACACACAATTTTACCTGTTTAACATTAAAATATCGGGGATAACTATATTCACGTTAATCACCTGTCAAATTCACGTAGGACATTGTAGGTAGCAATGTGACGTCAGTTCCGTCGTTTATCGTGTATTTATATGTTCAATCCTCAGTATACTATATCGTTGCTTCCCAACTCCCAAGTAATTCGGATTTCTTCAGTTCCACTGTAATGTGTTAAGATGAATACAAGAAAGCCTAATTTAAAATGCTTCGAATTATATACTATCAAAATTAAGTCGGTCTTCCACGTTTACGGATTTATGAACCTTATTTATAGATAACTGTTCTAGATGTACACATCAAAACATAGTTGAAGCTGCTTTTTGTACCTTGAATAAAGATTTAATCGATCCTTCACGTGTTCATATATTGCAAACTGAAGGTTCTTCTACAGCCTATTTAAAAATGCTTCCAAATCTGTTGTCAGTGTGTAGTCGCCACTTACATATTTTTACGAAACCTTCGTAAATTAATAGAGAATTAGCTAAAAGAAAGATAATAGGTGCTATTGACAATACTTGCAAACCTTATATCAATGGTCTATCGCTCTTCCGCGCCCTCATATCTTTTAGGGTATGAAATCTTCTGCAAATATTATCAAAATTTGAGCCTTACTTTTTAATATCTATCGGTAAGCCAAAAGGAATTATGCGGTCGTTTGGCTTCAACCGGCAATTTTTATGCTTAGTTTTTTAAGTGATATACTGTTTTAGTCATGTATTGAGTAAGATATTAGTTGTAAGTTTTCAATTATTTTGGTTATAACAGAAGTTTTTAGATAAATAGTATTTCTACTGAAAATAAGATTGATTCCAAATGTTTTGGAGATTTCCCAAGGGGATGTAACTTTATGATGAACAAGTAAAATATATTTCGATAGTTTTTTGCTCTTATTTGTTTGTATTTCGTATATTATAAGCGTTTTAAAGTATGTTTAAAACTTGATCAATCTTGATTTTGGTAAAAGTAGCTTGTATTGAATTTTGAGACAAATGTCAATTGTCAACAAAATGCATACTCAAACCATAGAGCAATGAATTATTAGGAAAATGACATCTGTCAAGGTGTTTGTAATGAACTTATGCGGCATAATTGATATTTGACAATTGTGTATTTATATTTGCACCAAGTCATCTACCGTCACATCCTGAATAATGATTTACTTTTACAGAGAGTGTTAATGTTGGCAGGTCCTTTCGATTTAGAATAAAAAAATTATAAAGTTGTTAAAGAAAAGGCAAATATTGAAGACAAATTATATGACAAAAGACAATATTTAAAAGAAACTATATTTCCTACCCACGTTGCAGTATTTGAATAACTGTAATTATCGAAGTAGATACAATGTGCAGTCAAAAAATATGCAACATGGTAGTGAAAAATTCGAATTTAGAAGCTTCAAATATGAATGACAAGAGACATGTTAATATTAACACAAGTACTTAAATACCGACTGAATTTTTGCTCAACTTTTTTTCGAAACATTAACTAATAATTGTTCGCTAAACTTTAGTATACGTTTAATTATAAGTATTCTGTCAGTGACATTTGTACATTAATAATGTTAGTGTTGCAAAAATTACTAGAGACAACAGCTTAAATGTTCCAATTGTGGAGTCTCGTGAGGAAACCACTGAGAATCTGTCAAGTTATGAACACATGTTTATTTGTTCAAATGCCAAATGCTGCTCCTCACCTTACGTCTAGTGATTTGTATGCATACAATCAGAAGTGATTTTCATGTCTTTTATTCCTGCTTTTTCTTCGACTCATCTCACTAATAATCTCTTGGTGTTTTCTTATTTATTTCTGTACCTCTCGATTCTTGTATACAAAACTTTATTTATTTCGGTAGTCCTATTGTGTATTTTAATTCAGTGACTAAATTCATACAAAATTTACCAATCAGAAAGAGAAATGTAAGTTGGTCTGGTCTGGTAACTTTTTAAAAGATATGTGTAATTTTTGCAACAATTAGGTGATAAAAACATTCCAGTTGTGTTTTTTATTGTGATTTATTTTCAAAAGTGTCAATTTTAGGATAAAAAGTGCTCAATTTGTTCAAAGGTTCTCACGGAGCTTTATTTTCATACTGTTATAATCAAGTTACTATTATACCTATTGTTATTGTATTATATTGGTAATAAATATATACTATTGATGCGACGTTTTTGTTGAAGTTCCTATTCCAGAATTCTCCGATCATGTTTCATAAACACTTGTTCGGAACCGCATTCATTGTAAAAAATAAAACGAATCAACTACTTAAGAATAATACTCCAGGGAAAGAAGCAAAATTTAACTGTGTTCAAGAACTCACAATAGACAGGTAAAACATATATTTGACTAGTTTTGCCGTCTATATGTTGCAAGCAATAGTTGCAGCACAGCATTACTTGA
>OU898276.1:182045793-182061974 GCA_918026665.1 Diabrotica balteata
TAGGTTATCTTCAAGATGAGCACAAAATGGATATTATGGAGACACTAATTGAAGATTCATCTAATGAAGGAAATTATACAAGTCAACACCCCAAAAGAAAAACATTAAATGAAAATATGAAAGTTGCGACTGGCAAAAAACCTTATGAGTGTGAAATTTGTTTTAAGCAATTTAGTCATGCATCTAGTTTGAAAACACATTTCAGAATGCACACAGGAGAAAAACCTTACAAGTGTGAAATTTGTTTTAAGCAATTTAGTCTAGCAGGTAATTTGAAAACACACTTGAGAGTGCACACGGGAGAAAAATCTTACAAGTGTGAAATTTGTTTTAAGCAATTTACTACAGAAGCTAGTTTGAAAACACATTTGAGAATGCACACAGGAGAAAAACCTTACAAGTGTGAAATTTGTTTTAAGCAATTTAGTCTAGCAGGTAATTTGAAAACACATTTGAAAGTGCACACTGGAGAAAAATCTTACAAGTGTGAAATTTGTTTTAAGCAATTTAGTCGAGCAGATAGTTTGAAAATACATTTGAGAGTGCACACTGGAGAAAAATCTTACAAGTGTGAAATTTGTTTTAAGCAATTTAATCGAGCAGATTGTTTGAAAACACATTTAAGAGTGCACACTGGAGAAGAATCTTACAAGTGTGAAATTTGTTTTAAGCAATTTAGCCAAGCATTTAGTTTGAAAACACATTTGAGAGTGCACACTGGAGAAAAATCTTACAAGTGTGAAATTTGTTTTAAGCAATTTAGTCGAGCAGATAGTTTGAAAATACATTTGAGAGTGCACACTGGAGAAAAATCTTACGAGTGTGAAATTTGTTTTAAGCAATTTAATCGAGCAGATCGTTTGAAAACACATTTAAGAGTGCACACTGGAGAAAAATCTTACAAGTGTGAAATTTGTTTTAAGCAATTTACTACAGAAGCTAGTTTGAAAACACATTTGAGAATGCACACAGGAGAAAAACCTTACAAGTGTGAAATTTGTTTTAAGAAATTTAGTCTAGCAGGTAATTTGAAAACACATTTGAGAGTGCACACACTGGAGAAAAAACCTTACAAATGTGAAATTTGTTTTAAGCAATTTACTACAGAAGCTAGTTTGAAAACACATTTGAGAATGCACACAGGAGAAAAACCTTACAAGTGTGAAATTTGTTTTAAGCAATTTAGTCTAACAGGTAAGTTGAAAACACATTGACGAGTGCAACACTGAGAAAAATGTTACAAGTGTGAAATTTGTTTTAAGCAATTTTGTAATCGAGCAATAGTTTTGAGATAGCAATTCATAGTGAGATGCGTGCGCGTGGGCAGGCAGCGGTGTTGGGTATCTACTCTCAGAACTTGTCTATTGTGTAAATTTGTTTTAAGCATTTAATCGAGCTCAATCGGGTTGAAAGAGCACATTTAAGAGTGTATCGGAGAAGAATAGTACCATGGGAAAGGGTGTTAACCATTTATCAGCAGATCGTTTGTGAAAATGTCTTTTTGAGGCACACTGGAAAAAACCTTTCGAAGGTGTTAGGTGTGTTATTGCAATTGGTGAAGGGTATTTTTGGTTTTACCTTGGGGGGGAAAGTGAATAATGTTTAGATTGTACAAAGCTACCTTTTGTTGTTAAAGAATGTTCTTTCTTTTTTTGTATGAGGTTAATTTTATGAGAGTGATACAACTGTAGTATTGTTTTTATTTAATTTGTCTCAATGATATGATTTGAATCAAAGAAGAATTCCTGTAATTACGTTTTGTTAAGGTTATTTTATGTAGGTGTTGATTGTACAGGATTGACGGAGATATAGTTACATTAATTTACTATCGGATGATTGGTAGGTAGGATTGTGGTGAGTGATAGGTGGAATTGGTGGAAAATTTAGTCTTGAGTGAGAATTGGTAGGGGGAGAGTTAGTAAGGGGGAAGTGGGGAGAATAGGTATGGGGTAGGGACGGATGATTAAAATTGATATTGTGAGTATAGGGTAATATAACAAGTTATGGGTATTGAATGTATGTAGTGTACATTAGTGGTTACGATCACATAAGTAGGTTATTTGCACTTTTGTGGAAATAATTGTAGGGGGGAGGATTTAGGTGGTTATAACATATTCATATCCTCTCTCTCATAGGAATAAATGAATCTATATTTTGTGACTACTTATGAGGATTATAAGTCTACAAATGTTTTTGAGGGTTTAAGTAAATGATATATGTATGATGGATATAAATTTGGGAAATTATAAAATGGTTTTGTGGGTGAAGTAGATTAATTGTTAATTTATTTGATTTAGTTGTTACGTATCATTGAGAATAAATTGAAATAATATGTATATCTTTCTAGTTTCAAATACGAGTAATTGACAAATCTTTATTCATACGTTGGACCACAGTGTTGTTTGTAACATGATGGAATATAGGAGATTTTGATCAAGCGACGATAGCACCAAATTTCGAAGGCTTCTAATCGTTTTGGATGTTGCCTCCGTCAAGGTGCAGTTCTTCGTCTTCATATAAAAGGGTAGAAAATACATAGCATCTCAAGACTCGTGTTCTGATATCAATGTTCAGGTGCATATTACATAAAATCTTCCTGAGGCGATTGAAGACAGCTCTCGCCTTTTCTATACATCTTATTTCCTGTGAGTGCTCCCATTCCTTATTTAGGCTGCATCCAAGATATGTAATTTTGTCGAGTATATTCAAGGGTTCATTATTAGCTGTGAATTGGTGCTGGTATTACGTCGTTTTTACTTACTCCAAGAATTTTAGTCTTCTTGCAGTTTAATTTCATGCCGTATCTCCGAGCATTTCCGAGTACGTATTGAACAACGTCGGTGACAAAATGCAGCACTGACGTACCCCCCGTTTTATCGTGAATTCTTGTGAGGCTTCGTTGTCTACTCGTACATTGGCCCTTTGCTGTAAGTATAAATTTTTAATTAGGCGTAAATCTTTGTCATCAATACTAGATTCTTTCAGTATCTAAAATAATTTTTTATGTTGCACCTTGTCAAATGCTTTTTCAAAGTCTATAAAGCATGCGTAGACTTCGCAATTTACGTCTCGAGCTCTTTGTATCAATACTTTATGGAAAATAGGGCCTCTCTCGTTCCCAGTCCGCTTCTAAACCCAAACTGAACACTGCTAATGTTTTCTTCAAGTTTTCTATATATGCGAGAGTGAATAACAGAAAGAAGGATTTTGAGTGCATATCTCATTAAGCTTATAGTTATGTAATCAGAGCATATGGTGGCATTTGCCTTTTTGGGGAGAGGGATGAAGGTGGAAACTAGTCAATCTATAGGAAATTCTGCAGTTTCATATATTTTGTTCAGTAGACTCGTTAAGTTGGTTGTTTTTAAATAGTTTCAATATTTCAGCTTGTATGTTATCAGGTCCAGGTGCTTTGTTGGTTTTTATTCTTTTTATTGCATATGTTACTTCACTGAGCGTTTTTTTTTGGTCCTGAACATCCAGAAATACTGACTTCTGTCTCTTGCTTTTCCTTAAATAATTCATCCATGTATTGCCTCCATCTCTCAAGTATTCTCTAATTTTCGTAGAGCAGATTGTTGTGCTCGTAAGTATTAAGTTATGTCTTCGTGATCCGTTTCCTCCCGTTAATTTTTTTATCTTTTTGTGCAGGTTAAAAATGTCATGCTTTTGTTCTAGGGATTTTATTTCTATGCATTGGTCTTTGTAGCCATGATTATTTTGCTTCTTTAATCTTTTTCTTAATGATTCTGTTTATTTCTTTGTACCTTTCCTCATTCGTATTTCTGTGTTTTCTTCGTTCTTCCATTAGCTCTAATATTTCTTGTTTCATCCACGGCTGTGTCTTTATATTGTTTTCTGGTTTAAGTTTATTATTTACCATTGAATTACAGATATTTTTGATTTTATTCCACATATCCACACTTATGTTTTCTTGATTAATATGTGAGATTACAATGCTGTTTATTTTTTTGTTGATCTCCTCTTTGTTCGTCTCTTGTGGTTTGTTTGATCTACGCTGCTGTATAAATGAAACCTTATTTCAGAACAAAAAGTAAAATGTAGAATAAAACTGGCCAGAAACCATTTCTAAAAATGAGACAGTCAACAATCACCCGAAATTTGACCTAATTAAGTCATCGCCAACCTACATTTGAGACGGCACCTAAAGAAGAGATTTGGAGGTTGGTGTAGTATTATAAAAATCATAATTCACTTTCTGAGTGTTTGTGACAGGTGGAGTTCAGAAATTTCAATCTCCGAAGTGGAGTCAGATAGGCAATACTCCGAAAGCTATTTTGTAATACCTACCTATGTAATATTATATGTCACATAATGATAGATGTATAAACTATTGTAAATTGATTTAGTGGAAAATAAATAATAGGTTTTCGAATTTTTAATTATACAGTCCAGAAACTCTCCAGACAAACGAAGACCAGAGATTTCTCAAATAACTTTTAAGACAATTTCACCTAGTTCGAAAATGCTTCCCAAGGGAGCTATACTAAAATAATTTTTAATTGAAGGTGATTACTTGCAACATCGTACTTAACGAAGCCCGTAACGATAAATTTTTCAACGAAATTGTATTGAAATTTTATGTTTGCCCCCACTACCTTTACATTCCCTCTTTTATCTTTTTGCTCGATGATCGTAACGTACGTACCGTAAAAGTGAAGCCAAACTGCCACCAGAGAAACTGGTCAGCGGCGTATTTTTAAGGATTGACTAATTCGTATTTAAAATGAAACATTTTTTTTTACATTATACGTTTTATTTAATTTATTTTATACAAATATTTTGGAATCAAAATTAACGAAATTTATATACTTATTTATGGAATTTTAACCCTCAACGCACATCGCCACTGGCAAATCATCATGGTGTGTGAGAGAAATTATTAATTATAATACAACTACTGAAATAACTATGCATATATAGAGTTCTTATTTACTAATTTAGATATATTTTTCCTTAAAATACTAATTTAAATTGGTTTTGAGGTTTAAAATTGAAATTAAAAGGAAAATCAATTAAAACCTAATTGCAATATTATAAATATTTACCTATGAAATGATATTCCTGGTGTTTTCTGCTTGCTGCGAATTTTACAAAGAATATATGCACAATTCACCATTTTATTAAGTAAAAAAAGTCCACCAGGAATCCATGATACTAAGACTTCCAAGATAAACCTACTTCGCAATCGAATTTTGTACATCGACGCGCATGACGTCAATTGGTGATAAAAGTCACTTTAATCACCAACCTTTTATAATAAAGAAAGAGGGTTTTTTATTTAAATATTTAGAATATTAAGGGATGTTAGGTAAAATATCTGCAATTAAATCTTAAAAAATATGTTATATATACATCTCTGTTAGCCTAGCAATGTAAACTAAAATTATATAAAAAAGTAAGAACTAAACATCCTTTTGCAAATGGAAATTTATATACATGGATTGATTTATTAAAATAAAAATTTAATACAACGGATAAAATACACTGTAATAATGGATGTTTTAATTGGATGTTTCTTTAATATATCTATTCAATTTTCTAATTTTAAAATATAATTTACACCTTTACTAACATTACATCTGAACACAGCTAAATCCATTAGCGATTTTTAAATAATTCTTGGTTAATTTTAACGACCCTTTAAAATTGTTTAAAAAATATGGTCTATAGTATATATAGTATATAATAGTTCATTACAATTTAATTAGAACATCTGGATATGGTTTAAGTAAACCTCCTTCGGAAAGATGGTTTACCCAGTAAACCGATGTCAACGTACAAGATAAACGATAAAACAAAACTAAATCTCAAGATTTTTAAGTAGATACTTAAATATCTACTAACCTTGACTAAATCTGACAAAACTCCATACCACACAGAACATTTCTGGTGACAATTGTCGCCAAGTGACGTCACACGAATGATCGCGTGCGCGTGGGTTTATCTGTACCCATCGAGCAATAAGACAAAAGAGGGAATCTAATCCTTATGAAAAGGAGACCAAAAAAGTGGCCTCTGATGGCGGACATATCCGGAAATGCGAATGCGCCAAATTTAAATTTTCAGACACTCATCAACAGTAGCTATATAATATTTTTCCAGAATGTGTCTTAGACGAGAAAGTTTTAATTAATTATTAATGATAAGAGTCTAAAATGCGACACAATTGTTAAAAAACTTCAATATAAATAAGATTTCATGTGACATTTGGGACAAACAATAACATAACCCAACTAAATTTGATGTCAAACAAGGAGAGAGACTCTCTTTCCTTGTTTAATGTGGCCTCTAAAGATCGCACTTCCTGTCTAACAATATGTTTGCCCCCACTACCTTTACATTCCCTCTTTTCTCTTTTTGCTCGATGTCTGTCTGATGTACCCATCGAGCAAAAAGATAAAAGAGGGAATCTAATCGTTATGAAAAGGAGACCAAAAAAGTGGCCTCTGATGGCGGACATATCCGGAAATGCAAAGGCGCTAAATTTAAATTTTCCAACACTTATTAACAATAGCTATAAAATATTTTTCAGACGAGAAAGTTTTAATTAAATATTAACTATAATAGTCTAAAAAGTGACACAATTGGTAAAAGATTTCAATATAAATAAAATTTCATGTGACAGTTGGGACAAACAATAACATAACCTAACTAAATTTGACTTCTTAAACAAGGAAAGAGACTGTCTATCCTTGTCTAAAGTGGCCTCTCAAGATGGCACTTCCTGTCTATCAATATGTTTACCGCCACTACCTTTACATTCCCTCTTTTGTCTTAGTGCTCGATGGATGTACCACAGAATAATAAACAATCAGAAGGGCCACTCTCAGATGCCGCCTTTGAAGTTTTTCAGCACACGCGCCATGTTTTAGGAGGACACAGACATATGATTTGTTGGTTATGTAATTGTTTTATATTTATGTTTAATTATATTATATTTATGTTATGATATTTAACAATGTTAATATAATTGTATAGTATGTCTATGATTGCCGTAAGTCAAATAAACCTGGTTAATTTTTCCATGCACACCACATAAACAACACTAATTTCTTTAAAATCCTCCTAAAACATGGCGGAACGTCTGCGCGGAGGAGATGCGCGTACTTAATTGTCCGTGGAGAGTGGGTATTCTGTTTTTTTTATTATTCTGTGTCTGTACTTTATAGTATCATGCAAGGAATCTATACTTCATCTAATTTAGATAACGACTTACGTCATTATCTACGTCAGAGATCGAAGTTGACATAGTTGCCAAAGTATAGAAAAATCCTGATTCCATTTTAAAATCAAATAGGTCACATAATTATTGCAAAAGTATTACCATCTCTTTACAAACGACTATTTAAATTCTTACGTCACATTTTTGAAATAAAACACACTAATTTTGTTCTAGAAAGAACAGATTTTATTAAATAGGTAAAAATATAAAACAAGAAGTATTCACTTTAAAATTTAAAATAATAAAGTACAAAAAGTGTCAACACCGCAACTGTCAAATAAGTGTTACCAATTTATGCCAAAATTTTACCTTCGTTTGATTACAGTTACAGTGTGTTCCGAACAAATGTTCTTGATAAAAACTCTTTATAATGGATTTATACAAATTAAATGAAACATATTATTGTGTATTTCTTTAAGTTAACATTAATAGAAATTTTTAAATATTATTTCAACGCGTATATAATAAAATATGTCTAGTGGCTGTAATGCCAGTGTACTCGGTAAAGTGATTCTAAAAAGAACACACCTAAACCCTAAATATTTCGTGTTGGTATCATATGACGTCACAGGCTATGACGCCGATGACGTGCATCGTTATATAAATTAGATGAAGTGTACGTTCCTGTAATTGGCTGTATATACACGGTTCGCTATTCCCAGTCCGAACTGTCTAGTGAATTTATACCCGGTTCGCTATTCCCAGTCCGAACTGTCTAGTGATTTTAGTAATTATTTTTTTTTCGAAGTTAGTAACTTTTTGACAGACTCGAAGTGGCTGGAAAATACTATACAACCAAGCATACGTGCTCTTAGTCAATATTAATGTAAACAAAAGTAAATAAAATAGAACTTTGCCGACAATCAATATTTATTTATTTACACCGTATAATGTATTGATAACAAATAATACAATTATTTATTGTACAAAATAAAAAAGTGGGAATAAATTCTACAAAATTAAGAAGTCAAAGTGAGGTTAAATAGAATAAGACACAGCAAGTTCCTTATGTATTTACAACATTTACATAATTCGATAAATACATTTTAATGATCAACTTACCTCAACAGGGTAAAAAACATTCGGTAAAAAAAATGGTAGGCATTTTGAATAAACCTTTGTGCAGTTTTATTACCTTGTAATCTAGGAACAGCATCCTTACTAATATAAAAAATTACTTTAAAAAACTTTTAAAAAACATTTTGATCATATTTATTAAGAAAAACTTACCAACGCATTAGCTGATGAAACAAATGGAAAACTTTGACTATCCATAATAATAAAATTTAAAATATAACTAACTAATTAACTGAATAGAACTAACAAAAGAATTAAACAAAGATAATAAAACAATATTAAATTAAATAACGCGAATAATACAAATATTTACTACAATATTTTAAATTATAACAATTCAAATATTAAATTTTAAATATACAGGGAAAATTTGATGGGTTTAGTATACACTTCCACTATTTCGAATAATTCTTCTTTTTTTCAAAGAAAGAGGTCTGCAATAGTAGTATACTTGAGCTATTTATACTGAGAAGTAGGAATTGTTGTGTTGCAGGTTTCCTACAATGAATCTGTCAAAATATGCCCTAGCTAAGCGAATAAACAATAGTAATTATTTTTTTGCGAAATTAGTTACTTTTTGACAAACTAAAAGTTTTTGGAAATTACTATACAACCAAGCATACGTACTCATAGTCAATATTAATAGTAAACAAACTAAATAGTAAATAAAATAGAACTTTGCGAATTACCGACAATTAATATTTATTTATCTGCACCATATAATAAATAGTTATGTTAAATTATAACAACTAAAATATATTTTTTAAATATATACCACCCAAAATTTGATGGGTTTAGTATACACTTCCATTATTTAGAATAATTCTTCTTTTTTCAAAGAAAGAAGTCTGCAATAGTAGTATACTTGAGCTATTAATAATGAGAAGTAGGAATTGTTGTGTTGTAGGTTTCCGACAATGAATCTGTCAAAATTTGCCCGAGCTAAGCGAATGGAGTATACCATATATTAAAAATTTTTTTATTAAAAACCTTTGTAAAAGGTATATATTTAAATATATACCTTTTACAAAGGTTTTTAATAAAAAATTGGCAGGACACATCGAAAATGGGATTCACTTTTTGAAGGTTGCTTGAACGAGCGTTACCCGCTCTCTTACATATCTCTTGTTACCCGTCCTCTCTCTTTCCTTGTCTTTTCGCACAATGAACATAACCTATATATTTGACGTTAAATGTAAGCTTAATATACGTCAGTGTTGCCATATACTCAATTATTTCATACTCTCACATTATAAAATCATGGGCAAGATTTATATTATATAAACTAAAATTTTAAAACAAACAAAAACGTGAAAAATACATATATAAATAACCAAAAATGTGAAAAATACATATATAATTAAACGAAAACGTGAAAAATACATATATAATTAAAAGCATTAAAATTATACCTAATAATATTATAAAATAAAATTATATCTTGCATTTAAAATATACGACATATAATTTCGTCGGTTGAGTATACCGAAAGTACAAGCTGAAGATAGCCGCATATTTTAAAAAGAATTTGGGTTTGGTAGTGTTGGCATGTTTTTATAATGCATGTGTTGTATGCTTCAAATATAAACAGATAAAGCTTTTAAAAAGTACATTTTGAATATATTATTTTATGAATTATGCAATTTTTAATTTATATAAAGCAATAACGAGTAGACATTTGTCTATTTCGAGATTAATTGTAAACATCTGTTGTAATCTGGCAACTGTTGATTTGTCGATTGTCAAATCTATCTCCTAATCTATCAAAGGGCAATTGCCAAAAAAAATTTCTAATAATTAACTGCAATTAATCTCCAAAGAAACAAATATTTACTCATTGTTGTTTTATATCAATCAAAAATTGTAGAATTCATAACATAATATAAACAAAATGTACTTTTCTAAAGCTTTAACTTTTTACACTTCATCACTTCATCTAATTTATACTCGGTTCGCTATTCCCAGTCCGAACTGTCTAGTGAGTTTAGTAATTATTTTTTTGCGAAGTTAGTTACTTTTTGACAGACTAAAAGTGGCTGGAAATTACTATACAACCAAGCACACGTACTCATAGCCAATATTAATAGTAAACAAACTAAATAGTAAATAAAATAGAACTTTGCGAATTAGCTACAATGAATATTTATTTATCTGCACCATATAATAAATAGTTATGTTCAATTATAACAACTAAAATATTTTTTTTTAAATATATACTACCCAAAATTTGATGGATTTAGTATACACTTCCACTATTTGGAATAATTCTTCCTTTTTTCAAAGAAAGAAGTCTGCAATAGTAGTATACTTGAGCTATTAATACTGAGAAGTAGGAATTGTTGTGTTGTTAGTTTCCGACAATGAATCTGTCAAAATATGCCCGAGCTAAGCGAATGGAGTATACCTACCGATAACGTCATCGGCGTCATAGCTCGTGACGGAACAATTCGGAACCAGAGACAGAGAAATGATCAAGGTTATAAATAGATGACCTTTTATGACTGGAATGCTGTTCTGACTACAACCACAGAATACTCCGTTGGATTGTAGTATTCTGTGCTACAACCTTTTGTCAAACAAATAGCGGGGTTATGTTACATTGTTTATAAATAAATTCGAAGTGAATATAATTATTATCTTGTATTTATTTATTGCTTTTTAAACCTTTCGGAACTTAAATCAGTTTTCTTCTGTCGAAAAATTTTTACGAAAATATGGACAATACAGGAGACAAGGACGAAAGTCCCGAACCATCGCCTTCAAAAAGTCGTAGAAAAGGCTCCTACGAGTTTGAAACAGGAAACAGTTCCGAATCGTGCCAAAAAATGGTACGTAGCTCATCAAAAAACGTTCTAAAATACAAAAAACCATTATAGATATCTGTTTTTAACGTGTGAATGTGGAAACTGTATCTTACTTGTGGTTGATTTTAGGTAGACAACTCATCTAATGTTCTAAAAGTTTTGAAGAGGCTCTACTCCCTAAAAGAAATGTGCGATGTCTATTTTGTCGTGGGCCATAAGGAATATGGTGCTCACAGAATCATTTTATGTGCCTCCAGTGATGTTTTTCATGTAAATATTACTTATTATTGTTATACCTATAATTTAAAATGCCTAAATATTACAAAACCACCAACACATGTTTATGATATTTTGTAACTAATATTGTTGTTACAGGTAATGCTTATGCGCCCGGAGTGGACAGAATGCCATGAAAGTAGAATTGAACTTCAAGAAATGTCTGTATGTGAACCAGTCTTCCCAATGTTTTTAGAGTATTTTTATACAGGAGAAATTATGATTACACATACTAATGTCATGCCTATTCTGGCTTTGGCAGATAAATATATGGTAAAGGTTAGTATAAGTTAAGAAACTGTTTCTTCATAACATGTTAGTTGTGATTTTCAATATCTTAGGGAGTATACAAAAAATTCAGAAGAAAATCCCTTATATAATGTTTTCCAATCCAGGTTGGAAGTTGGAAGACTATTTTGTAATTTACATTTATTCCCAAAAAGATATTTGAATAAGTCAGTACTAGAATGAAGAAGATACTCCTGTGTATTAATAATTTATTCCAATTTTCTTTTTTTTTTAGAGTTTATCACGAATATGTATTTCTTACATGTGTCAACATGTTCCTCATGCAGTATACCACAACCAGCTCTTCTCTTGGTGGCAGTACGCAACAGCTTGTGGCCATAATATAGTGTTTGAAACATGCCAAAATTACATCAAGAGGAACTTTGAGATTGTTGCCAATACTCCAGATTTTTGTAACTTTGATATCACTATGTTCTCTCACATTCTGGAGCAAAATGATATAGTTGTTCATAATGAAATTGTTTTATATAACTGTGCTGTTAGATGGTTAGATTTGCAGAGGATTAAATTGTACCAACACGGATTGTCTTCTGAGGAACTTGAGGCAGAATTTCGATCATTGACTGCGAAAATTCTGACTTATATTAGATTTCCAATGATGAGTCCAAGAGAATTGGCAGATTTGGTTCTATCACCTGTATTAAAGCTGCATAAAGAGTTTTATATGGACAGAATGTCTATTAGTATGAACTACCATTCTGGTTATACAGAACTAATCAAACAATATTTCAATACAGACGATGGCAGAAAACTGTTTACTCCTAGATTATATACCTGTGATAGCTGTAGTGCCCTTCTGACAATAGACAACTTCCATAGCATTCCAAATTACCATACTAGCACCTTTGTTTTTTCTTCCTGCCTCTCTACTGCAGAACACCAGTCCAGCAATATCAATGAATGGCTGGTTGATCTATATCCAAAAGGTGTCTGGTTCAAAAAATGTTTCCTAATTGTATGGCAAGGCACATTAGAGGTCCCGAAGAGATATT
Organism: Diabrotica balteata; assembly: GCA_918026665.1. NCBI lineage: Eukaryota > Metazoa > Arthropoda > Insecta > Coleoptera > Chrysomelidae > Diabrotica > Diabrotica balteata. Next base: position 182,058,498 of record OU898276.1, read on the forward strand.
AACAACAGTGAGACTCTCTCTTACAAGCAGAGAGCTATCAGAGTCAACTTCAAGGGTAAAAATATCAGTTTTAATATATGGAATGCAAGGGGGAGTAGAACATGTTATGGAAGTAAAGGAAATTATTCACCATTTTAGTGATCAGGATAGGACAGTGAATATAGACAATCTTATTCCTTTCTATGAATTAAATAGGCAGGCTGCTTCACAAGATCAAAGTGAGTCTGTTTATCTTGTAGGACCCAATAGGGACACACTGAAGCTGAATTTGGTGATTGCTCCCATTACCTAGCATATATTTATTATGATTAGGAATATGAAAAATTTGAACATATACAATATACCTTAACGTTACATCTATAAAAATTTATTGTTAGATGTCTAAATAAAGTTGACATTATTTTTAGCAATATTTATAATATTAAAACTCATATCAAGATTCCTATTATTCCCCCATAATATATTTAAAAGCTAACATTAAATGTGTTTATGTTCCCAGAGACCACATAAACCCCATGGATGCATTCACATATTGGTGTTCAAGTACAAATTGTTAAGTTAACAGCAAATTCATACAAGTTTTTATCATCTTTAAAAATGTGCTAGCAAAAGTATGATAAATTGGCTGCTAACTACAAACTATATATTATTTGATTTGCTTATTTGTTTAAGAATTTAATAATCATGTCGTAGGCAATTGGTCTAACATGTCATTACGCGAAAAGCCTAGTCATTACATGTATTGCCAGCAAACGCTGTATTATAATCATTATTACTTTGTTTGACTGAAATTATGTGCCATTTCATGGAATGTCGTCTATGCTTTAGGCAAACAGTGTTACAGCCCGAATGATTGAAAGTTATAATGTCTGACGGTTGTATGTTCACTACTTTATTAACTAAATTGCAGTTATTAGTCCAGTCAATCAACGGTAGACCATCTGTTTTGTATTACACAGATTATTGAGAAGAAACTGGCCGTCAACCAGGAGGTGCATCTGTTATATGTGGACTTGAGAAAAGCATATGATAGCATCCCACAAAACAAACTATGGGAAGCATTAGAGAAAACCAATATAAGCGCAAATTTAATAACAGCGACGAAACAATTGTATACCAAAACTGCAGTAAGGGTGAAAGTTGGAAGCGGGCTATCGAGAGGATTCCAAATTAGCAAAGGCCTAAAACAAGGGTGCTGCCTTTCACCGACATTATTCAAGATCTACCTCGAGCAAACTCTAAAACTTTGGAAACGCAAATGCAAAAACATGGGATTACCGATCAACAACAATACAATATACACTTTGTCATTTGCAGACGACAAACTTCTACTAGCGCAAGACTACGATGATATAGAATATATGACAAGGAAATTAATAGAGGAGTACAAAAAAGGTGGTTTGGAAATAAACATAAAAAAGACTGAATATATGTGTATCGGTGGGACACAGCAGGACCTTACACTGGGAAATGGCGAAATTATTAAACATTGCGACGCATATAAATACCTGGGTATGACCATCACACAAGAAGGAAACATAGACCGGACGATAGAAGAAAGAAACAACCAGGGAAGAAAAGCAATTACCCTTCTCAATAGCATACTGTGGGATCAGGCAATATCAAACAACAACAAACATAGAATATACAATACAATTGTTAAGAGTATAATCACTTACAGCAGTGAAGTATGGCAAATAAAAGAAAGATACAAGAGAAAACTTGAAGCAACAGAAATGGATTTCTGGAGGCGCTCAGCAGGAAAATCAAGATTAGAAAGGGTAACCAACAACAGAAAGCTTTAGTGAAATAGCTTTAATATTTTTATTTTTTTTTGTGAACAGTCGTTTTTAATATTATATAATTTTTTGGATTATTCTGAATAAAAAAGGTTAATTGTAATTTTTCTCTAAAGTTGATCGTTTTCAACTTATAAACAATTTAAAACTGAAAAAAAAAAACGAATAATGATGATTGAAGTCTCAAAAACACACAATTATTTTTGAATTCACCAAGCCCTGTTCTATCAGTTTCTGATACTTTAGTTTGGGCTTATTTAATTTAAAAACATTGTTTTAGTTGTTTGAGTCCCTTATCACAACCTAAGAATTGATTAAACTGTTTAATAAATTAGGACCACTTTTTGTATGAGCGACCTCTTGAACATTATTCTGTGGTATTTTATAAAAGTGATTATGCAAAAAATCTCATGGGAATATTTTTCCCAAGGAATTACAGGTTTTCGTCTCGTATAAACATATTTTGCTGAATTTAAAAATAAAATCCCATTATTTTTCAATCAAACAATAATTTGTTATTTAGTTATTTATCCTCTAGACTTTTTTCAGTTCTTAAAAGGTTTGTTTAGAAGCCAAATTAGTGCAATGTAAATATTTTATATTTTTACACAGCAATTCTTATCGACAGCGAAGACGGGAAGTCGTACATTTTTATTACATCTTTCAATGTGAGACAAAATAAAAATGCGATGACTAACTGGAATGTTTAAGATTAGAGAAACATAATATGTCATGTTTATTGGAAATACTAGACATCATTAGCACGTGCAAATCCTACCCTGTCGCCTAATTTCCTTATGATATTAAAATGGTGAATGATTTTAGGGTTCATTTATTTTTTCGGGCATGCGTATTTACGAGGTCCACGAGGTTTTGAAACATCTTTAACACACATTACGACTTCTTGTGTTTCATATAGATCAGGCAAAGGCTCAGAAGCAACTGCAGAATTAGCGGATTCATCAATTACTTCTATTATTACATTTGATTACTGCAATGAGTTTCTTGTGTCTATTGCCTCTTCCGGTTTTTGAATATCGCCTTGCTTTTCTGGATTGAGAAATATTAACTGTTGTTGTTCTTGTTTTACGTTCTCTTTCTGGGAACTTTAACAATATTTTATTGAGATATTCTTTCGTGTGTAAACTCAATAATCTCGTTCGGTAGCGTTCTGGACGATAACCCAATCTTTGGGTTGTACCAAATACAGCTTTGTATGGATTACGACCAATAACTCGTATGAAGAGAACAGTTTTTTTTGAAAGAACAAAATAGCAGCTGATGGACCAGTTAGTGGATTTATTATAAAGCATCCACGAACGCATCATATTTTCCACATCTTGATTACAACATTCTATGCCCCCTTGCGATTGTGAGTGTGGTGGTCGTCCATGGATAATTTTTAGTTCCGGCCATACATAGTTTTACTAACTCGATAATTACATTGTTTATGAACTTGCGGCCATAACTTTGGACGATAGCAGGGTACACCAAATTCAAGAAAAAAATTTAGTAATTCCGAAGCCACTTCAAATATTGCTTCGATTTAAATGGGCGTAGACAGCTGATCTTGATAATTTAATAACCACTTGTAGTCTCAATCCTGACATGATTGGTAATCAATCAAATCTATTTGAGCCCGAGAGCAAAATTCTCTTGAATTTATAGGCTAGGTTAC